>OX632360.1:1612430-1699949 GCA_951751655.1 Ophion costatus | reverse complement strand
AGTTACTTCGGCGGAACAAAAGATTTACGTAACGCGGTTTTGAGTCTTTTTATTTCTTTCAAAAAACCGCATAAGTCGGTTACGTCGCAGATGTCATCTCGCTGGATAAAAAAGACTTTGTCAAAACGGGCTGGCGTGAGCATCGATTATTCTCGGAAATAGAGATCAAGGTTTTTTGTTTGTACGTGACCTTCTTGTTTATTTCGTGACCGTGTTTATTTCTTGAAACATGCAGTGCATAAGATTATATGCGTATTCTTGCATTCTCGCGTTTTTTTGTTTCAACTGTTATATACATTTCAAAATGTTAAAAAAATAAATAAATTAGTAAATAAATAAATTTTTTCATCAGCCGTAACTCGCTTTGAACAGCTACATTTTGATCTCTGAAGGAAGAGGCGCGAAATACAATGAACGATTGAACGAGCTTACCTAAGTGAAGTTCTATCGTGATTGTATGAGCGCCTCTTCCGAAGAGATCAGTCCCGCCCACCCATTAATCTCGTATGAGATACCCATACATTATTTCAGTTATGGCTTGCCAGGAAAAATTTTAAAAAAGGAGGGTTGATAACAGCGCACACACGTCGTGGGCATGGAGACAAGGAAGAAAGACAAAAGCTTCGCTTTAAACTATGTGGTGACACTGGAGAAAGTGAAGGGGAAGTACGTTTCGAACTCTTCGGAAGAGGCACTCATACGATCACGATCGAACTTCACTTAGGTAAGTTCGTTTAATCGTTAATTCCTCGGAATCGAGTGACCGGGTTGACCTGAAATTTGGAACCCTTATTCAATGTAATAGTAGTTTAGTATTGACAGACGTTTTTCTTCCTAACAATATATTTCATTAGTTATTAAAAATAGTCATGTCATTTTGCCCCGGAAAAATCGCGAAAACGATTTAAAAATTTTTTTTTCGGATGATACACGATAACAAAAAAGCTCGGTTAAATATTGGGCCGAAATCAAGAACACCATTAACTCCCTTACGTTCAACGGTTCTTCACGAGATTGTGTGTAACGTCTCTAATTATTAATATTGTAAAATGAAATTTGGTACAGGAACTTCTTGAGGGGTTACCCCCACTTGCGATTTTGAACAAATCGATTTTTTTTATTGCATTTTTTTGAAGTATAAGTATCTGAGAATATGTCCTGAAAATTTCAAGTCGATCCGAACAAAATTGACCGAGATATGAGCGTTGAAAGAAAAGAATCCGTGAATTGAAGAACTGAAATTGAAACTTTAAACGCGTTTTTCTCAAAATGGCATTTCTGAAGTCGGTGACCAAGATTACTCGAACACTAATGAACCGATCTTCTTGAAATTTTGCAGGCTTATTTAATACATACAAATGTAGTCTCTAATCGTTCGATTTTTTTTTCGAAAAAAAATGGCCGTTTTATAGCCAAAAAACGGCCGTTTTTTTTCGTTAAAATCGAACCATTAACTTTGACTGTCCGCTATTTTGTGAAAAATGAATATTTTTAAAAATCCTTCGATTAAAGACTAGTTTATACTTATATTTGACTAAATCCATCCGCATTTTTTTTTTCAGATGATCCACTTCGCCGCAATGTTGGTCACCGCAAACCGTGTATATAAAAACATTATTTCATTGACGGCCATTTGCCACTAAACAATGTAATATTTTTCAATAAAAAAATTACTGAAAGTTCTTCAAGATGTGTTCTTTAAGATGGTATATTGATCGATCGAAAAAGTTTTGTAGTTTTCTTTAAAAAAATTCATGAAAAAGGCCTTTTTTTGCGCTACAAGAGGGGGTAACGCCTTAATGTACATACAAATAAATGTGCAAACGATTTTCCCATCCTGTTACTTATTCCTTCAAATCCAATTTCTTTTCAAATAACTCTAATTTTTGTAGCCTAACGCAGTAGCCTAAGCCCTTAAGGCGGGATTCTACTTTGAAACTTTGAAAAGGCTAAATTGGATGAAAACACCCACCTGGAACACGTCGAAGGCATATTATATGGCCCAGGCATCGCTGATTGAGGGTAAGATAATTTTTTCTACGATTTATCACTCACCAAAACTTTAAACGCGTTTTTCTCGAAACGACATTTTCAAGTACCGTGGTCGTGATAACTCAAAAAGTACTGAACCGATCCTTATGGAATTTGGAACACATATTCTATATGTGTGTACCAACCGACCTAACTACAATCAACTTAAAATTTTGATTAGAACTATTTTTTTATTGCAAAAAAAGACCCAAAAAAAACGCATTTTTTTTTTCGTATTTTAGCCGCCATTTTGTTAATTTTGCACGTATATAAAATATTCTAGTTAGGTCGGTTCCTGAAGACATACTGAACATGAAACTATTTGATTTTTTTGTTTCAGACCATCCGTCGGGAAGATTTCACGACCACGGCTACGGTACCTGCTTTTCGAGGCGTTGGCTTTAAACATATTTTACGTGTACAAAAAATAAATAAAATACATTAAAATTTTTTTTTTATGTACTTAAAGAGTGTATTTATTGAACAGTTTAAACCCCATATCGATATCTTTAATAGTATTCTCAGAAAAAATTCACGAAAATAGCGTTTTTTTCATGGCTTCAAAGTAGAATCCTGCCTTAAACGGAAACGGGTTTTAACTGTAAAACTACATACATAGGATATATATAATATATAGTGATATACATGATGAAGTGAACAAAGCATTACGCTTTACAATATATATATATATAGGGAAGCACAGTGCTTTGTTCACTGTTCGTATTTCCGCGTCTGTCCCTCACTCACCCTCGAAATTCATCAGAATCTCGTCTTATGGCTTCGATACTCGACCAAGCGGATTGTGCCCTTACACACGTTTCTGCAATTATCGAGGAAAAAAGAAAAGAACTCTCTCTCTCGCTATTTCTTTCTTTCTCTCTTTCCCGGATTCTCCAGTCGCAAGTCCCAGCAGAGACACGCGATCGATCGAGCCGAGAACCTTCTCGCACTTCTCTCTGTACGTGGATATTTTTCTTTTTCCTTCTTGTTCCCTCTGCTTTTCTCTCTTGCCTTCTTCTCTTCCTTCCCCCCCCCCCTCTCTCCTGCTTTCTCTCGTCCCGTTTTTTTTCTCTCTCTCTTCATCATTCTTCCTTCCCCGCCCCATTTTTCCATCAGTCGCGATTGTCTCTCGTCCTCGACCTCATTTCGCAACTTCGCATGTATCCCTGCCTTCGCACAAAAGACACGCGACGATCCGCACATTATGAAAATCCAGCGCGCGCGTGAGCGCGTCGTTACGACTGTACATAGCTATAACGACGGCGTATCAATTAACGCCGCGAACCGGAAACTTTCGAGACCACGAGGACGGAGGGAACGAGGATTATGGCTGCGCTTTCCGCAAGGGCCGTTTTCGAGGGCTTCGGCGTGGGACCGTTCGGTAGCGGGTATAAGCTAGCGTTTTGGTACGTTGCTCCTGCTCTCGAAATTGGACGATTCAACCTTAAGTCCGAGTTAAAGCCCGACTATTTACATACGTACTTGACCTTTTCGTCTATGTACATACACATATAGGCGTTCGCGGCTAATCAATAAAAATTAGTTACTCAAGACCGAGACGAAATCGTAGAAAAGAGTATTCCTCACCGCATCGACCCTTATACATTAGAAAAAAAACTTACCTGTTTTGTAATTAAGTTTTTTTTTATAGAAGTTTCTTAATTTTGTTGTATTTCGTGGTCACCAAAATTACGAACAATTGGCGAGGTGGTTGGTTTTTATATTAAAAAAAAGATAAATAAAAAATTGAAAAATAAAAAACCTGTAAATGAGATTTAAAAAACAAAGAGTTCTGATTTTTCACGAGTGGTGTTACCTCTCAAATGGGTTTGACGTCTCAGCCAGAAAAAAAACTGAGGCCACTTGAATTTGGGCCACGACAAAACCTTTTAAATTTTGACTTTGTCGTTTTTTCGTCTTTTTTCGAACATCAATATTCGTAGGTCTTTATAAATAAATAAATATATATATGCATATACGTACATACACTGACGTCCAAAAGTTCCCGAACAAGGGATCATAAAAAGCGCAAAAATCTGCCATGTATTGTATTAAAAAAACTGAGGCCACTTGAAAAACTGAGGCCACTTGAAAAAAAAAACACTGCCATGTATTGTATTAAAAAAACTGAGGCCCCCAGAAAAAAAAACTGAGGCCACTTGAATTTGGGCCACGACAAAACCTTTTAAATTTTGACTTTGACGTTTTTTCGTCTTTTTTCGAACATCAATATTCGTAGGTCTTTATAAATAAATAAATATATATATGCATATACGTACATACACTGACGTCCAAAAGTTCCCGGACAAGGGATCATAAAAAGAGCAAAAATCTGCCATGTATTGTATTAAAAATGCAACAATTAATTTACTAGTATATTGTATAACCTTCTTGGCGAATGAAAATTCATATTTAGGACTGTAACAGTCGCTGAAAACTTTTTTAAAAAATTCTCATAAAAAAACTTGCCTTTTACTGAAAGCACTTTGCGGACTACTCGGGGCATTATTTCAACGAGTTTTTTCCAGCCCAGATGATGGCATTTCATTCCACTCTTTCTTCAGAATCTCCCAAAGAGTTTATGTGAAGAGTTGAGTTGTACACTCGCCGTTTTTTACCGAAAATTTCAAACGTGGACTCATCAGTCCACATGATTCGTTTCCATTGATTTGTGTTTTTGCGCCCCCACCGTAGTCGTTTCCGTCAGTTGTCTTGCCTTGGCAGCAGTTTCTTGGCAGCAATTCTGCTCGTTTAGTCCCGCTGTCATGAGACGTCTCTTAACAATATGTAGTAACTGATATGTCACTGGGATGCATATGATTGAACCGCGATCGAATTTCCTGTGCAGTTAGCTTTCTATTGTCTATATGTCCTCTCGGACATGGCAACTAAAGTCTGATCCAAAGCTATAGCAGTCACTCGAGGCCTGCCACCACGTACTCCGTCCCTCTTGAAGCCCGTTCTTCGGTAACGGATGATCGCGTTTTCTGCGACTTGGGTATTCTTAATTTTTGTGCAATATATCGCTCGCTATATTTTTTCGCATACAAGGCGTTGATTACTGCTCGTTTTTCATTAGTTAAAGTACTCTTTCGAACCATTTGAAAAAAACACAATAGATACGTTCGCTTACATCTTGGAAATATAGCTTCTAAAACCCAGGCATCGTATGTTTTAAAAATTTATAGATAGTAAGGCATTGGACATTGGGAAAAAAAGTCCTGAGAATATTTATTTTTGAAAAAC
This sequence comes from Ophion costatus, assembly GCA_951751655.1. Lineage (NCBI taxonomy): Eukaryota > Metazoa > Arthropoda > Insecta > Hymenoptera > Ichneumonidae > Ophion > Ophion costatus. Next base: position 1,694,672 of record OX632360.1, on the reverse strand, counting down.
CAAAGTCAGTGACATATATATTTATATAAATAGTTATATTCGCATATACTGAATATTGTCATATACAATATATATATATATAAATATGCATAATACTACAACTCTTTATTCTAACGTACGAATCTCCTTCGCTCAAAAATGAATATTTTATTTACTTTGTTCTACTTCAAGTTAAAAAAAAAGTCAATGAAAAAAAATTACTTCCATCCCACTAGAATTTTAATTCATCAATGACTCATCTGACGTCTCGACTGTCAATGCTCGTCGCCACGTGACAGGTGACATCCTAATTTTCGGAGGATATAAAAAAATATCAGGTTTCGGAAGCTTTTTGATGGTTTTTTCTCATCAACCACGAAAACACTCCACCCCCCTCCAATTTAGCCCACATTCAAGTAAACCGAGAGAGCAATACATACATATATATGTCAATCTGCTGAGGATTAACATTTAAAAACAGAAATGTCGCGACGGGGACGCTTTGTGGTCGTAACTCGACTCTTCCGCGAGGAAACTCTCCGTTATTCCGGCAAATCTCCTTCGGGAATATATCGCGGCGGTCCTTTCCGTTTGCTTCCTGCAATCTCCAACTACTGCGAGATTGTCGCTGTCTCGCTCGTTTGCTTAGTTCACTCGCAATCCCGGAGATTACTCTCTCTCTCTCTCTCTCTCTCTCTCTCTCTCTCTCTCTCTCTCTCGCTTGCCCTCTCCGTCTCTACGGCCAAAGACGAATGAGTTTTGAGAGCATGTAGATTGAGAGAAACGGGTGAATATATACCACGAGCTAATTTACTCGGGAATTCCTCGCCTCTTGCGGTTTCCCAATGACACGCCATTCGTGTCGAGACGTATATAAACTTAATCCCGATGCTCCCAGTGCCGCGAGATTAAATCCTATACGTATGTACTTTTGTCGACGTGAGAACAAGATATTAAAGTTTCACGGGGCACAACGTTAACTCAAGTGTTGCGCATCCGTACGTGTCAGCTCTGCATTGGTTCACTAGGGAATTATCGATCGCGATTTATCGATGATTTATTGATTTATCAGTATTTTTTATTTTTATTTCCTGAGTTGCAATAACCTTGCGGGTTTTGACGTATCACTCTTGCCAATTGAAGCCTTTCCTGTCACTCTCTACTCGCAGTTGGCGAACCTAACCCAACTTCTGGTGATGCTGAATAAGTTTTCGCCGTTTTCCAATAGACGGCGTTACCAAAACTGCGTGAGTGTAGTTTACGATGGCAACGCGTCTATAAAGTACTATCGGCAAGCTTGAAATTCAGAGTATGTCATTTCGTCGAAGTGTAAACAACTTTTTGTTCATGCCAAAAAAGAGTATTTGCGGGGAATTTTATTATTCTATTTTATTTAAAAAGAATCTGCAGCGGACGGAATTCTTGTTGAAGTTTACGGCGATCGTGCTCTGTCGGAAACAACATACAGAGATTGGTTTAAGGGGTCACCCCCACTCGCGATTTTGAAAAAATCGATTTTTTTTATTGCATTTTTTTGAAGTTTAAGTATCTCAGAATATGTCCTGAAAATTTCAAGTCGATCCGAACAAAATTGACTGAGATATGAGCGTTGAAAGAGAAGAATCCGTGAATCGAAGAACTGAAATTGAAACTTTAAACGCGTTTTTCTCAAAATGGCATTTCTGAAGTCGGTGACCAAGATTACTCGAACACTAATGAACCGATCTTCTTGAAATTTTGCAGGCTTATTTAATACATTAAAATGTAGTCTTTAATCGTTCGATTTTTTTTTTTTTTCGAAAAAAAAAATGGCCGTTTTATAGCCAAAAACGGCCGTTTTTTTCGTTAAAATCGAACCATTAACTTTGACTGTCCGCCATTTTGTGAAAAATGAATATTTTTTAAAATCCTTCGATTAAAGACTAGTTTATACTTATATTTGACTAAATCCATCCGCATTTTTTTTTTCAGATGATCCACTTCGCCGCAATGTTGGTCACCGCAAACCGTGTATATAAAAACATTATTTCATTGACGGCCATTTGCCACTAAACAATGTAATATTTTTCAATAAAAAAATTACTGAAAGTTCTTCAAGATGTGTTCTTCAAGATGGTATATTGATCGATTAAAAAAGTTTTGTAGTTTTCTTTAAAAAAATTCATGAAAAAGGCCTTTTTTTGCGCTACAAGTGGGGGTAACGCCTTGAACGCTTGAAAAATAACTATTTTGATGTTTTGAAGTGGAGGCATTACTTCATGAAGACTCGTGTCAGACGCTAGCTGAACTTGCAGAAACATTAGGAGTTGATCATACAACAGTTTTGAACCGTTTGAAAGCATTAGAAGTGATCTTTTTAAATGGAGCATCAATATTCACGAAAAAAACAGCGAGAACTTATTCAACATCCAAATAGGAAGTTTAAAAATCGTGCTATAAATTCATATAATAAATGAATAATAAATCCATAATAAATTTGTGGTTTTTCCTTCAAAACGTGGCACAGCGTTTTTTCTCAATTTCGATCAAGTCCGACGACTACCATTTAAGGGTAAAACAATCGATTTTTCCGTTGCATCTTTCCAAAGTACACACATTCAAGAAATTATAGAAAATTTTAAAACGTGCTATAAATTTAGAAAATAGATTAACAATAAATCCGTCACACCATTTTTTTTTCAAAACTTGGGACTACATCTTTTGTAAATTTCGAAAAAGTCCGACGACCTCGCAAAGTCCTCGTGCACGAAAATAACACGTTTGAAGCCTCGTCGAAAAAAAAAGTCGTAACGCGACGGGACACGGATATTCAAAAAGTTACTCGTTGTCCATGGCCGAGGGTTCATCCGTTTGTTCGTTCGATTGCGGTTGATTTCATCAAAACGAGCATTCAATCCCCCGAACGACGAGCGATTCCGCCACGAGTGTGTAATATTATTTTTCACGTTTAGTTTCGCGAGCCCAAGCGAGATCGACGGACCGGGCGGTCTCGCCCCCGGATCCCGGTATTGTTGTTAAAATTGATCGGAGCGCGTGGATTATCGCGTATCCAACGAGACAACCCGTTTCGTTCCTCTTTTTTTTTCTCTATCCGGTTTGTCCGATATCGAAATTGTATATGGACACGTGTATTTTCGCCGATACACGGGCACAGGGAACGTATTAAAAAAAAAAGGATATTTTCTCGATTTTCTTGGAACGAAGAAATTATTGGAGTATTGAAAGAAATATAGAGTACATGTAGTTGACAATTGGCAAATGAAATTAAATAATCAAAAGGATATTTTCTTCGTTTTTAGAGTCGTTGAAAGTAATGATTATGAGTAATAAAAAATGATTATTTTATTCAGTTGTTTTATTTTTTAAATTTATAAGATTTTTTAAGAGTATTTTATGAGTAGTTTTTTGACATTTTTTAATGAGTATTCTTAAACGTTGTTTGGAAATGTTCATGACAGTTTTTTTTCAATGAGTTGTTCTTAATAGAACAACAGAACTAATGAGTAGTTTTTTGAAAATTTTTGTGAACATTTTTTCGGCATTAGTATTTTTGATAGATTTTTTAATTATTGTTTCTATGAGAAATTGTTTTTCATGTATCTTCTACATTTTTTTATCAGTATTTTTATAAAAATTCATTTTTTTCTACGAGTATAAAGCTATGGCTCAAATAATTTCCCCCGATGTACGTATTTAAAATCGATTTTATAGTTTTTTCTATCCTATAGAAATTAATTAGTAATTGGCATAATACAGAAGAATCACCTGGCGACTTTATTGATTTTGATAAGAAACTTTGTACGAGTATATAACAAAAAAAAATTGTTATAAAGAAATATGAGTAGAATTAATTGATATAAGATAATTTTGATAATTATTATCGGGAAGAATTACAACTCAATAAATTGTTAGAGCACAATAATTGAGTTATAATTATTTAACACTGCAATAATACGATCCTATTCCATTTGTCGTAGTTGCTCATTATGCATAACTGCACCAGCTTATCATAACCATAATTGAGTATGGTGCTGAAGTTTGCATCGTTGGAACGCAACGAAAGTTCCGTTTTACATTTTATTTTCCACATTTTTATTATTATAAGCGATCTGTTCTTAATAGATTTTTATGTAGATCGCAAAATAAATATCTTAAAAAATGGTTGATGGATTTTTGTAGGCGAAATCTGCCAAAATAAATTAAATTCGTTGCAGTCCAACGATGCAAACTTCAGCATCGTTAATTGAGTTAGAATTAATAAGCCCTAAAATTGTCGTACGTTAATATGCAACTTATATTTACATCAACATTTGATGTCCCTCAATTGTATCTCAACTGTAATATTCGCAATTAAATTAACATTAGTGCAAAGAACACGGCAATGAAGCATAATTTAACTGTTTGCTAATTATAACTCGATTCATTAAATTCCAGTTGCAATGCAATAAGCATTATAATTCGTAATGACAAAAATATCATTTTGATCATAATCACAAAGAATTATTCTTTTGTATTATAATTACAAAAAAAATAATTTAAATAAACCTTACCACTATTCAAAAAAATAATTATAATAATATAATATTAATATTTTTAAAAAACGTCACAATCATCATTACAACCACAAATACGATCAAGTACCCAATAAAATGAATCGTCAGTAATATAATTAATTACAATCGATAAAAAAAATTCCATAAACAATTACAAATCAAAAAATTCCAGCTCAACAATAACGCCAGGCAATCCCACTACCGCACAATTACTCCTAATAATTGATTGTAAAAACCCAATTCAATAAATGATACCACAAAGTATAAGGAGCCTTTTGGAGTTAGTGCCGAGTCCCAATTAAATGGACAATCCCTAAACAACTAATATATCAACAAATGTGATGGGATCTTCACCGCGACCCACGACAATAACAATAAACATAACTATTGCAAAAGCAACAATAGCTCGAATCGACTCGTCCGTCACGTACGCGACGTTCGTTCGATTTGTCGAAAGGACCGGACACTCTCGCGGCTCTCGATATTCAGCATTGTGCGTATTCCGATGCAACGATCGACCGGGCGGAAGCGACGACTGAACAATTGGCGTTTAACGCTCGTGGAGCGAGGCCGAGAGCGTTATTGGCAAGCAATACGAGAAACGATACGTGTATTTTACACGCTATATATATATGGGCTATTCCGGCTCAACTCAACAAATTATTGCCCTCACTATCGTTGATTATCCTGATGTAAAAAATCACCTATTTTTCCCCTTCTGCGGCTGCAAAAAAATAGAAAAGGCTGCTCGGGTGGTATGTAAAATTCTGAAAAAAATCGGATACGTTTTCCCGAGTCGAAATTTAGACCCTCCTTTAAACCTCGTTTCGATCCCAATTTGTCATTCAATGGAGGTTCAAGAGGTTCAAATGGAAATCTCAAAAACATGTATATCAGAACCTACTGAACCTCCAAAAGTGGCAGAAATTGGACTTTTTCACTCAAAGGAGGTTTAGTAGGTTCATCTGAACCTCCTTTAAACCCTAGTGAGCCTGATTTAATGCTTACGCAAACCAACAGACCCTCTTTTAAACCTCCTTTCGCCCTACTAACACTCCTTTGACTCCTTTCACCGGTGGCTCGCAGAGCCTCCTAGCCCTCCTTTAAACCTCTTCTGACCCTACCAACCCTCCTTTAAGCCTACTTCAATATGCTGCCCTCCGCTCCCCCCCCTTCTCTCCCATCCGCAGTTCACCGATATTCCAAAGAAGGGATAATTATAATTAAAAAATATTTTCAGTTACACGAAATAGTTTATAGTTGTGACAATGTATGTATATGTTTCGAATTAATAAATCAATCTTATAATAAATAATCAAACATCGTATTTTTAATTCACACATATAATTTATTTTTCAGATATAGCTTGACCCTACAGAACCTCCTTTGGATCCAATCTTTCATTTTCCTTCTGCTTTGAATTCAAAGGAGGTTCTGTAGGGTACAGATAGGACTTTAGGCCAAAACGAGGTTGTGTAGGTTCACGCAAGCCGAGCCCATAGGCCTAAAGGAGGCTCAGGAGGTTGAATAGAAGGTTCAGTAGGGCTAAAGGAGGGTCGCCAACGGTGCAAATTTCTCCATATAGGTTCAAGGGGAGTCAAAGGAGGGCGGCGGTCTGTGCGTTACAAAGGAAATAGGTTCTCAAGCATTCAAAGGAGGGTCTAAATTTCGACTCGGTTTAGACCTGTTCTGTTCATCTTTTACCAAAGCTCAACATGAGCTTCCGATATTTACTTTTCTTTCGTGAAATTTTGATTTTGGGCACGATTATTCGACAGTTTGGAAGTCAGAAGAGAACTTTTTGGTCGTGCAAGTAAAAAAAACGTTGAAAATATTGTTTTAGATGAAATTGAATTCGAATGGGATGTATTCCATTATTAATTCTTCGGTAATCATCCCAAATCCTTTTTTTGCTGTGTTCAGTATGCTGCTCTGTCTAGTCTTCTCCTCTCTCACCATTTCTCTCCCCCTCCCCCTTTCTTTCATTGTGCTAGAAATTTCAATTTACCTGTACAGAACTGGCTTCGATTCAATTTCTAAACTGATTCGAATACTTCTCCGAGCATGATAAATGTTATATACATTTTTCCATTTTAGAAACAGATTTTTTTCACTTTCAAAACCGAAAAAGTACCATTCTGATTTCTAAACTGTCGAAAAATTATGCCCAAAATCAAAATTTCACAAAAATTTCACAAAAAGATTGTAGATGTTGGAAGCATGAATACAACTCTGTCCAAAACGTATCTAATTTTTGTTCAGAATTTAAAAAACGTCTCGAGTGGACTTTCCGTCGTTTCGCAGACGTCGAAGGACAACGGATGAGGAAAAAAATTGAAATAAATAGGTGTTTTTTAAACACCAGAGGTGAAGCTTCCCAATGTGGAAATCTATAGTCAACGATGGCGAGGGAAATAGTTGTCTAAGTTGAGCTGGAATACCCCATGTATATATATAAAGGAATTGTTGTCTCTCAGGCATAATGCTCGATAGACAACATACGTCTGGTACACAAGCATTTATCGACAAAGTTTCAATCCTCCTTCTGCTTGCTCGTCCTGTACTCGCCCATCAGTTGCATTGTCGTCGTTTACACACGCGCCAAGCGTAACAACGCCAACTCGTCTTCGGACAAAACCTCTTTGGAGGTTAGAGTACAGGATCCAAACTCCGAACATTAAGGGATCTGCGTGTGCTTGAAATTTCGAAGACGCGACGTTCCGGGTAGTTTTATAGCTTGGGGTGTTAAATTTAATTCGCAGCGAAAATCTTGTTTATAACTTCAAAAATTGTTTAATGGATGTGCAATTCAGTGAAGGATGAATCCTTCTTCTTTGGCGTTTTTGTCGAAACCACATTTCCAAGGGTTAAAGTCATATTCCAAAATCCCTTCATCCGATTCACTTCAAACTCGGACGGAGCATAGTTTGTGCCATTTCCTATGGTATGACTGGATGATTTTTTAAATATGATCATCCATTTGTTAACACCACATTATTAAATTTGTTTTTTCTGTCGAAAATCGAACTTTATTTTCTACAACTCGTTTTTATCGTAATTTTCAAAATGTCACAAGAGTATCTGGCCTCAAAAATAAAAACAATTTCGTACAAATATGTTATTATTTTAACGAAAGTCAATTTTTTTAATTTTCCATTTGAGACGAGTCTAGTTGCCAGATGCAGTTAGACCTCTTGGGCACGCAGCAACGGCGGCACTTTCTTGAAAAAATAATAACTCAATTATCCATCAATATTTTTTAATAAAAAAAATCTCAAACACGCCAAGCCTATGTATCAATTATGTGTAAAATTCCGACCTCGACACCGCAATACTCTCGTCAGAAAAAAAATATTGAAAATCAACTTGTTTTGTGGACCCCAAGCTGAGTTTTTTTCTTTTCAAACTCTCGTTCTCATGTGCCCAAATTCTGGTGCTTCATCATCATCATCATCATACATATATATATACTAATATATTCAGTAACAATAATCGCTAGACCGATTTGAGTTGCACTTCCATTAAAAAAATATATATATCTATACATACATGGATATATGAATATACATGTCCGTTTGTGATGGGTATTCGTAGGCAAGCCGATTACGGTCATTCGAACAATGTATTCCGCGAGTACTCTTCGGACAATATTGCCACTGTTGTCGGAGCCCGCGTCCGCACACGGTAACTACCGTAGCCGGGGGCTTCATGTTTTATTCCGCGAGCATTCGCGAGCTACAGCGACGAGAGTGTCCGATGGGAAGAATGAGAGCCGCGATGGGACGACGAGGCGGAGAGAGAAAAATGGGCGCGAGTGAAATGGCCATTATACATATATATATATATATATATATATAGTGGCGAAGTCCGCATCAAAATAGGGTAGCTTGTTAGCTACGTTCACAGTTATGCTTAATGAAAACTTCATTCGTTCTTTTTGCACGTGGCGCCAAAGCAGCAAAAAAAAATTGGGATTATAAAAAATATAAAGAACAATTAGTAAATAACGAAGAAGTGAAGATGGACAATTTTGAAGAATGAAAAGCGAAGAATACTTTTTTAAAATAAAAATAACCGAGTGACCGAGAGAGAACGAATGGAACGAACAGAATGAAAAAGATGAGAATAAATGAAAAATAAAGGAAAACAAAATCAAGAAAGAAGACAAATGACGCAGGGCCGAGAAAGAACCGGAAATAGTGAATTAACGATCGTGGAGCGGATACAAAGGGACGGGACGTGAAGGAAAAGATAAAAGGAGGCGAATAAGAAGAAAAATAAGAATCAGGAAGAAGAATTAAGAAGAAACAAGGAGTCTAAAAAGAAGAAAAATAAAAATCAGGAGGTACAATTAAAAAAAAATAGAGACATTGAAATCGGAAGAAGAATTTAGAATCAGGAGGAAGAATTAAGGGGTCCTCTCACTTTAGACGCTAAAAAAGGCTATTTTCATGAATTTTTGATAGGTCTATATTATAGATATTGATATAAAAGTTATTACACTTAATAAATACACTTTCGAAATACATAAAAACAATTTTTGAATGCATTTATGTGACCCAAACAAACTTTCAACACGTTTTTCTCGAAGCAACGTTTTTCGACGGCTTGTTGATGAAATCTTCGCAACTACTGAACCGATCCTTATGAAATTTTAACCACATATTCTTTAGCTATAGCACAGATCAAAGATTTTTTTAAATTTTGATATTTACTATCTTTTTCGCCAAAAACGGTGAAAAACCCTTTTTTTTAAATTTTTTCGAAAAATGTGCGCTATTTTGTTATTTTTGCATATACAAAAAATCGTATCATATGTGCTATAGCCATTAACATACTGAATCTAAAACCGTTTGATTTTTTGTTTAGGATAATCCATCTCCGAGATTTTGACAACAGCACAGAGTTACGAATTTTTTACGGTTGTCAGGATTAAAAAAAAAAATTGATATTTACTATCTTTTTGCCAAAAACGGTGAAAAAACACGATTTTTTTCTTTTTTTCGAAAAATGGCTGCTACTTTGTTATTTCTGCGTATATAAAAAATCGTCTAATATTTGCGCTATAGCCATTAACATACTGAATCTAAAACCGTTTGACTTTTTTGTTCCGGATGATGCATCTCCGAGATTTCATCAACGGCGCAGACCTACAATTTTCTAGGACATTTTTTTAACTACCATTTTGGTCTATAAATAGTGGATGTATGCGAAAATAATTTTTTTCAATGTATTTCGAAAGTGTACTTATTAAGTGTAACAACTTTTATATCAATCAGGTATTTTTTTTAACTATTTTAAACTATAGCCATTTTTTAAACTACTATTTTCGTCTGTAAATAGTGACTTGAATGAACAATTTAAAAAAAATGTATTTCGAAAGTGTATTTATTAAGTCGAACAACTCTGATATCAATATCTATAATATAAACCTATCAAAAACATTCGCGAAAGTAGCCTTTTTAGCTCCTAAAGTGAGAAGACCCCTTAATAAATAAAATGGAGAAATCGAAAAAGACGACAAACAAAAATCACGCGGAAGAATTACCCAAAAAGTAAAAAAGTTCAAAAAAAAATTGGGAGGAAGAATAAAAAAAAATAAATGTCACATTCCGCAAGGATGTAAGCTCCGGAGGCATCGCCGCCGAAACAAGAACAGATCGTCGCTTTTTTTCGAGATCTGCGCTCTCTCCCTCTCTTTCTTTCGATCTCTCTCTAACTTATATTTGAGGGCGCTTCTTCCGCTTTTGGTCCATCGAGGAATGATGAATCGTCGGTGAAGCTCATCCGTCAACGTCATAAGCAGAGAGAATCGCGCACGGGAGTGGGAAAAGTGTGCGGTTGATCTCCGGTGTGAGATTTCGGTCGGTCTTTGTACATCGTCCGAGACAGACGAAGGAAGAGAGCGAGAGAGAGGAGGGGGGTGAGGGAGAGTGATGGAAAGAGGGGGGATTAAGGTGCGAGAGCAAGGATAATAGCATTGGGGTGGAAAGGGTCGGGGTTGAGGGGGGGGGGGGGGGGGGGTCCGTGAAGAAACTCGTATAAGCGAGACACGATCGTTTCTGGTGTGTTTTGTGCCGGGTGGGCGGCGTTGATTCGGTGCCAAGGAAGCGCCGCCGTCGTGTCTTATCGTTCGCTGATGCTGCGAGAAACCCAGAGATCTCGCACCACTCGCACCGATGAGCACGAGGGATAATTATACGACGATGGCGACCTCGGCACAGGATTATAACGGCCTACGCCTGCCCCCCCCCCCCCCCCCCCCCCCCCGCCGAACGATTTCTTTCCGTAATGTACCCTACTTCCGTACACTCGCGTCACGACGATTTCCTCTGAATTATCTCCTTCTGATTGTGACGGGACGCCAAGGGAACGAGAACGTCCCGCGGTACAAAAATTTGGAAAATCGATTCGGGATATAATATTTATAATGAATAATTAGTGATTATAATAATGATATATATATATTCGATGGTTGAAAAAAATGGATTTTTTTTCTCACGGGAAAATTGAAGTATGTTGAGAAAAAGGAAGTTTTGCAAAATTTGAGGGTTCTAAACAATTTTTTAGTCAGTGCCAAAACGCCTTTTTCATGTCTTTTTTCATGATTATACGAGTATTAATTTTTTTTTATCTTGATGCAGGAAATGGTAGTGCGTGATCCAATGTAAGTCTTCATTAAATTTTTTCTGTAACAATACACAATTTTTATTTAAATATTTTGTTTTGCGATAAACAATTTGTATTTGCAGATTAACAATCAATATATGTAATTCGGTGGTGAAAATTATATCAACCACTTGATGAACAAGAACACGGTGTTTACATCAATGAACGTCTAACAAGTATGCGTTTTTTTTTTTTTTGGAGTAATATGTTGTTTTGGAGTAAGAAAACAAATGAAGAAAAGAAATTGACGAAAAATCGAAAAAAAATTAAAAGTCCGTCGAGCACTACCTGAAAAAATGTTTAGACCTCTCAAATGTTGTGTGAATTGCTTTTTCATAACGTAGTGACATTTTCCGTTGAGTACAGCGAAAATAAATTACTTTTTCTTTGAACCACCCTAATATATATATATATAGATATATATGAGACATTCCACGCCATTTCGCTAGGCCGTGACCCTGACTATTTTTTATTTTTTAAATGTTTTTTTTTATAAAATAGTACGCTATGCAAGGAGTATTTTCACACATTTTTAAGTTTTTATCGCATGTATTTAAGAAGTTACAATTTTTCGAAAAATCTGGGTTTCAGAAAGTTCGGAAATGTTCTAACGCCGATATCTCTTCAATTAATTGATATATCGAAAAATGTTTATAGATCGATCTTTTTCATATTAGTTCACACTTTCATAAAAAAAAGGAAAAAAATTTTAAATCATCGTTGTCAACATTTTTTAGCGTGTAAAGTGAAAACTACTTTTTTTAAAGATGGTTGCCATTTTTTTTTTTTTTCAAAGAATTCTCTAAAATAATATGATAAATTATACGAATTTTAACGCTAGTCCCATTGTGGGCCAATTTTTTTTGTATTTTTTTTTGCTAAATTCAATTTTTTTCACGAAAATTTCGAGCGTTTCGTATGAATTACTAATAAAACTCGTAAGTAATAATGATTGTACTTATTTACAATTAGTAACTGTAGTGATAATTTTACCATTAGTAACCCGATCCAATATGTTGAAGAATTATTTTTCCATTGCTTTCCTAAAAGAAATAATAAAAATTATGCATTATAGGAGAATATATGAATGAAATACTAAGTACATCTTTTTTTATGTTGAGATAGTTTGATATTTATTTTCTCACTCGTTTCAAAAGTTTACACAATCGAAAGTGATCAGGTTTTCACAATCTGATCAGTTTCAGAATCAGAATCAGATCAGAAAGAGATATGAGCTTTTCGGAACTTTATCCATATATATATATATATATATATATATATATATATATATATATATATATATATATAATTAATTATATATCCTGCGCTTGCACATTTTCTGCCGGTCTCACCATAAATCAAAATCAATTCCACTTTCTCTGCTTGAATGTACACTACCATTTTCGATACAGTTATTACAATGCCAGTATTTACAAACATCATAAACCTCTCCGACTATTGACATTATTGCATCTGTTGGAAAACCTACGCCATCATCACACCAGAAAGTATTCGAACGTCAAGAGGTTCATTCATCCGACGTCTTCAACGATGCGGCGAGGTTAATGGCCATCACTTCGAACATTTGTTACAATACATTTTCCGCACAAAAAATTCAACTACATTATTCGGATATTCTTATTATCAATACCATGTCGAATTCCCGTTTTCACACGTGAATTTTCTGAAAAATCATTTCACCGTAATATCATAGGTCGTTGGATTCGTCTGAATACCAGCTACGACTGAATGTAAAAAAAAACATGTTCCCATTTGAAAAACCATTGATAACCTCGAGCACGCAAAAACTATGACCTTGACAAAAATCAATTTTTCACCAGTGTATCAGTCCTTCGAAACCAATCAAATTACCTCCTGACATTTTTTTCGTCACTCTAAAGGCACCGGAGATATTTGGGGTGGTCACGTTAAATGGTATATATAATATACCTATGTATATAAAACCCTCTATATATAATAATAATAACAATAATAACAACAACAACAACAACAACAACAACAACAACAACAACAACAACAACAACAACAACAACAATAATAATAATAATAATAATAATAATGATAATAATTGCGTGTCACGACAACATTATTTGTCAAAAAGATCTTTTTTTGATCATCCTAACGAATATAAAAAAAAAAATATATTTTTATTATATTCGTTGTATTTATATTCTTATATAGATTCTTTACGTTATATACATTTTCTTTTTGATGTTCATTTTACAATTGTATTTTCTTTCAATGTATAAGATTGATTTTGTGTTAATTGTCGAAAGTTTCGTTTCTCTTGGTGAAGCTCCAAGTGAAAATTTCCATCGAATTTGGAAGCTTCGCGCGAAGCACAATAGTACAAAATAGACGATTCGTCGTCATCGTCGTCGTCGTCGTTGGGGTGAAATCCGAATTGTATATCGTGCCTGTTAGGCTCGTGTATATACGAGAGACGAGTAGAGGAAAAGCCGGAGGGCGATGGAGGAGTTGAGGCTCGTGATAGCGGCTCGGTTACTTCATTTATCAAGGCAAACAATGGAGGGTTGGTTGCGGTTGCCACACGCACTTGGCTGGATTTTCGTGCATCATCGCAGTTTAGGGATTATATAGGTGAGATGGGTTTTGTGTGCGGTGAAAGCTCTCGCTCTGTGAGGCGAGTTCTGATGAGGAGTCGAGGATTTTCCGAGCTGTCGAGAAAGTGAGAGAGAGAGAGGGAGAGAGGGAGAGAGGAGGGGAAATGAGGGCAAGAGGGAACTGAGTTAGACGAGATGGGGATGATGAGCAATATGAACAAGAAAAGGAGACGCGAAGGGAAGATTGAAAGAGGAATTTATAGAATCTCCCTTCAACTTTCCCGCGGGGATTTTCCTCCCCACGAAATCACACCGTCGAATATAAATGATAACAAAAAAATGCGTTTTTGTATTTTACGACACGAATAATTCATTTTTCACTGTTGACAAGTAATGTTTATCGAGCATAACAATGAACTGCTATTTATGAAAATGAAAAAATGACGCAGATCTGAGGATTATTCGTCAATTTTTGTTTCTTCGTTCGTTTGCTCATTCGTTTATTCGATTGAGCTAGTTTAAGGATGTTGAGTCCCTATGAAACATGTTAATGTTAATTGTTCAATAAATAGCTTCTTAATCGTCATGAAATTTTTACACGACCTCCTGAATACTTCATGTAAAAACACACCAAATTTTCAGAATTCTATCATCATTACTTCAACCTCCTTAAGGGTTGAAATAAAAAATGATGAGGAAATTCGGAAAATTTCGTATGTTTTTGTATGAAGTATTTAAGAGGTCGTGTTGAAATTTCACGACGATTAGGAAGCTCGTTATTAAAAAATTAACATTTTGTTAAGAACAATTTTTAAAAGAAATAAAAAAAAATTTATCAATAAACTTCGTTTTGTTTCCGTTGCTTTCAGTATATTGTAGATATTATAAAATTGAGAGGTCAAAAAAAAAACTTATTGCAAAGTTACATCAGTTTCCATAAAACAACATTTAATTTGTGAATGTTAATTGTTCAATAACGAGCTTCCTAATTGTCGTGAAATTTTTACACGACCTCTGAAATACTTCATACAAAAACATACCAAATTTTCAGAATTTTATCATCATTTGCGATTTGGGACTCAACATCCTTAATGAAAATATTATCTTTGCTAGGTTTTTTAAGATTGTAATTAACGACATAGCGTAATAGCCTTTAGCCGAAATCCTACTCCAGGCTTCGAAGTGTACTTCTTTTAAAGATTCGTCGAAATCGATTCGGTTGTTCTCTAACTATAAACGAACAAACATACGGGCCCTACACTTCCACCAAATATATACTTGACCAATTTTTTTCATTCATTTTTTTTACCAATTTTGTACTGATTTTTCCCAATTTTTTTTACTAATTTTTTTACCAATCCATTACCGATGGTTCAATACTAATTTCTTGCCGGTTATTTAAATTGATTTTTTAAAACTAATTTTTGTGCATTCTGTGCTAATTTCATTGGCATTTCTTACTAAATTTCTTACCAATTTTTTTACACACCGAATATATATACACATCTATATATATGTATGTGTATAAAGGAAGTGGATAGTTGGAGTGAAGAGTACATAAAACCGTCTGACGTTCCGTCGTATCGTTCGAACCCTTTTACAAAACTCTTCAGAGACTCTTCGGTTGCCTGCCCTCACGTGAAGAGGATTGACGGAGGCGCCTCCGTATACGCGGATAAAGCGAGCAAGCAGGGACGAAAAACGTAAAGTTGTACTTCCGAAGAGTCCATCGCGTCGAAGGAAGTGGCTGCCCGGGCTACTTTTAAATCGAGACAAAAGGACCAACAGAAAAAAACGCCTGGGAAGATACACATACCCGCACAGACCCACCGTACAGGGTGGCCCGAAAAGTGAAGCCCGAAAGTAAGCTCTAGATGCCTCGCATCGAAACCTATCTGAATCGCCCCCATCTGTGTCCCAAGATCTTAACTTTTCGAGTGAAAAGCTTTTTTTTCTTCTCTTGTGTACGTACTTTACCCGCGATTTTTGCTACTCGTGTTATCGCTACGAAGTGCACTGTTGAGCAATAAATAAAAGACGGGCTGAGTACTAACTTTGCTACTTTAGACTTACAAGGAACATCCCTCAGGTGACACCCTTCGATTTTGTTGAAATTTGGATATGTTATAAAGCACCGAAAAGTAAGCGATACGTATTTTTTTTTATCGGCGGAAAAACGGTTTTAAGGGGTGAAACGCGCCCTCGAAAATAGGGGTGTTTTTCGTTTTTCGTCGATAATGGTATCGTTCTCATCTCCAATGTATAGTACATGAAAAAACAAACATTGTTGCAATTTGAATTTTTTTTATATCTCATACCGTTAAAACGTTATCGACGAAAAACGAAAAAACATCCCTATTTTCGAGGGTGCGTTTCACCCCTCAAAACCGTTTTTCCGCCGATAAAAAAAAATACGTGTCTCAAAATTTTTGATGCTCTATCACATATATGAGTTTCAACAAAATCGGAGGCGGACACCTGAGGGATGTTCCTTGTTAGCTTGAAAGTTATACAAAATAGGTTCAGAGGATCAGTCACTAAACGTCAGATGAGTGAAAAAAAATAATTATAAGATTCTCAGTGACTCCCTATTATTTAAAAAAAAACTTGCAACAGCAAAGTACATACGAGAAAATACGAAAAAACAAATTTTTTATTTTTTCGAAAATTAAAGAAGTTGAAAAAACATAGATGGGGTTGATTCGGATAAGTATTGGATACGAGGCATCTAGATTTTTCTTTTGGATGTTATTTCTCGGGCCACCCTGTACGTATATATATGTCTTTTTAGGTGCAATTGTATACGTATAGATGCTTGTGGCTAGGATGGTTTCTTATCGAACGATTCGGCCAAACAGTTTCCCGTGGAGAGCGATAAGGCTTGATACTCTAACGGAGAAAAACGAGAGTGCACGGACCACCATGGTATATATATATATATATATATATATATATATATATATATATATATATATATTGTTTGTTGCAAAAGGATGAGAAAAGGAAAGAAAAAGGACAGGGGGCGGAAGTGGGATGAAAAAGAGTATTCGATTGGAGTAGTTGCTTTATAGCCTATTTTCACTGCTTCCTCTCTCTCTCTCGCTCCATCTGTCTCTCTCTTACTTGCCGTGGCACTTAATTCTCTTTCCTGGCTACTCGATTGCTCACACCTCTCGATTCTCTTTTAACCCTGTAGCCCTCCCGTCCGGCCATTGCCGCGAGCCCTTGCCTTCACCAACTTTCAAATTTAATTGAAAACGTTCCCAGACTCTTCCTCGGCCCCTCAACCCCGAGGGTGACTCGATCTTCGGTGGTGCCTTAATCGAGGCCTCGATAACGCGTATCGCTTCTGGCAAATTATCGAAACTCTGTCTCGCTCTGCTTGCTCTCTCTCTCTCTCTCTCTCTCTCTCTCTCTCTCTCTCTCTCTCTCTCTCTCTCTCTCTCTCTCTTTTCTCATCACGATTGCGAATCGGTATGTATTCTCTTCCCTCAAAGTTTATCTCGTAGCCTTCGAATTTCGTCTCGAGTGGTTTCGTCTTCAAGGAAGTCTTACGTCGAGTTGATAACGGGTCTGGCGATACCTCGAGGGAATTTCGGCTTGGCTCGATAATATTATAAATTTTTGTTTTTTATAATACTTTATTCGATGTCGCAATAACATCTATCGTTTTGAGCGACCACAATGAGTTTACATTCGTTACCTACTTTATCTAGGTATAGGTATATCGTGTTTTTTCATTTGATATTTTTCTGACTGTTCCTCCTTTGTAGCAGTTTTCTGGTCTTTTTGCACGTTTCTACGCTAAGAGGCATTGTTTTATATCGGCTGGTAGCTTAAGGGCTTACGCCACTGTAAACGTCTAAAATCGAGTGATTTTTCGCGATTTTTTTTGTGGAAGGACAAGTAAGGGGGTAACAATATTCAAGGATGTTATTGGTCATATCTTCAAGTGAATAAAAACAAATGAATATTATAAAACTATACAATATGGTGACGCTGGAGACATTTAGCATTTTAGATTTTTAACATTTTTTTCATTAGTTATTAACAATCATCATGTCAATTTTCCTTAGAAAAAGAATTTAAAAGAAATCAAACATTCTTTTACGAATGAAGCACGATAACGAAAAAACTCGGTCAAGTCTTAGCCAATATCATCTATTCCAAGAAAAAAAAGAATCTTTGGTTTTTGCTTTCAGATCAACCGGGTGGCCAAAATCAAGTACACCGTTGAGCCCCTCCATTTCAAAGGTCGTTCACGACGTTGTTTATAACTTCTTGAATTATAAATATTTCGTAACGAAATTTAGTACACAACTTTTTTAACGTACATACAAACAAAGGTCCAAACTATTTTTTAATCATCTTACTTATTCCTTCAAAAGTAATTTTTCTTTACAACTCTGATTTTCGGGTAGTCACAGCAGCCTAACCCATTAAGGAGGTTGAGTCCCTATGAAACATTTTAATGTTAATTGTTCAATAAATAGCTTCTTAATCTTCATGAAATTTTTACACGACCTCCTGAATACTTCATGTAAAAACATACCAAATTTTCAGAATTCTATCATCATTACTTCAACCTCCTTAAGGGTTGAAATAAAAAATGATAAGAAAATTCGGAAAATTTGGTATGTTTTTGTATGAAGTATTTAAGAGGTCGTGTTAAAATTTCACGACGATTAGGAAGCTCGTTATTAAAAAATTAACATTTTGTTAAGAACAATTTTTAAAAGAAATAAAAAAAAATGTATCAATAAACTTCGTTTTGTTTCCGTTGCTTTCAGTATATTGTAGATATTATAAAATTGAGAGGTCAAAAAAAAAACTTATTGCAAAGTTACATCAGTTTCCATAAAACAACATTTAATTTGTGAATGTTAATTGTTCAATAACGAGCTTCCTAATTGTCGTGAAATTTTTACACGACCTCTGAAATACTTCATACAAAAACATACCAAATTTTCAGAATTTCATCATCATTTGCGATTTGGGACTCAACATCCTTAAATGCATAGAAAACGTATTTTGCATAACCTCGGAAAGACTCAATACGACATGACCCCAAATCGTTTCGTTCCTTTCTGCCTGCATTGCCCGCGCGACTGCCTACTAAACTTCGTTTCGTTCAGCATTATTGAAAATACAATTTTGCTCACGGGCTTGTTACTCGATCGGGAATTGCAGTTTGGCGAGTAATTTCCCGTGAAAATTGTTGCATTCCAACGATACCGCAGGAATGTAATTATTCTCGAGCTTCTTTTTACTCGTTAAAAACAGCTCGATGTAGAAAGAATGTTAGCAAACATTGAGCCAGGGGAGAGGGCGGAAGAGCGAGAGAGAGAGAGAGAGAGAGAGAGAGAGAGAGAGAGAGAGAGAGAGAGAGAGAGAGAAGAGATAATACGGTAAACCTGAACCGTCTCATCTTTTAATCTCCGCTAAAAGTTATACCAATATCCGGGTTGGCTGCTGGTTAGAGCCGAGGTAGAAGGAGCGGAAAAACGGTAAGGGGAGTGAGGAGGGGTGGTCTAGTGAGACTCAACTATACCCGAGTATTATCCGACAAGTTTAACTTTGCCAAGAAACTCGCGGGTGGTTTGTGGGGAGAGATGGAATAAGGGCGAAGGAAGAAAAGGTGCACGAAGAAGCGAGCCAGAGAAAGAAAGAGAGAGAGAGAGAGAGAGAGAGAGAGAGAGAGAACTGGAGCAACCAGTGGCAGAGCCCCGACCCGACTGACGGAAAATATTAATTAGGCTCTCTCATTCTCGTCGAGAAATGGAGAAAATGCCCATATGGATTCTCGAGACTAAATGGAAAGAAAGAGGGCGGAGAGAGAAGTAAAGATCAAGTGAGAAGAAGAGATAGGAAGACATGAAAATAAAGTGAAAGGGAGAGAGCGATAAAAATAACGTTAGAGAGAGGGGGAGAGAGATAGAGAGATGCAAATAAAGTAAGAGAGACGGAGATCGAAAGAAGAAGAGAGAGAGAGTAGTGAACGCGGAAAGTTCTTTAAGGTCGTATGCGAAATTGCGCGAAAGAAAGCCGAACAAACGCAGCTTGCACCTCCTTCGTAGTATACGTCGTTGCGTACAAGGAAATAAGGAGTAAACGTGAGTAAGATCATATATATATATATATATATATATATATATATATATATATATATATGTATATGTATGTATATATGTGTGTATATATATATATATATATATATATATATATATATATATATATATATAGAGAGAGAGAGAGAGAGAGAGAGAGAGAGAGAGAGAGAGAGAGAGAGAGAGAGCGAGGTAGAGGGACGCAAAAGGCTGAAGAGCCAAGAACCAAGAAGAACAACAATAAAACCCCAGGGTGTAATTTGTCATGGGGTGTGTACGTATACCTCCAGCAAAACTGTACTTTCCCTCCTGCCCTCGCACCCTTACAACCTTTTCCCCTCGCCTTCTCGCTGCCTCTTGTTACCCCACCGTCCCTTGCCCTTTTCCGTACCCGCGAAATCCACTGTACGGATACACAAATGTATACGCGCTGGCCTTCGAGTTTTCGCATTATTACTAACGCTCTGATGCTTCCTCGGCGAAAGGCGACGACTGAGGAGCGAGAAAAAGTACGAAGAGAAAGAGGGCGAAAAAAGAAGAGGAAAAAGTAGTCAAAGATAGAGAGGCAGAGAGAGGGAGAGGATGAAGAATGAATCCTTGGCTCCAATCGAGCAAGGTAACAACCCTCTTCGAATCTGCAGTCGCGAATCTATCGACGAAAATCTCTTCGCCCCCGAGAGCTTGAGAGGCGTTCGAGTACCTGAGGCATCGTCAACAGAGAGACAATGCGATTCCCCAACGATGGTGCAAACAATAGAAAAGGGGTGGGGGAAATGGGCATGCCTAAAGTCAAGCGTTAAGGGACACGGTTTGGAGCGAGGGATAAAAACTTATGCTGACGCGCCTCGTTGGAATGCGTTGAATTTTTCAAACATTTCTTTTAGTGTTCACATTTTTTTCGGCATTTTTAGACTGCAAAAGTTACTGACACGGAACATCCCTCAGGTGTCCGCCTCCGATTTTGTTGAAACTCATATATGTGATAGAGCATCAAAAATTTTGAGACACGTATTTTTTTTTTATCGGCGGAAAAACGGTTTTGAGGGGTGAAACGCACCCTCGAAAATGGGGATGTTTTTTCGTTTTTCGTCGATAACGTTTTAACGGTATGAGATATAAAAAAAATTCAAATTGCAACAATGTTTATTTTTTCATGTACTATACATTGGAGATGAGAACGATACCATTATCGACGAAAAACGAAAAACACCCCTATTTTCGAGGGCGCGTTTCACCCCTTAAAACCGTTTTTCCGCCGATAAAAAAAAATACGTATCGCTTACTTTTCGGTGCTTTATAACATATCCAAATTTCAACAAAATCGAAGGGTGTCACCTGAGGGATGTTCCTTGTGAGTCGTCTATGAAGAATTTGCATTGAAACTTGCAGTCAAGAATTTCGGTAAAAAATGTTGAATAATAATTTATAAAATAGAAACGAAAGGAATGCGTATCGGATTGCGAGGTTGCGTTCAAAGCGGTAGCCATCAATTTAAGCACTTTAAAAGGTGGAGTAAGTGCTTGCACGGTTTTTTAAATCGATTCTAGGCTGAAAACATTGAAATTTCGTTTAATGGATTTTTCAGACTGAATCTCGATTGATTATCTTGAAATTTAGAGTCTGAACTCGTTTTGAGTTTCTTAATAAAATTTCGAGAAAAAAAGTAGTGGTATCGATTTAAAAAAATGGAGGTGAGCTTGAACTCTCCGAAGCGCCTCCACCTAGATGAACCTCGTAGCCACCTCTCGATGGTCGAATTTCGTTAATATCTCACACACAGCTTGTTTTATTCCATTTCAACATCTACCCGCCTTTATTGAAAAATCCTTTATATATATGCTGTCACTATTGATCTGGTCACGTTAGTGACAATTAATTTTTTGTACCGTAAAAACTAATTCTCCATTGACTTCAATATAACCTCGAATATATACGTATATAAAGGGTGTTACAAAATGGCCTGACATTTTAATTTATTGATAAAACGTATTACTTATTTCAAAAACATGAATATTTTTATTTTAATATAAGGTACAAACATGGAGGTTATGCGTGGAACACAATATTTGATTAATGGCCGCCTCGTCCCTGTTTGCGAACGTTCACTCTTTTGACGAAATTTTCAATAACATTTTAGCATAATTGCGGACTGATTTCATTAATGGTACGTCATGGTGCTGAAGTTTGCATCGTTGGAATGCAACGAAAATTTTTTTTCATTTTTTTTTTACTTCTTAATTTTTAATATTTCCCAAAAAAATTTTTTTGCAACTTTTGGTTATAATGTTGAAAGATTGTCAGAAAAGTTTCGGCGACTTTCGCAGCCTTGATGTGCTTAAAAAAAATACGGGAATTCGAGAGAAATATATTTTCGTTGCATTCCAACGATGCAAACTTCAGTACCGTTGGTACGTCTTGGTGGCCAAATCACATCGCCATGGCGCAAGATAACACGACCATGAACCTTCGTCTGTAATAACTGCATTGTTTTGCCCGCAGTGTGGCAGGTTGTGCCATCTTGTTGAAATTCGTAGTGAATTTTATAATGAATTTTCGCAATTTCCATGCGTTGCTCGATCGAGTCATTGTCCATGACTAAACTTCAATACTTTCTGATGCCAGTTGCAAAGACTGCACTGAGAAAACAGTTCCCGAGTCAAAATTTGTAGCCTCCTCTGGACCCCTGCAGGACTCATTTCTTTTGTAATGCAAAAGCCACCAGCCTCCGTTGAACCTTCCAAACCCCATTTGTTGAGTTCGGTGCCATGAAGATACCTCCTCTTGGTCCAGTGTAGCCTACGTTAGACTTAAACCTTCTTTTGACCTCCTTGAAAATGATCAGTATAGAAAATGATCAGAGGGGAGAAGTCAAGAACTTGCACAGTAGCTTCCCCACTTTCCCCAAGCAAAAATTTAAAAAAAAATGTTCGTTTTTTACAATTCTTGTAATTACATATATTAAAAAATATGTTGGTAACATTTTTATTCACAAGTCCAACTTTGAACGCGTTTTTCTCGAAACAATAATACTTTTTTCAACCTTGTCCCAGCGAATGCTCCAAAACTTATCAACCGATTTTCAATGATTTTTGTTGACATTTTTGTAAATGCAATTACTAACGTTTTACGTAGCAGATTTTTTGAATGGTGATAATTACTATTTTTAATGACAGCTTGAATACAAAAAAGGCCTTTACGATAGAACAAAATGTCCAAACTGTCGGCATTTTGCAAAAAAAAAAAAACAAAATAAAAGAACGGCTACGTATAACGATAGCTACATTTGTATAGATTTAGATAAATCGTTGACTTTTTATTTACAGATTACTTTTCATGAAGATATCGATGAGACAATGAAAATATTTTTTTTTCGTCTTTAAATCAAGGCATATATCTCGGTTAATTTAAATAAAGATTCATAAAAATTGGTATGAAACTAGACGAATATATATATATATGTTCACAAAAAAAAAAATGTCGCGCAATTTAAAGCGTTAGGTAATTTCGTGCCACCCTTTATACACACACACACGTATAGAGAAGAACGGGGCAAAGCGGAACCGGAATGATCAAATCGATGAGTATCTTCGAGCTATTTACGACTATCGCGAGTGGAACTGGAGCTTATCCGGGCGCACTCTCATCTTCATCTGGTCCTTCTTCAACAAAGTGTATTTGCGGAGTCGCAACGTCGTACCGGAAGAATAAAGGATCACAAGGGACACGCCGAAGAGATAAAAGAGAGAAAGAAATAGGTTTGTCGTAAATACATATACATATATAGTCATACACGCCAGTATCCATTTCTTTCTCGCTTTCATCTTTTTCGTCTTTTTCACACACGGTGCGGCTGGGGAACTGGATGTATAACGGGCCGGGGGTCAAAAGGGGGTCGGTTAGCGCTCGCCACCGGTCTCGCGATGTTCTCCAGTGGCTTGCAACGCCACCTTGGGCATATCTCTTTTTGACAAGCTGTATAGTGGCGAATGCGGCGAGGAGCGAGAAAAAACGGGAGTCTGACCAAACAAGGGAAAGGAAATGGGAGAGAGAACGAGAACGAATGTGAAGAAAAGGAAGAGAGAGGAGGGAAGGGGAGGGAATGAGGTTGCCAGTGTAGTCGCTTACCTCTCGTATATCTCGAAAATTGGATTCTTCGGAGATTCGAACAGTGATAAATTTTCTCACGCGTAACCCACAGAAGAAGTGTGCACGCCTTCTCTCTCTCTCTCTCCCCCCCCCCCCCCCACTCCACATCATATTTCTACATATGGTTCCATTTTGTTCAGTTTTCTTTTCGTTCTTTTTTCTTCACTTCCGGTCCCTTGTTGCAAGAAACTCTGGCTCGTCCATTTGCGGACTTCATCGAGCCATTTTAATTAATTACGAATGAATAATGAATTTTCATCAATTGAATTAATGACGAAATGCTTTGTAACTCATTTCAATCAGGAAGGAAATGTCGCATGTGCGCTTTTAATCAATTACGAATTAATAATGATTTTTCACGAATTGCAAAATATTATTAATAAATCATTTATATAATATATTATTCATATTATACATGGATTGCGAAATATATTATGACTCGTTCAGATTAATTACGCAACACGGCGTCAGTGGTGCTCGTTCCGTCAAGCTTTAATTTGAATAATCCAATCACGAAAACTTGCATTTAAGAAAAAAAAGTGACGAACATAAAAATAATCCCGGCAATGTTTTTCGCAGTAAGAAGCTGAATTGTACAGAAAGAGAGAAAGAGAAAGAGAGGGAGGGAGAGACAGAGAGAGAGAGAGAGAGAGAGAGGAAGGACAGGCGAACAAGACATAATGAGAAAAAGAGGGGAGGTAGGCAAATGAGGAGGGACATGGAAAGTGAAAAAATCTTTCACACGAAATCTATATATATCGAAAGATCAAACAAGCCGGAATGTCACTCTAAGCAGCCGAATATCCGGAGGACTATCATCATCCCCGAATATATATGTATATAGTGAAAAAGCTTGGCCAGTGGATGAACACCGAGTGTGACCAGACCGTCGGGAAATCGCTGCAGAATCCGCCCATCTCTCTCTCTCTCTCTCTCTCTCTCCCCCTCTCTCGCCGGCTCAGCGCTACCGTGTGTTTGGCGAGGCGCAATAACTTTCCTGCCATAAATTTCCGGGCGATAAATCGCAGCGGGTCGCGAATGGGGTGGTCGAGCCACCGGAGAGGGTTGAAAGAGGACCGAGGCTATAGCGGTACAGCAAAAAAGAGAGAGAGAAAGATAGACCGAGGTATAGAATCGAAACGTACACTCTATATTTCTCTTTCTTTCCCTCTCTCTTTTTCGAGAGGGAAACTCCAAGCGACGAGCGCAATTAACGCGACGAAACTCGTACATAAAAAGCTTCTGCGTTCCCTCACTTGCTCTCGGTCACTGCGTCATTTCGAATCCGGTCATATGGATATATATATATATATATGTTTGTCCGTGGCCTCACTCGCGTCGTGTACGTCAAAATATGTATTTTCGGTATTACGTCAAAATATGTATTTAGAATGGATTTTCGGGTCATATAGTATCAAGGACTGCACGTCAAGGTTATTACGGAGAACCCAGTTTCGATTTATACCAAGACTTTTGATTACTATGTACGTTTGCTATGTACTTAGAAAAAAAAATCTGTTTCCTACACGGGTCTGCGCAAGCATGAAATTTCGTGATTCCGATTTTTTTTGTTCTGCACAATTAGTTTCAAACTGCAACACAAATTTTGTAAAAATTCGAAAAATTGAGAGATCAATGACGATTTTTGTGAATAATCAGCGCACGGCACTGCGGCGAACCGCCCAGCTGCGATCAACCCTTTTTTCCTTCCCCGCTGCCTCGATCGCTATGTTTACGATATGGGCAAGGCGTATCGAAAAACCTATTCGTCCGATTCACTGCAAATTTGGACGATTTCTGTCGTCAAACAAGATGATTTTTAAAATATGTTCATCATCATGTCAATAACAAATAATTCAAGCTGTTTTTTGGTCGCAAAATCGAACTTTTTTTCTACAGCTTGCCATTTTCGTCATTATCAAAGTTTCAAAAAATTATCCCTTCATATGAAAGTTCGATTATTTGTTTGGGTTAGTTTGTTTGCGTTGGTTTGTTTGGGTTTGTTTGTTCGGGTTTGTTTGTTGGGGTCTGTTTGTTTGGATTGGTTTGTTTGGGATGGTTTGTTTGTTTGGGTGTGTTTGTTTGCGTTTGTTTGTTTGGGTTTGTTTGGTTGGGTTTGTTTGTTTGGGATTGTTTGTTTGGGTTTGTTTGTTTAGGTTTGTTTGTTTGGGTTCGTTTGTTTGGGTTTGTTTGTTTAGGTTTGTTTGGGTTTGTTTGTTTAGGTTTGTTTGTTTGGGTTTGTTTGTTTGAGTTGGTTTGTTTGTTTAGGTTTGTTTGTTTGGGATTGTGTGTTTGGGTTTGTTTGTTTACGTTTGTTTGTTTTTTTGGGTTTGTTTGTTTAGGTTTGTTTGTTTGAGTTTGTTTGTTTAGGTTTGTTTGTTTGGGTTTGTTTGTTTGGGATTGTGTGTTTGGGTTTGTTTGTTTAGGTTTGTTTGTTTGGGTGTGTTTGTTTAGGTCTGTTTGTTTGGGTTTGTTTGTTTAGGTTTGTCTGTTTGGGTTTGTTTGTTTAGGTTTGTTTGTTTGGGTTGGTTTGTTTGGGTATTTTGATTTGGACAGAACGGAGAGTGCGATAACATATATAGGTATGAACGGGGACGTAGCGCATATGTGTATATTCGGCGCGCGTACAAGAAAAAATTTGATTCTATATCTCGAAAACTATTGCGAGTCGCTAACAATCCGTGTAGGGGTGGTCTTAAGGTAATCCTATCGCCAGGCTTCAATCCACACGATTTTCATAATTGTTTTATTGAGCTTTGCTAAATATATTAATAATGGTCTCTGTAAAATTTCAGGGTTGATTATCGACCTAATAACAGAGAAAAACAAGATTAAAATTGCGTATTTCTGTGAAGGAATTCCGAGACGACATACAAAAACTTAATTTCCGGTCGCTACTGAAGTGTATATAATAGTGAAAGCACATTAACCTCAAACGATTATAAATCATCATCATATAGCTCGCGTGTCCCGTAATAAATATTTTTACGCCGTTCGTGCCTCCTACATTCTTTTTTCTCGTTTATTTTTTTTCAAAGAAAAATCTCTTTTTCTCTTTCGCCCCTCCAGCCCGCAGCAAAAACGTAAAGTTTTCCCATCTGGTGCAGAGAGCGATCTCGAGAGTAGACCGCGGTGGACTAAACGAGAGACGACTTTTCTTGCCCTTGCGGACTTTCCGTTATATCAGACTGTTATTTATATATACCTATACGTAGATACACACGCACACACACACACATATCCACGCGCGTTTACACTCGTGGGCGGTCCGGGGATACAAAACTCGCAAAGTGACGAAGCGAGAGCAAATAAAAAAATAAAAAATAAACGGAAGATAGGCAAAGACCGGAAGAGCCTGAATATTTTATATATATATATATATATATGTACACAGAGACGGAAATATTTCGAGGAAAAATGAGAAAGATGAAAGAGTTTTGTCTCTTGGGAAGTGTCTTCGAAAAAGACGACATCACGAAGGGGGTTGAAAGAGAAACGAGAAAGAACGAATTAAGGGGGAAAATGAGTATCTATGTGTGTAAGTGTATACTTATACATATATATATATATACACACATATATATATATATATATATATATATATATATATATATATATATATATATATATATATATATATATATAAATATGTGTGTGTATAGATGTTGAGAAAAATATATATAAACCGTTATGAAAACGGAAGGTCGTGTACATAATTTGTAAGAAAAAATGTCGAGGGGAACCATTGGTAAACACCCTTAAAGGGTATACCATGGAAATAATTTTTTTAAAGCATTCAACCAAGCTACCATACATTTTTTTTCAATATTTATAAATGTAGGTATTTAGATATATATATATATATATATTATATATCTTTGAAAAAATACTTACAGTAGTTTCTTCAAGCACTTGAAAAAAATTATACCCCTGGTATCCCCTTTAACAATGTATTTTTTTAAATATTTCTATATGTAAGTTTATACATATACCTTTATATATGAATATTTAAATAAAGTACAGCTGTTTCTTTAAATACTTTTAAAAAATGACTTCCATGGAATACCCTTTAAGAGTGTTTACACATAGTCCCCCCTCACATACCATTCCCCTTTGCATTTTTCCTTACAAATCATGTACATAATCTTCCGTTTTCATAACGTTTTATATATTTTTTTCATAACATTTATACACGTATACATGTATAGGTATATTTATGTAGGAGCGTCAATACTTTTTCATGACATTGATCGTCGAGCCAGAGGACGTATATATACCGACAGGGAAACCGCCCTTTTGTGGAGCTTTCACCTTCGTTAAAGTTATATATTGATTTTGCTTTCATCGCGAGGTTCTTGCGCGTCTTCTCGAAGTGAACAAACCAGTGAAGAAAGCAAGAGAGAGAGGGAGAAAGAGAGAGAGTGGCAGAGAAAGAGGGGCACAAAAGTATCGCTCATTGTGAGCGCAATGAAAGAATTTCTATGGAAATTTAAATTAATATGGTAATTCAAACTAAAGTTGTAAAGAAAGGGAAATTAATTAAGAAACTACTGTGGACATTAATAATAATCTAATCAGTTCAATTGTGTCTTCGGAGAGTGCAGAGTACCAGGGAGAAAGGAAGAGAGAGAGAGAGAGAGAGAGAGGGAGAGAAAAGTAGGAAGGCATGGTTCATTGTCAACGCGATAAAAGAATTTTTACGAAAATTTATAGTAATTGAAACTAAAGTCGTGAAGAAACGAAAAAAAATGCCGAAAGGTCTGCCAACATTCTTAATAGTTCATTAGCCTAATTAATAGAATACAAATAATAAATTAGTTAACAAAAGATAGGTTGTGGTACTAAAACAAATTATTATAATTCCGCTGAAATAATAATAATTCAATAACGTCATTAATTGAATAAGAAAAAAAATTGTAAACATTGTTGACCATTCGATAATTGTATTATTCGAATAGGAAATTTAAAAAAAAACGGCGCGGATCGTAAACAATGCAATAACCCAATTAATTGACGGAATGTTGGCAATCGTGAATAATTTCGGGCAATAACGAATAGCTCGATTTTTCTGGGAACGGGAGTTATGTGTGCAACTTTTTAATTGGTCCAATTACAGCGATGTCCCAATTAAAGCTTCAGAGATTTAAAAAAAAAACATTATTATCCGGATGGATAATAATGGACTGGAATATCCGACTGGTAATATCGATCTGTGATGAGTGGCGTGTTTTTTTAATTCGCGAATCGAAAAGGGAAACACGCGAGCGGTGCCCCTCGACAAAGAAAGTTAATTATTTTATTGGGGGCACACATGTTTGTTTATACCGAGGGAGTGTTGTCAAGAGGTTTTTTTCGCCCTGGTCTACTCGGGATATCATTGAGTGGCCTTGGTCGATGGAGACAGAGAGAATGAGAGAGGGGAAGGGAGAGGCAGATCGAGAGATAGAGAGAGAGAGGAGAGTAGGGGGAGGGGTAGAGAAAAGAAGAGAGGGAGAGAGAGAGATTGATTGATAATTTTATTACGTCGCAGTTATGAAATTTTTGGGCAAAGTAGGTGCAGACGCATTACCAATTTTAGTGCTCTCCGTTGATGACAAAGGGTAATGCAAAAATAGAAATAAAAAATGGAAAGATGAGTAATGAAAAGTATATTGATACATTTTTGCTTTGTTTTTGAGATTGGTGCAGTACCTTTCAAGATTAATATTCAAAACGCATATAAAAATCACGTAAAACCACATAAAAACATACAAAATCAAAGAAATCATTCAAAATCAGATAAAATCATACAAAAACAAAAAAAAACACATAAAACAACACAACTAAATGAAATCTTACAAAATCAAGTAAAAATCTCACAGACCAAACAAAATGACATAAAATCGAATAAAATCATACAAAATCAAGTAAAATCAGATAAAATCATAACAATACGTAAAAACGCAGACAACGTGAGGGAGACCACCTCGTATTCACCTCTCACCTCATTGTTTTTAGTTTTTAAGTTTTTAGTTTATTTTTAAACTTTTTTTAGTTCTTAGTTTTCAAGTCAAGTCAGGTCTCAAAAGGTCAGTTCTCTGTTCCCTTTCTTGCTTACGTTTCAAGTCAAAAACTCAATTCTTAGTTTTTGAGTCCAGTCCAAAAGTCAACTTAGTACTCAGTTTTTAAGTTTTCAATTTTTTCAGTTTTAGTTTTTCGTTCCACCAATGCACAAGAGATTTTTAAAAAATTGAAAAAAAAAGTTCGTTGCGTTGCAGAAACGACGGAAACTCCAGATCCATATCGAAATAGGCGGGAAATTTGCACCCGGCACCGGGGCGTATACACGGTCGATAGACCGTTTTCACTCGCCGATCGTTCGTCATTCGGGACATAATGCACCGGTATGGAAGCGCGGAGCTTCAATACACGCGTATGTACAGGTACACGCGAGAGGGCCAACGGATCGCGTAAATTACCGGTTAAATTGCCGCCAGCGGAGAGCTGAGGGTGCGTCATCTCGAGCGGGATTCTGTTTGCTCACGAGCGAGGGAGAGAGAGGGATACACGGTTGTACAGAGCCGATAAATACTCCCCGAACATACACACGCTTCAAGAATTTTTCGTCCTATCATCTGAAATACGTATCCTGTATAATTATGCTTCTCACACGCCGAAAAGAAATGTGACACATGATTTTATAAAAAATGAAATGAGATTGTTTATTCACAGCATAAAAGTGTTATTAGGATATTTTTTCATGACTTTTATATTCAAAGTTGAAAAAATATTATTTTAGGAAAAATTATGTATAAAATGTAAAAGAATATTCATGTGTTTTACAATTTTCAACAGTAATCATTAAGGGAGTTTTCCAGTGTGAAATTTTCAAAAAATCGATTTTTTTTTTTTGCTTTATCGAATAGTATACACTCTTCCGAATATTCCCTGAAATTTTCATGCCGAAATTCAGATTATTTCGGTTACTGTACAGCATTTCTTGGAAGAAGGCAACGGAGCGCTACAGCTACAGCGAAACTTTGAACGCGTTTTTCTCGAAACAGCATTTTTCAAAACGGTGTCTAACTTGGAGGGCAGAGTTTTAAAGCTATCGAGTTGAATTTTTTACACAATATTCTTAACGTCATTGTTTATCGTGCTATGGAAGCTTTTTTTTTTTTGACATCTTCCTATTTTTTTGTAAAAAAAACTGCCAAAAAAAATGCTAAAATCGATACTTTTTGTTCAAACCGGCGCCATTTTTGCAAAGAAAAAAAAAAAAAAAAGCCTCCATAGCACGAAAGCCAATTATATACCGATCAATAATCTTTTTGTGTTTTTTGTTTCAGATCAAAATTGTGACCCCCAACGTGGACACCACATCCAAGTGCATTTTCTGCAACAATTGTTTCATCATTTTTATAGATATTAATTAATAAATAAATCGATCTTTAAAAAATTGTTTTGTATTCTTCAATACCCAATTAATATACAAAAAAAAACCAGACCGATTAGATTATTTTTTCTTTAAAAAAAAAAATCGCGAAAAACAGCGATTTTTCGGGCTGTCACACTGGAAAGCTTCCTTAAAAAGCAACTTTATAAAAATTTGCGCCTCTTTATTTAGGGAGGAATTAAACAATGTCAAGTGGTATCAAGATAAGTTTGTTTTTTTTCGAATGTTTTTCAATTCTTACAAGAAACATCACTTAAGGATGTTGAGTCCCAAATCGCAAATGATGATCAAATTCTGAAAATTTGGTATGTTTTTGCATGAAGTATTTCAGAGGTCGTGTAAAAATTTCACGACAATTAGGAAGCTCGTTATTGAACAATTAACATTCACAAATTAAATGTTGTTTTATGGAAACTGATGTAACTTTGCAATAAGTTTTTTTTTTTGACCTCTCAATTTTATGATATCTACAATATACTGAAAGCAACGGAAACAAAACGAAGTTTATTGATACATTTTTTTTTATTTCTTTTAAAAATTGTTCTTAACAAAATGTTAATTATTTAATAACGAGCTTCCTAATCGTCGTGAAATTTTAACACGACCTCTTAAATACTTCATACAAAAACATACCAAATTTTCCGAATTTTCTTATCATCTTTTTATTTCAACCCTTAAGGAGGTTGAAGTAATGATGATAGAATTCTGAAAATTTGGTATATTTTTACATGAAGTATTCAGGAGGTCGTGTAAAAATTTCATGACGATTAAGAAGCTATTTATTGAACAATTAACATTAACATGTTTCATAGGGACTCAACATCCTTAAGTGTCCGCCGTTGATTTTATTGAAATTCATATATCTGATAAAGCATTGAAAACTATCAGACACGTATTTTTTTCATCTGCGGAAAAACGGTCACGAGGGAGGAAACGACCCCTCAAAGAGAGGCGTGTCGGGGGGTGGTTTTGCAATTTCACCCACAAGCAGTCCACTGATCGGAATGAAACGAAAAACAAAATTTACCTAATGCCAAGCGATGAAAAATCCACAATATTCAATTCAATCACTATATCACTATATTCACAATATTCCCTATATTCACAATATTCCCTACATTCACCATATTCAATAGAATATTAAAAAAATACGTGTCTAATAGTTTCCAATGCTATATCACATGTATGAGTTTCAACAATATCGAAGGACACTTGAGTGATATTCCTTGTTAGTACCTGTTCAGTACCTATTCAGCTCGCTACTCTATACGAAGTCTGGATAGTTACACGCCCAAGGAATGATTTTTATACTCAAAGTACAGAAAAAGCAGGATACAAACCTGTATCATAGGAAGATTTCAAAGTATGTTGTATTAAAAAAAAAAAAACCTCCAATATAATAGAATCTATCAAAGAAGTCCGATCACATGCAAAATGATGATTCAGGAATAATCACCCATGTCTTTGGGAAAATTCTTCCCAAAATGACAAAAAATATTTTCTATTTTCTCTTCGCCTCCATCAATTTCAATTACCCAACAAAGCGGAGTCCAAAGGGACTGCAATAACGAAATCTGTTAGGGGCTCGAAAGGGGGTGAAAAAAACTGAGCAGGTCTCGGATGGATGGCAGCGGAAAAAGGGAGTAACGATTCTCGAGAAGTTGTTCTCCAAGGCAGCCACGAAATTAATAAATAATGGCGAGCCCACTTTATTACGTGCTTCTTGCCCTCTCTCTCCCTCTCAGGCGAAGAATCATGGCAGCAGGCGTTCTCTCGTATAAAGCAGAAGCAAGCAGTGGGTCATAGAGCGGTGAGAAAAGCGCAGAGGTCCACCGCACGAGCACAATATCACCCCCCCCCCCCCCCAACGCCGGGGTTTAAAACACCGAGAGGGGAAGTGGGGAAAACGTGGTCCCAAAGGGCTCTCCGAGGGTCGAGGGTCAATACATGCCCTGTTTATTTTTCATCCTCGGAACGGCCGGGCGTCCTTGCAAAAGCTCCAAAACGAGAACGCAGCTTTTCCCTTCGCGAAGGGCAAAAGTTACGTCCGTCCAGGCGACGGCGACGAAGGAGGGGGAGAAAGAGAAACCGAGGGCTTAATAATTTACCCCTCACGAAACGCACCCTCGTTTTGTAAAATTAGTTTTGTTGCGCCATTTCGAATTTGTTTGCCCGAATTCTCTCGCTTTTTTTCACCTCCCTTTTTTTTATCAGCTACGAGGACCCAACGCGCCCCGTTTTTTCCCTTCGCCTCCCTCGTTAGCGCCCGCGTTCGCTTTTCGTCGCGCGTTCGAGCGCAAAAAAAGCGCGGACGGCTGGACACCGAGCCGGTCGACCAGCCGCTTCCAAATCGAATTTTTCATCCCGATTTTTCGCACGGGTATCCGATAATCGAAGAGAATAAAAAATTAAACGGAAAAAAGAATCGTGCACGACGTAGCATCAGGCGTTGCATTTTTTTTTTCAAATTCCAATCAAATTGTTCTTCCGTTCACTTTCGTGATCGAAATGCCTTGGGGCCCGAAAAAAAAGAAAATAACAGAAAAATGCAGCGTACATACATCATACATGGAGGGAAAAAAGCGGAAATAAATTCGGCACGTGCACGACGAAAAAACCTGATATTTATTTTCTTTGTTCTGAATTTTTTTTTTTCCAATAAATATATAATAAATGGAACGAAGTCTGCAAGCAGGATTTTAATATTCGTCACACATTCGTTTCTCGTATTTCCGCCGATGCTGCGTAATTTAGAGGAAACAACACGAATGAGTTGTGGGAAAGCAAAAGAAAGAAAAAAAAAGAGAGCACGCGCGCACGACAGCAACAACGAAGAAATTAAACGCGGTAGGAAGAAAAGGAAAAGGATCGCATGGACGCGCACATATATATATATATATATATATATATATATATATATATATATATATATATATATATATATATATATAGCGTCGAGACGATAAACCTGCCAATCGCAGGTGCTTATTGGGCAGCCGATGGGGGTGCGTACCTTTCGTTTCCTTTTTTTAGACTTGCATATATATATATATATATATATATATATACACACAAGCGCTAGTTATTGGTCACGATTCCGTGAAAGGGTTGTAGGACATGTTTTCCGCTATCAAACAACCCAGTAATGCTTTATGCAAAAGTGAACCATTTTCGAGATATTATTATTTTTATTTTTATTATTTTTATTTAAATTGAGATGTAGGAAACTACAAACATTAATTTAAAAAAAACTGTTCTATGAAATTAAACTTTTTTATTATTTTTAGTTAAAGAACACAGTAAGAAGGAATTATTAACAATAAAATAAGAATAATCATTAGGATTGCAGAGTTTTGGATTCTTAATCCAAAAATGTTAGCTGATTATTTTTCTTTCAATGTTGACAATTCTTTGTTACTGTGTCCTCAAACTGCAAATAATAAAAACGTTTGATACCATGCAAGTTTTTTTTTAATTAATTTTTGAAGTTGCCTACCCCTACTTAAAAAAAAATAATAATATCTCGTAAATGGTTCTTTGTTACTGTGTCCTCAAACTGCAAATAATAAAAACGTTTGATACCATGCAAGTTTTTTTTTAATTAATTTTTGAAGTTGCCTACCCCTACTTAAAAAAAGAATAATAATATCTCGAAAATGGTTCTTTGTTACTGTGTCCTCAAACTGCAAATAATAAAAACGTTTGATACCATGCAAGTTTTTTTTTAATTAATTTTTGAAGTTGCCTACCCCTACTTAAAAAAAGAATAATAATATCTCGAAAATGGTTTACTTTTGCATGAAGCGTTACTGGGTTATTTGATAGCCGACATGTCCTACAACCCTTTCACGAGCTCGTGGCCAATAACCAGTAGCTCTGTGTCGGTATATGTACACACACACATATATATATATATATATAGAAGGTGAGACCGTAGAAATTAGACCCACGAAAACAAAACACTTTGCAGCTTCCTCTCCTCATTTAGAAAGATAATTATTTTTTTTTTAATTACGCCCTTCGTGAGGAAAATTAAAAACGCGTTATTCGGTAAATTAAAAAAAAATATTAATTCGCTTTCGTAAATACCAAGTTCATTACAGCCCTAGAGGCAACTCCTGTTTCATTAATTTTTGCGTGCGTCAATTTATAGCCCAGGGTCTCCACAGATACGTCGTTTACTTAAATGCCTTTTTTTTTTAAAGTGAAACATTTTTAAAAATTAGGAAGCATCCCGATATAAAAACGCAGCGTTCACCTCAAAGTGGCTATCTTACCTCTAATTGAAAAACAAGAAAAATCGACCGGACCAAATTGTAGATCCTGACGAACGGCTTTGTGAATTTTGTCAGCGAGGATTTTGCCGAACCTTATAGCGAGTCTCCGGACGAGGAATTTTTCAAATGTATAACATTTACGCCGTAACTCACCCGCTATATAGAGGTATATAATTTATATATGTACTCACAGGGTGTCCTGTTATAAATAGATAATCCTGCAACTATCGATAGGTCAAAGTGCCACGGTTTTCGAGATAAAAATAATCTACTTTTTATGTTTCACATGCCATTATTTCTACAAATGATAACGTTTATGACCAGGTGATTTAAAAAATACTCTTGTTTGTTTGCTTTATCTAGAAAGTCTTATTTTTAACCTTACATGTTGGGGGAACATTCTGAAAAAGATCTTATGCAGAATTTTCCTACAATCCAATTCGAGCATCGGACTTTGATAGCCTGCGGCGTCAAAAAAAAAGTACTACGCCTATCGAACCAATTACTTGGAAAAGTTGTTTAGTTATTGTCGATTCATATTATCTGTAGAAATGGCATGCGAAGAACCAAGAATCGCGGCTGAAATGTTGGAGGATGTTGATTGATTCTAGTGATGCAGATCTAGCCGTGTAAATTGGGCTTGGCTTACATTTGGGTTCGACTGGGAATGTTTCCATTTGGGTTCGTTCGGAATTGTTTGGCTTTGTTTTTGATTGGGTTCCTTTGGAATCGTTTTGGTTCAATTGGGTTCCTGAAGTTTAGGTCTGTCTGGGTTTGTTTTCATTTGGGCCCGATAGAGTTACCGAAGTTTATGTTTATTTTCATTTGGGTTCGTTTGGAATTGTTGGAGCGTGTTTGGGTTCGATTGGGTGTTCGGAAAATTGGGTTTGCTTGAGTTTGTTTTCCTTTGAAACTGTTTGGGTTCGTTTGAAACTGTTTTGGTTTGTCTTCATTTGGATTCGTTTGGATTAATTTGCGTTTGCTTTCATCTGGGCTCGATTGAATTTCCAAAGTTGGGGTTTGTGAAAATCGTATTAAAAAAATCTTCGACAAGTTTTAACGAATGCCGATCGCTTCTTGAGTTATTCGAGTTCAAACGTCACATGAGCGAACTTTTCATAAAAGCGAAACGTGCAAAGAAATATTATCGTCCGCTACCATTTGAGTTAAAGGGCTGAAATTCGAAGCGCATATTTTTTTCTCAAGGGTCGAAAGGGCTCCGCGAGTTTTCACACGGCAGACACAAACGCGCGTCAACATTTACGCGGGAGTGCCTGTTCCAGCCCAGGGCCAAACATCGATCGAACCGATATGGCCCGAGGGCTTTTAATCACGGGAGACGAGTTCTTACATTTCCTGTCGGCGATATTACGCTACGTGACTCGAGCTCAAAGGCGACAAAATTCAGCTGTTGATTTTCCCCGAATACAATCGCGCGAGCTGCGTGGAATGTTTTTTTTTCCAACGGTTCACCGTATACCGTTACTCAATTTTTTTGTGATTTTGCCATTGTTTGCTTTTTTTTGGGTCGAGAATTTTAATTCACCGTATGAAAAAACTTGATGGACTATTACCTTGACAAGAAGGATGGAAATGTCATTACGAGAGAGAGAAATGGAGAGGGAGAGAGTAAGAGAGAGGGGGGGGGGGGAAATAACTGTGGCTTAGGCAAGGATCGTTCTATATACGCTCCGTTACACGCGAGCGTTGTCGTCCGTCAGACCAAATGGTCCTCCAGTATCCAGTACCCATCGATACACGCTGTACGAGGCACGAAATTTGTGGATGCGTCGTGTATGTTGTATGCTTGCGATAAACTCAAAAACGCATGTACCGACGATGAAGGGGTTTCCGCTAAAACGATCCTTGGAATGTCCCGATGGTTTTGGCCTACTTCCCATTACTGCATATTTAGTGGGGCCAGAGCCGTGAGCAAAAATGCAAACGGTGTTGGTGTGATTTTTCTTATCGTTTCGACGTTTTACGGGGAACGCGAGCGTAGGACTGGTGGGGAGTGCCTACGAAGATCCGCACAAAGAGGAGCCGGCGAGAACCCTATATCTATACGCGTCCGTTTTGTATTGTTGTATGCTTGCGATAAACTCGCAGGCTGATGCACCAACGTTGACGGGGTTTTCGCTAAAACAAACATTGGAATATCCCGCTGGTTTTGGGCTACTTTAGATCACGAAATATTTACGAAATATATACGAAGCCACTTTGCTTACATCCGAGGGAGTGATTGCTTTATCGTGTTGGCATTTTACGTGGGA
Organism: Ophion costatus; assembly: GCA_951751655.1. Classification (NCBI taxonomy): domain Eukaryota; kingdom Metazoa; phylum Arthropoda; class Insecta; order Hymenoptera; family Ichneumonidae; genus Ophion; species Ophion costatus. Next base: position 1,656,648 of record OX632360.1, on the reverse strand, counting down.
TGCGAGCGTAAGAATGGGTCGAGTTCTACGAATTTCACACAATGAGGAGAATGCGAGATCCCGAAATAATCTCTGCCATTTTTCTTGTACACTTAACAAAAAATATGCCTTCTCGCTGATAACAACTCAATTTTTCTCACCTATCAAAACACGTTAATTTTTGCTCCTTCTTCCACCACCAACAAAAGGTATGCGTCGAAAAATATATGAATACCAAACAATGATACTGATTATTCCATAACGTCTCGACTCCGTCTCGCGCATAATAGCGTGGAGCAGCTTGAAGATTAACGAAGTGAGATCGTGGTGCAGGTGGCACTGAAAACCCTGGCGCTGAGGAGCCGAGGGCGGTAGACCGCCCGTTTACGACGAGATACAGGCGGCGGGAGAAGGATGGCGAGTAGTTGCGTTATGCCCCAATTTACGATTACGAGCTGGTACATCGGGTGAGTAGAATAGAGCGAAGCTAAAAGAGGGGGAGAGGGGGGAGAGAGAGAGGGAGAAAATAACGAGTAGAGGGTTAACCGGGTTTAATCAATTCTCCCTCTCACTCTCTGGCCCTTCAATGCAGGGAAAATCGTTCTCCATACACCCGGACCTGGTGGTAAGTGCACTCCGCTGGATTTATTTGATAGACTACGATGAAAAGACTCTCATATATATATATATATATATATATTTCATCATTTCACAATTTATTTTTCATCATCATTGTTATTATATATATATATATTTTTTTTTTATTGTCCAACACTTTATTTTTCATCATCATTGTTATATATATAATAACAATGTCGTTATTATATATAGATTATATATAACAATGTTGTTATTATATATATATATGTATATAATAACAATGATGATGAAAAATAAATTGTTGGACAATAAAATTCAAACTAACGTGAAAAATAATAATAACAAATTGTCGTTGTAAGAATAAATTCAAATAATGAAAACAAAAATAAATAAATGTTTCCACGAACAAACCTAAATAATAATGATAATGATAATGACAATGATATAAAATATCAATAATAATGTTAATAATAAAATAAAAGAAATAACACTAATCCTAATAAAATATTTTCCAATGCACACTGAGGAAGGACGTTGCCCGGAGGAATAAAATCTCATAAACAATAATAATAACAATGATAATGGCACGTTCCAAAAACTCGTACGAACACAAATGATAATAATACGGAAATGTTCCGCAAACCCAAACGAACGGAGTAGTGATAATGATAATAAATGGACGTTCCATAAACCTAAACATAACCCAAACAATAAGAATAATAATAAGAAATGCGCATTCCGGATAAAAGAAAAATTTGGTTCATTCGTCGAAATATTTTTGGCTTTTCGAAGCAAGGTCGACCAAGTAGGGTTAAGACGCCCGAAGCTGAGCTTTTTTTTCCAAACGCAAATACTTAAAGAGCACGAGTCCAAGTCACGGGAGTTTCGTGATTTTTCGTCTCGTTTCGAGCCCTCTTTGGGTGTTCCCTTCGGTTTTCGTGTACACTTTGTAATAGCGTGAACTTTGAGGGACCAGTGCCAAAGGAATATTCGCGAAGAGAGAGAGAGAGAGAGAGATGCACCACCGTCTTCGTCGACGGTGGAGCTTATTGGCAAGGAAGTTTTCGACACGCCAGACGACAACGACGACGACGAATTCGTCGACGTCGAGAATCGTGGCGCCAGTTGCAAAACCCGGGACGAAGTGGAAAGCTCGAGAGACGCCTTTTCCCTTTGCGTCTCTCACTCTCGAGTACTCGCTCTCTCCTCCCTTCACGCTTATTCCCTGCGCTCAAACGAAGTCCACGATCCTTTCGGCGAAAAACGACGGATCTCTCATTGCCCCAGCCATCGCTTTTTTCACCCCCCGCCCTCACCCCTAGCCGTCAAATTTCTCCTCTCCTTGTACGCCTTTGTGCAAATATACTCGGGAGTCATCGCATTCGGAACATTTTGATCCTCTACTTTTCGGCACCGGAACTTCAAGTCACGCCGACGATCAGGAAATACGAGAAAATCAACATGAACCAATAGATGGTGCGCGTCGTGTGGAAATTTGTTTTTCACCGTAAAAAATAAGTTTTTTTTTCCTATGGGAACGAAAAAAACGTCGATTTTTCTTCGTTCCCATATCGAAAAAACGTATCAAAAAATACGGAAAAGTATTAAAAAGTTTAATAACTTCTAAATTAGAAAGGAAAATAATTTTTTTTGTAATATTAAAAAATAACAAAAAAAAAGTTCCCGTATGAATAAACGTTGTTTAAAAAATCGACTTTTTTTTCGTTCCCATAGAAAAAAACGTTGCCATATGGTAAAAAAAAAAATTCTCGTGCATATAGCTAACCCTCCATTGATGAAGAGACCCTCCACTAGCGGTTAAAATATTTTCCACTCTATCAGCCCTAATGATGTTGAAATTTGCATCGTCGAATGCAAATGAAATGAATTATTTGTGATTGTTCAATTTTTTGGCCGATTTAGCCTGTTAAAATCACTCAAACGTTTTTACGTATTATTATTAGACATTTACGACGTCAGTTTGCAAAAAAAAACGTGCAAACTAACGAAACGAAAAATTAAAATCACTCAAACGTTTTTACGTATTATTATTAGACATTTACGACGTCAGTTTGCAAAAAAAAACGTGCAAACTAACGAAAATGATAAAAATCAAGATAAAATCAACGATAAAAATCAAGAAAAAAAAATGAACGAAAAATCGTTGCATTCCAACGATGCAAACTTCAACGTCATCAGACTTAGGAGAAAACTTTTCCAACGAAAGTTGCATAGTTCGAAGGCGGTTATAGAGTGGTGGCCACGACGTTCATCCAGGTGGAGGCCCTTGAGAGATTTCAGGGTCACCTTAATTTTTTTAAACGGGTCCAGTATTTTTTTTTCTTAAAAATCTTATCATTGAACAAAGAATAAGGTCACATACCAAATTTCCAGACGATTGATCACGGTTTGGAATGAAAAATTTATTGAAAAAAAAATTCAATGTTTCTAGCCTGGAATCGAGTTTTAAAAAACCGTGCAAACACTTACTGTGTTGAGCACCTATAAAAGGTGCTCAAAGTGATAGCCGCCACTTTCAATGCACGCGCAATTGCCGCTTGTGTTGCATTTTTGTGACATTCTTCGTAAATTAAGGGGTCTTCTCACTTTGGACGCTAAAAAAGGCTATTTTCATGAATTTTTTCGATAGGTTTATATTATAGATATTGATATCAGAGTTGTTCCACTTAATAAATACACTTTCGAAATACATTTTTTTTAAAATTGTTTATTCAAGTCACTATTTACAGACGAAAACAGTATTTTAAAAAATGGCTATAGCGCATATCATACGATTCTTGATACATGTAGAAAAAATAAAACGCCGGAAATTTTTCGAAAAAAAAAAAACAAAAAAACGTGTTTTTTTCATCATTTTTGGCAAAAAAAATAGTAAATAGCAAAATTGAAAAAATCCTTGATACGCGCTATAGCTATAGTTGTAAAGAATAAGAGGTTGAAGTTTCATGAGAATCGGTTCAGTAGGTTCGAAGATTTTATCAACAAGCCGTCGAAAAACGCTCTTTCGAGAAAAACGGGTTTAAAGTTTGAACGTTAGCAGACGAACGTGCTCAGGTAGTAAAGTAGAGGTCCCACAAAAATACAGTTAGACTCCTCCGATCTTCATAACATTTTAGTATGATACTTTTGGATCCGTGAACTGTCGAAAAATGTTTTTTAAAAAAAACCGTTTTTTTGAAAATTGTTATGTGAGAAGACCCCTTAAGATCATATCAACTTGCAACATTTTGTGGAGAATTTAATTTCGTACCGATAGCAGTACTACTTTTCATCAGAGGGAACAAACATTATTTAGGAAATCACAATTCGCTGCCCTCCAAAACAAGCGGACGAGATTCTTACGAGGAACATTACTTTGGTGTCGTCCTGCGATTTTATTGAAACTTTTCTATGTGGAAGAGTATCAAAAACTAAGAGACACATATTTTTTTTTATCGGCGGAAAACCGGTTTTAAGTTATGAAACGCACCCTCGAACATAGGGGTGTTTTTCGTTTTTCGTCGATAACGTCGAAAATATTTTTACTGCTAATAGTTGTTGCCTCACTGGTATATATATATATATATATATATATGAACCGCGTAGTCACCACTCGATGACCTCCTTCGAACTAGGCAACTTTTACAAGAAAAGTTTTCTCCTTAGTCTGCTAGGTTGGAAAATATTTTTGCTGCTAATAGTTGTTGCCTCACTTTTGCAATAAAAGTTTCCTCCTAAGTCTGATAGGTTGGAAAATATTTTTACTCCTAATAGTTCTTGCCTATAGCCTATAGAGTGACGACGAAAATGTCAAGAGGTAATTTGACTCATTTCAAAGAGCTGATACAGTGGTGAAAAATTCCTTTTCCTCAAGGTCATAGTTTTTGCGTTCTCAAGGTCATCAATGTTTTTCAAAACGTAACATGTTGTTTTTTTTTTATTAAGACGTTGTAGCTGATATTCGGACGAATCCAACGACCCCTGATATCATGACCTGGAAATGAGTTTTCCCCAAAATATATTGGGTTTGTTTGGGTTTGTTTTCGTCGCTCTAAAAGCAATGGAGATATTTGGGGTGGTCACGTTGAATGGTCCACCCCGTATGTATGCATGTGTATATGCACACAAACACCCACACACACACCCAAACTCAAAAAGTGACGAAAACGTACTACTTTGAATGCGAATGTTCCTCGCCTAGCCGCGTAAGTAGTCCGAACGACGAAGTTTTTATCGATTTTTCTTCGCGAAGGCTCTCGAACGAGAGCGCGCATACGTAATATCAGCGGAAGAGTTGCCGATGGCGGCGCGTCGAGGACTCACTCGTATCAAATCCTGCTGACCCGGTTTTTCCAATTTTTCGACTCTCTATCCCTCTTCTTTTCGCAAACTATGTACTCGTCAAAGAAATAAAATATGAGATGGATAAAAAACGTTTTTCTTAATATCGCTCCATCTCTCTCTCTCTCTCTTTGTCTCTCTTACTCGAAGAAAGATGCCTTTGGCATTCTTTTTTCTCTTTTCCTCCCAGCGGTAGGCGCGACGTTGGCAACAGGGCGACCGGGGCCGCAGGGGGGTCCGCGATGAGAAAAGCGTCTGAACAAAAGTGTGCGTCTGCGTGAGTAATAGACTCGGAGGATGTAAGAAGTCATCGTAGCGCGGTAGTTATGTCTTGAAGTGTCGGGAGAAAGAGAGGAAGAGAGAGAGGGAGGAGAGAGAGAGAGAGAGAGAGAGAGAGAGAGAAATGGCAAAAGGGAAAGTTCTCCTTGAGGAGGAGGTCTCCCGAGCTGAGACCAATTAGAGACACCCTTCTCGTGTCCTCCTTCGGCAATGTAGCGTTTCGAAAGCTCGTGCAGAGCGAGAGGAAAAAGTCACCGAGAGATGGAAGGGTATATGGCAAAGCGTAGAGAGCATAATCAGGCTAGTCCCGAGACATCGTCGTCGTTGTCGTGGTAACGGATGTACTCCGCGAAAGAGACTCTCCAACTCACTCTTCTGCCCCTGCCTTGTTTCTCACATTCAAAAATCGATTATTTACGTGCCTTTTTTTTCGCCAGGTCAATAAGAATTTCCACCACTTTCAGAATGAATTTTTTTCTGTGTATTCTCGCTTTCTCATACTTACAATTAGTTACCGTTTAGAATCAACTTGAAATGTAATTTCGGCAAATTGAAAAAAAAACAATTGTTTTCGAGTTTTCCTTTTTATCTTCTCTCTCTCTCTCTCTCTCTCTCTCCCTCTCTCTCTCTCTCCATCCATCCATCCATCCATCCATCCATCCATCCATCCATCCATCCATCCATCCATCCATCCATCCATCCATCCATCCATCCATCCATCCATCCATCCATCCATCCATCCATCCATCCATCCATCCATCCATCCATCCATCCATCCATCCATCCATCCATCCATCCATCCATCCATCCATCCATCCATCCATCCATCCATCCATCCATCCATCCATCCATCCATCCATCCATCCATCCATCCATCCATCCATCCATCCATCCATCCATCCATCCATCCATCCATCCATCCATCCATCCATCCATCCATCCATCCATCCATCCATCCATCCATCCATCCATCCATCCATCCATCCATCCATCCATCCATCCATCCATCCATCCATCCATCCATCCATCCATCCATCCATCCATCCATCCATCCATCCATCCATCCATCCATCCATCCATCCATCCATCCATCCATCCATCCATCCATCCATCCATCCATCCATCCATCCATCCATCCATCCATCCATCCATCCATCCATCCATCCATCCATCCATCCATCCATCCATCCATCCATCCATCCATCCATCCATCCATCCATCCATCCATCCATCCATCCATCCATCCATCCATCCATCCATCTCTCTCTCTCTCTCTCTCTCTCTCTCTCTCTCTCTCTCTCTCTCTCTCTCTCTCTCTCTCTCTCTCTCTCTCGTTCTCTCTTGTGCGGAAAATTGAAACGGACGCGCGCGCCACGTGGACCATATACTCGTCTCCTCTGCTCGACCTTTTCCGTCGTGGCCTGCCGGCTCGAAGATTCGCCCCCGGGGCGTTCGGGAGTGCCGATCAGAGTGAAAAATTAATGAGTATTCTGTAGTCCCGCTGCGCTATCTGTCTATCTGTATACGTCGAAGAAGAAGAAGACCGAATCAAGGAGAGTAAGTACGTTTGCACGTGCGAGCGGAATAAAAATAAAAAAAAGATAGCCCGCGTTACGCTGAACGAGATAGATTAATATTCGATTGGATCAGATTTATTGTGGCCCGGTGGAAAACATCAGTGAAACGATTGAATAAGAACGCAGCGATCTGTAGTGCGACGATGAAACAACAATGAGACTGATAATAATTATAATAATCATAATACATAGACAGACAAGCCGGGCGAATGGACAGATGCACAGATAGATAGTGGATCGCAATAATAACAATCGACTGTAATAATAAAAAGACAATGATACTTATAATCATCAGCATAATGATAATTACAATCATAGATATGATAGAGAATAAAAAATAATTTTACCCAATGATGAATACAATAACAATCATTGACAAAATGATAAATAAATTATGATAACCACGATCATGATAATAATAATAATAATTGAAGTATGTTAAGGCCTTAGGCCACAGTAACGGGTATAAAATCGTGTGCGAACTTAACAATTTTTCTTCGTATGAAAAAGTGATTCACTCGTAAAATTAATTAATAACGCATCTATTTAATATGAATATCAAGCTGTTAGAAATTAATTAGCTCGTAAAATTAATTAATAACACATCTACTTAATACGAATATCAAGCTGTTAGAAAATGTATATTTTTTTTTCGATGTACAAGATGACCGACTACTCGAAACTTCTCGAAACAGCTTTTTTCCAATCGGCGTGACAAAGAACTTCAACAATCTTCACTCGATTTTTTTTTCAATATCAATAATTCGGCATCATACGTAACGATAATTAATAATTATCATATGACAGCAACGTGTATTTTAATAATAATAATAATATTGCCCCAATTATGGATTCGATATCAAAATAGTGAAATAAAATTAAGCCGGGCATAGAGTAACAAAATTCGAGCAATGTAACAACAGTCGGTGAACGATATAAAAAAAAGCGACGAAGAGAGAAGAAGAGGGCCGAGAGGTCTAACCCTGGGGTTGGAGCACTCGCCGTGTCAGTGCCTGTATCGCGAAGCGATATTTCCGTCCCTCGTTCGCCAATGGAGTTCGATGTGGAATTTTACGGAATGCCGAAGAATTTTCGTTCCAACAAATCAAGATAATGGCGGATAGACGGAGGGATAACGTAACGGGTGGCTGAGTCACACAGCTCCCTCGGGTACGTTCCGATTACATAACTCGTACCTATAGTGTACTACTACTGTGCAGATAGGCTTCCTGGGATATTTGCGATGTGCAAAGCTTCGCCCTCTCAAGGTGATGTGAAACAGATGTATAGTTGCGAGACAGTCAGCCAGTGGGGGGGAGGCTTTTGTGCAAATGACGATGCAATTAAATCAAATGATGGAAAACGTAACACGATATGAAAGAGAATAAACGACCAGTAATGAAGCGTAAGTGAGCTAAGTATAGCGAAGTGAGTAAGTAGAGCGAAAAAAATTAATCAAAAGTGAGAAAATAAAATAAAAGTAATTAAAGAAAGTAACGTGAAAGTAATTTCGATGAAAATAGAATTAAGGTAATTTCGAAGAAAATCAAATTAAGGTAATTTCGAAGAAAATCAAATTAAAGTAATTAAGCTTGAACTGTGGATACGATTTTTTTATTGTATAGTTTTATAGCCTAGGGCATTAATTTTGATTTTTAACGAGGATTGCGTGAAAATTCGAAAAAGTGAACGAGTTATGGAGATTTTTTATGAAAGCTGAGCCAACTGCACTACACCGCACCGTCCTGATGTGATCAGCACTCTTTGGCATTTTTCTCGCACGCTATACGGTCTATGATAGGGTGCAAGTCGTATCTCAGAATCTATTCGTCCGATTCACTTCAATTTCGGACAGAGCACAGATTATAACATTTTCTATCGTAAAACCAGATGATTTTTCTCATATAATCGACCATTTTTTAATCACAAACATGCAAAGTTGTTTCTTTTTCGTTAAAAATCGAACTATTTTTTCTACAGATTGACATTTTCGTAATTTTGAACATTCCGCATCTATCCGGTCATACGAAAGTTCAATTATTACACTCAAAGTACAATGTTTTATTTTCCTCCGCAGGTCACCCTAATTATCGGAGGAAAAATAATAATTAATCGAATGATAATTACTACACTGTTCGTGAACATTTTTCGAAAAATTTTCGACGAACCCGTCCCGATACTCCCTCGAAAAAAAATATTGAAAATCGACTCGTTTTATGGGCCTCCAGAGCGGTCAATTTCAGCGAGAAAAAAAACGAACGTGCAGCCAGTCGCTGCAATTTTGTGCCATCAGCGAACCCATTGAAGCCGGTAACTCGTGGCAGTTCGCGGATTCGCGCGATTTCGGCGGAACCCATCTCGTGGATATGGCAGTTACGAACGAGGCATTGTAACGTGAAGGATTGCGCTCGCGAGGGTGGGTTCAGTCGCGTTCCAGGCCTCGTCGAGAAACAAATAAAACGGGGCGGGCCCGCGAGGGGCGCGGTGGAAACGGGACGCGGAGGGAGTACGTTTGGGGCGCGGGAGGGACGGAGGAAACGTCAAAAACATCGGTCGACGATTATACCCACGCGTGTGTAACGGAATATATTCTCGGGGTGTGTAGACGGACCGGCGTCGGAGTTAGCGAGAGAGAGCATCCGGTTTTATTTTCTCTCTCTCCTCCCGCTCTGACGGTATATTTCGTTGCTCTCCTTCGTGCTGTTTTCATTCGCAACGTCGGACACCGCACCAAGCATCCCCTAACCAACGAACGTAATTTCCGGTTGTCCGATTCGCGAATTCACATCGTCGTTTCGTTCTCTACATTCTCTCTCTCTCTCTCTCTCTCTCTCTCTCTCTCTCTCTCTCTCTCTCTCTCTTCTTTTTTCTCCCTCTCGCTCTCTCTCCCGCTCTTTTTCTCGCTCGCTCTCTTTCATTCGCTCATACCCACTTACTCACACTCGCTCACTCACTCATTCTCACTTACTCTCTCATACTCGCTCACTCACTCATTCTCACTTACTCTCTCATTCTCACTCACTCATCCACTTACTCACTCCCCACGCACTCACACTCAATCGCTCACTGACTCACTCACTCACGTCCACTCGCTCATACTCACTCACTCATTCATACCCACTCACCCAAACAAACTCACTCACATTCACTTACACTCGCTCACTCACCCATTCTCACTTACTCTCTCACACTCACTCATACTCACTTACTCTCTCATACTCACTCATTCTCACTTACTCTCGCATACTCACTCACTCATCCACTTACTCCCCACGCACTCACACTCACTCGCTCACTGACACTTATACTCACCCGCTCACACCCGCTCACTCACTCATTCTCACTTACTCTCTCATACTCACTCATTCTCACTCAGTCACTCGCTCACTCCCCACGCACTCACACTCACTCATACTCAGGCATTCACTCATACTCACTCATTCATACTCACTCATACTCAGGCATTCACTCATACTTAGGCATTCACTCATACTCACTCACTCATACTCACCCACTCATACTCACTCACTCATACTCACTCACTCATACTCACTCATACTCACTCACTCATACTCACTCACTCACTGACTCACTCATACTCACTCACTCACTCACTCATACTCACTCACTCACTCATACTCACTCACTCACTCATACTCACTCACTCATACTCACTCACTCATACTCACTCACTCATACTCACTCACTCATACTCACTCACTCATACTCACTCACTCATACTCACTCACTCATACTCACTCACTCATACTCACTCACTCATACTCACTCACTCATACTTACTCACTCACTCACTCATACTCAGACACTCACTCATACTCACTCACTCACTCATACTCACTCACTCATACTCACTCACTCATATACTCACTCACTCATACTCACTCACTCACTCATACTCACTCACTCATACTTACTCACTCACTCATACTCACTCACTCATACTCACTCACTCACTCATACTCACTCAGCCGTACTCATTCGTACTCACACACTCATGCTCACTCACTCATACTCACCCACACAAACTTACTCACCCAAACAAATTTACTCACTCACTCTCACCCAATCCGTCGCTTTCTCTCGGCACTTTCCCTCAATCTAGCTACGTGCTTTTTCAGTCGGACGTAGTTTGTCCGTGTTAACGGTACACGGGGAGAGAGACCGTGGCGCGTTTGCGACCAGCGGTCCGTAAATCGCGAGACCACATTGCTGGTCGTCCTAGTGGACGAGGACAACGAAAGGGAGGTCCTTGAAAAGGGCGAAAGAATGAGAGCAAAAGAGAGCGAGAGAGAGAGAGAAGCGAAGTAAAAAAATAATGACAGCAAGAAAAAGAAACGCTTCGGCCAACGCTAAACGAATGACGTACAGCCTCACATACGAGCCCTGTTACTATCGAGGAGTAACGACGAGTATCTCGAGCTCCGGTCGGGCAATCCGTTTCATTCAATCGACTTGGTAACCTTGCCGCTTTCCGGTAATTCGTGTATCACTAGACGACCGTACAAGAGAGACTGGGATAAACGTTGACGAAGTAGGCAATTTTCCCCGATCCAGCCTTCGTACATCCGACAGACGAGCCAATCCGTCCATTGTGCGAATAATAAAGCGATCATGACTCTTCAATCGCGATCTTGAAGAGTTTGGGAATTAATCTCTTCGCTTTATCGAACAAGGATCGGGAGCATCCATCAGTATTGTCCCGCAAAATATTCTAGGCATCCCGTCGGATAATATGGAACACCTGGTCACGCTGTATATATTTTTATATAGGGTGTACCTTTTGAAGCTGCCACAACGGAATATCCCGAAAATGATGCATTTTAGAAACAAATGTGTCAGACAAAAGTTTCAGAGTTTCAAACAACAAAATTAATAGTGTCGGTTATAGGCCTTTTGGTTGCTGTTTTCAAGGTTATTTCAAGGTCAACTTTAGTTTTTCAATGGGAACCAATATTTTTTATACAATAATCATTATTTGAGCAAACAACGCGATAACTTCCCGTTGTCTTTAATTTTCAAAGATATTTTGAATATTAAGCAAACGTTTCGCTGATATTCGAAATATCTCAATAAATTGATGCCAAACGCAAAAAACTTTCGAAGACAACTTATCCATTAAGTTACGGAGAAAATTAATTTGGAAATGAAAAATATTGGTTCCCATTAAAAACCCGAGTTGATCTTGAAATAACCTTCAAAATAGCTAGCCAAAAAAAATCCCACCACAATTATTTTTCCTCCTCAAAACGCTGATCGTTTCGTTTGAAACATTTTATTCCCTAGAATGCGCTCGTTTCGAGATGCTTCATCGCCTCGACGCGAATCGTACACCCTGCACAGAGGAATATGTTCCATCTACGCGTTGTCGGCCACCGGAACGTCTTTCACGGACGTTTCTCAAAATTTCCAACGTATACTCGATACCGGGGACGGTATATTTTTCGAAGACACTGGATTCACCGTATCAGTGCACGGAGAGAATTTTTAAGTATTTTTTACGGTGAAATCTCCGTAAAAATTACATTAAAAATTTGAAACCGGTGACAAATGTGCACATAGTCAAAAATTGACACTAGCTTATAATATTTTGCTTTCATTCATGTAAAAATTTAAGCAAGTGGCATAATTCTTTCAGTAAAAATTCTGACACATTCTCATGTAGAATTTTAACAATGGGCTGCCTCAAAAATTCCAAGTTTCTAGAGTAAAAATAACCTGGACAAATTTGAAATTTCTAAAATCCCTAGCGAAAAATTAATTCCCTATGATTAAATAAATACTCTATATACTGTATTTCTGAACATTTGTGTTCTTGATTGCTACTTATTTTAGCATATCATCTTTTCGTACCATTGTAGACGTCCTTTATCGAAGTTTCTTTTCACGTTTCTTTGTTTTCTTGCGTAGAACTGCGTAGAACACGTTAGACTGCACGAGACCACGAGGCTTTCTTGGCCCATGCTTCGTACTATAATGCGCATGCGCGGTACCGCTGTTGCTAAGCAACGCGGGTCGGCGTCGTTCGTGCTCGTCATACTGCGTCATACACAAGCCCACTCTCACAGCTACCGTTCACGTATACGCACGCTCGCACACAGAGCTCACGCGTACGGTCAGGCGACCTAGCCCTAACTGATTTTACTATAAAGAACGTAAAATTCCGGTGGACGCACGAAAAATTTCGGCTTCCTTTTTTAAATTTTTATGGAAAACACGCAAATTTCTCAATGTTCCACTGAAATATTTCATTTATATTAGCACTTTTTTAACTTATAGTCGTATTCTTTACGTTTCATGAAATTTTACTATTAAATTCAGTAAAAATTCTGGAAAATATTTTAAATTTCTGTTACGCAAAAGTAAATTTTGATTCATTTCCATGAAAATTTATAATTTATTTCCTAAAAACCTGAAGTATTGCACATTTGTCACCGAGTTACTGTGATTCCACAGTAAAAATTACTTAAAAATTCTCTCCGTGTGTATACGAGGACGATAGGCTAGCGAGTATAAGATGGTCCTCGAAGTCGAACGTCCTCACAGAATCAGCTTTTGCTCATACGATATAATATGGATGAAGTACCGAGAACAAGAGTCTATCAGGCTCTTATCTGCCTCAGAGTGGCTTTTCTCTCTCGTGCTCTCGTCTCGGCAAGGATAACGCCGGGAGGGAAGGAGGGGGGTCCGAGTGATTCAATTTCATTTAAAAGCAGAGCTTCGGGAAGGGCTTCGAGCAGACGACGACGTTGTTACTGTGGTTTTACAATAGCCCTTTGCAAGGAGCCGCACCAGGGTGGAAGAGCCCGCTCGATTCGATCGCTCACCCCTCTCTCTCTCTCTCTCTCTCTCTCTCTTGGTAACCGAAGGGTCCATGGGGCTCGGGGGCTTCTCTCGAGCGCACGTAAAACGGTGGTGTGCCTTATCTAGGGGTTGGATGCTCGCGTTAAATCGTCGCTCGTGACTATGCATACGAACGAGTCTCGAAGAGGGGGGGGGAGGGGCAGAGAGAGAGAGAGACACACAGGAAGAGAAAGAGAGACAGAGAGAAGAAGGAAGAGAGATAGAGAGAACGAGAAAAAAATATAAGACCGAGTATCGCATGACACTATGCAAAAGTAAGGGCGACACAGTGGAGGAAGCTGAAAAGAGCATCCATAGGGCGCCCGAGTCCCGCGTGATGACATCGAACGAGCAAGGCGTAAAGCGTTTTGACGTATGCGCCAACTCGCATAAAATCCTCGTAAAGACTGACTTTATACCTAAGAGAAGTGAGAGAATGTAAGAGGCTGTGAAAGAGAGAGAGAGAGAGAGAGAGAGAGAGAGAGAGAGAGAGAGAGAGAGAGAGAGAGAGAGAGAGAGAGAGAGAGAGAGAGGGAGAGAGAGAAACAGTCGGGAGTTGAACGTAAGACGACTCGGCGGAAGGAAGGATAAAGGAAATATCTCGGCGTTTAGTCAGCCGGAGCGCCAAGACGTCCGACGCGTCAATCGAGGAAAACTGCATAGGGCATAAAACCGGAGGAGATTCGGCGATAGTCGAGAATCTCTCTCGGGACCATGCACGAAAAAAAAAAAAAAAGGTAAACGAGAAGAAGAGTGAGAGGAGGGAGAGAAAAAACCGGAGGATAAAAGGCAAAAACGGACGGAGATCCTCGTCGTCGGGAAATTCCTTATTGGTTCGGTCACGCGTCGTTTGCCACGAATTGCGATTGGTCTCCGCGGATACGGAAAATTCTGCAGCGGAGACCCAAGGTGTACCGGAAGTGCACCCGTATTTGTGTGTTCGTGTGCGAACCGTGAATCGAGCTGCGGAAGCGAAGTGAGAAGAAAGGGGCAAGATCCACCGTTACGATGAATTCACTAATATAAATGTCGTTGCGAGGAAAGTTATGAGTAAATAAATTAACAAGTAGATCGATATGTAGGCAAGCGAGTTGAATAGACTAATTGGAGAATAAATCGATCGCTGAGTAAGGGATAAATAGTTCGATGGGATAAGGAATGGACAAATAATGGACAAATAGGTAGATAAATAAAAGTATTCTTTTATTTATCTACCTATTTGTCCATTATTTGTCCATTCGTTATCCTATCGACCTATTTATCATTTACTCATTGAATTAGTATTATTATTCATACACTCATTATTATTGAATAGATGAGTGTATGAATAAGTAGACAGGTGAGTATACGAATAATTAAAAAGATAAGCGATTGAACGGAAAAATAGATGGTATGGAAAATAGATGATAGATAGAAAGATAGATGAAGAAATGAATAAATGGCTAGATAAGTAAATTAAGCAGATTAATTAATAAGTAGATAAATGAACCAATAACTAGGCGAATAAATTATCTGGATAAACAATCAAATTAATCATTTTTTTCTTCATATTAACGAATAACCCAGACAAATAACTAGATAAATAGATTAAGGGGTTACCCCCACTTGCGATTTTGAAAAAATCGATTTTCTTTATTGCATTTTTTTGAAGTATAAGTATCTGAGAATATGTCCTGAAAATTTCAAGTCGATCCGAACAAAATTGACTGAGATATGAGCGTTGAAAGAGAAGAATCCGTGAATTGAAGAACTGAAATTGAAACTTTAAACGCGTTTTTCTCAAAATGGCATTTCTGAAGTCGGTGACCAAGATTACTCGAACACTAATGAACCGATCTTCTTGAAATTTTGCAGGCTTATTTAATACATGAAAATGTAGTCTTTGATCGTTCGATTTTTTTTTTCTCGAAAAAAATGGCCGTTTTATAGCCAAAAAACGGCCGTTTTTTTTCGTTAAAGTCGAACCATTAACTTTGACTGTCCGCCATTTTGTGAAAAATGAATATTTTTTAAAATCCTTTGATTAAAGACTAGTTTATACTTATATTTGACTAAATCCATCCGCATTTTTTTTTCCGATGATCCACTTCGCTCAATGTTGGTCACCGCAAACCGGGTATATAAAAACATTATTTCATTGACGGCCATTTGCCACTAAACAATGTAATATTTTTCAATAAAAAAATTACTGAAAGTTCTTCAAGATGTGTTCTTTAAGATGGTATATTGATCGATTAAAAAAGTTTTGTAGTTTTCTTTAAAAAAATTCATGAATAAGGCCTTTTTTTGCGCTACAAGTGGGGGTAACGCGTTAATAGATGAAAAATGGATAAGCCAATCGACATATAAATGAATTAAGGATGTTGAGTGCCTATGAAACATGTTAATGTTAATTGTTCAATAAATAGCTTCTTAATCGTCATGAAATTTTTACACGACCTCCTGAATACTTCATGTAAAAACATACCAAATTTTCCGAATTCTATCATCATTGCTTCAACCTCCTTAAGGATTGAAATAAAAAAAGATAAGAAAATTCGGAAAATTTCGTATGTTTTTGTACGAAGTATTTAAGAGGTCGTGTTAAAATTTCACGACGATTACGAAGCTCGTTATTAAAAAATTAACATTTTGTTAAGAACAATGTTTAAAAGAAATAAAAAAAAAATTTATCAATAAACTTCGTTTTGTTTCCGTTGCTTTCAGTGTATCGTAGATATTATAAAATTGAGAGGTCAAAAAAAAAACTTATTGCAAAGTTACATCAGTTTCCATAAAACAACATTTAATTTGTGAATGTTAATTGTTCAATAACGAGCTTCCTAATTGTCGTGAAATTTTTACACGACCTCTCAAATACTTCGTACAAAAACATACCAAATTTTCCGAATTTTATCATCATTTGCGATTTGGGACTCAACATCCTTGAGAACGAAAGAGAGACAGAGAGCCGAGTGGCGACGCGCGCAAAAGATAAAAAAAACGAGTTAGAGGGAGATGCAAGAAGTCTTTGCGAAAGGTCGAATCGTTTGGCGGGGTTACGTTTAAAAAGAGATTAGGAGGGCGAGTGCGGAGTCAGGGGCTAACTTGCTGCGGGGTATAACGAACCCGGTTTCAGACTCGGTTACCGCTCGAGGTTTCTTCTGCTCGAGGAGGTTTCCCCATGTGTGCGTGCAAGCCTGCTCGCGCCTTTAAAAAATAGCGGCTGATCTAACGTAGCCGGAGACACGCGGGCGGCTCGGTGACCCGATTAGCCTTCCTCCGCGCTCCCGGAACGCCGACAACGACGAGAGCCCGCGAGTCTCTCTCTCTCTCTCTCTCTCTCTCTCTCTCTCTCTCCCTCTCTCTCTCTCGAGTTAACTCGACGAGGGATCTAATCTCGGTGCGACGGCCTCCGCGCTCGAACCTTTTGAATATTTATCATTGCCGGTAATGACGTTGATCCCACTTGATTCGCGGGGGGTAGGGGCGGGGGGGGTCGATGTGCAATTGCGAGCCGCCATTTTGCGAGACTGCGTCGCATCGATTAACCGTGAAACGAAAACGAAAAGGATACTTTTCCCTCTCCTTTTCTCCGATGTTTGCATTGCTCGTCAACATCGGCGAGGAATTTTTTTTTGTGCGATTAATTTTATGCTTCACGCAATATTTGACTAATATGCAGTCATCATTATCGTGTTTGTTGGATCATCATACGTGTATCATGTGATCATCATGGTTGTTCGACAAAATTCCGTTGTATACGCACAAAAAAATCTTAAACATAACCTTACTTTTAGCTGCCTCAGGTGTATGTGAGCTCTTCATTGTTACGACACTCTCATCGGAAAAAATATTGAATGTCGACTGGTTTGTTTGGGCCTCAAGGCTAGGCATACCGTCGTCAACCAGGTACGCTTCTCCGTATCTCCTTAAGGGAGCTTTCCAGTGTGAAATTTTCAAAAAATCGATTTTTTTTTTTTGTTTTATCGAATAGTATACACTCTTCCGAATATTCCCTGAAATTTTCATGCCGAAATTCAGATTATTTCGGTTACTGTACAGCATTTCTTGGAAGAAGGCAACGGAGCGCTACAGCTACAGCGAAACTTTGAACGCGTTTTTCTCGAAACAGCATTTTTCAAAACGGTGTCCAACTTGGAGGGCAGAGTTTTAAAGCTATCGAGTTGAATTTTTTACACAATATTCTTAACGTCATTGTTTATCGTGCTATGGAAGCTTTTTTTTTTTTTGACATCTTCCTATTTTTTTTGTAAAAAAACTGCCAAAAAAAATGCTAAAATCGATACTTTTTGTTCAAACCGGCGCCATTTTTGCAAAAAAAAAAAAAAAAAAAAGCCTCCATAGCACGAAAGCCAATTATATACCGATCAATAATCTTTTTGTATTTTTTGTTTCAGATCAAAATTGTGACCCCCAACGTGGACACCACATCCAAGTGCATTTTCTGCAACAATTGTTTCATCATTTTTATAGATATTAATTAATAAATAAATCGATCTTTAAAAAATTGTTTTGTATTCTTCAATACCCAATTAATATACAACAAAAAAAACCAGACCGATTAGATTATTTTTTCTTTAAAAAAAAAAATCGCGAAAAACAGCGATTTTTCGGGCTGTCACACGGGAAAGCTTCCTTAATTTCTTGATGCAGCTTGATCTCTTTGTTGGCTGAGAGAATTCGACAAAAAGTGCCCAAAATGGCAGGAAATTTTTTTTATCCTGGAAACTTGTGCTCTGGGGTTTTTGAGGGTGCTGATTACGAATGTGAACTTAAAATTCAGGAATTCGAAATGACGAACAAATATGACGAATGAAAATACAAATAATACAGGTTGATTTGGATGAAGCTCGGTACTCAAGCTTCATATATTTTCACCTATTTATTGTATTATGCTCGATGTTATTGAATTCACGATGAAAAATTCCTTCATTTTAAGTTCAGTGTCACATTCAGCGTCCCCGAAAACCCCCGAGTACCAAGATTTATCCAAATCGAGCTGTTTTTTGCACTTTCGTCCGCCATATTGGATCCGCCATTAAACATTTTTGAATTTTGTGTTCAGATTCGTAATAAGCGACCTCGAAAATCCCAACGTACCAATTTTTGTCAAAATCGAGTAAAATTTTTAATTTCGGTCCGCCATTCCAGCGCCGCCATTTTTGAATTTTCAAATTTGAAGTCCAGATTCGTAATAAGCGACCTCAAAAATTCCGGAGTACTAATTTTCATCTAAATCGAGTAAAGTTTTTGATTTTTGTCCGACATATTGGCGCGGCCATTTTGAATTTCCAAATTTTGACTTGAAATTCGGATTCAGCGAGCCCAAAAACCCCCGAGTGAGCCTCCGATTTCAAATCGGAGCAGATTAAATAGGGAAATAAAGGTTGACGCACTATTGCGTCAATGCCACACGGGGCACGGAATTATTTGACGCACTGCTGCGTCAATGCCAACGAAGGGGTTAAGGGCAGATATGCACCTAGGAGTCGGAAAAAAAGGTCATTTTTGTGAATTTTTTCAAGGAAAACTATTTGAAATTTCGGATTGGGGTTCTAATTATCCAAAAGTATATACATTCAAAAATATGTTTAATTTTATTTATTTAAAAATATGAAAAAATACAAGGATATTGTGTGATCGTTGGAGCGTCGTAAAAAGATCCGTACCCAAAATTTATCGAAAACCAATGAACCGATTGGCTTGAGGTTTTTTGTGGTTATTCTATACACCATTATCTAGTTTTTGTCACAGCCGATTTTGAAAATATCGATTTATGACAAAATGGCGGACGTTTGAACATAAATAGTGATTTTTGGGCCAAAAATTAGTTATTATTTTGCCTATAAAACAAAAATTAAGTAACGGAAAAACAAAATCGGCTATGACAAGTACTAGATAATGGTGTATAGAATAACTACAAAAAACCTCAAGGCAATCGGGTCATTTGTTTTCGAGAAATTTTGGGTACCGATTTTTTTACGACGCTCCAACGATCATAAAATATCCTTGTATATTTTTCATATTTTTCAATAAAGAAAATGGTACATATTTTTGAATGCATATACTTTTAGATAATTAAAACCCCAATCCGAAATTCCAAATAGTTTTCCTTGAAAAAATTCGCAAAAATGACCTTTTTTCCGGCTCCTAGATATATACCTCCCGTTAACCAAACAATTTTGATCGAAAGTTTCAACCAAATGCCCGAAGCACCTAGAAAGTTGTCACATTTTCCACAGCCGCAGTTGAAGAATCCAAGGCTTGGCGCCGTTGCTCATCACGTTGCTGCTTGAAAGTCCGCAAGCAGTACAGAAGAATGAAAATTTGTCAATGAAACCTCAAATCCATTTTCGAAGACCTGTCCAATAAAGGGGTTACCCCCACTTGCGATTTTGAAAAAATCGATTTTTTTTATTGAATTTTTTTGAAGTATAAGTATCTGAGAATATGTCCTGAAAATTTCAAGTCGATCCGAACAAAATTGACTGAGATATGAGCGTTGAAAGAGAAGAATCCGTGAATTGAAGAACTGAAATTGAAACTTTAAACGCGTTTTTCTCAAAATGGCATTTCTGAAGTCGGTGACCAAGATTACTCGAACACTAATGAACCGATCTTCTTGAAATTTTGCAGGCTTATTTAATACATAAAAATGTAGTCTTTAATCGTTCGATTTTTTTTTTCGAAAAAAATGGCCGTTTTATAGCCAAAAAACGGCCGTTTTTTTCGTTAAAATCAAACCATTAACTTTGACTGTCCGCCATTTTGTGAAAAATGAATATTTTTTAAAATCCTTCGATTAAAGACTAGTTTATACTTATATTTGACTAAATCCATCCGCATTTTTTTTTCGGATGATCCACTTCGCCGCAATGTTGGTCACCGCAAACCGTGTATATAAAAACATTATTTCATTGACGGCCATTTGCCACTAAACAATGTAATATTTTTCAATAAAAAAATTACTGAAAGTTCTTCAAGATGTGTTCTTTAAGATGGTATATTGATCGATTAAAAAAGTTTTGTAGTTTTCTTGAAAAAAAATCATGAAAAAGGCCTTTTTTTTGCGCTACGAGTGGGGGTAACGCGTCAATAGATGAAAAATGGATAAGCAAATGGACATACAAATGAATTAAGGATGTTGAGTGCCTATGAAACATGTTAATGTTAATTGTTCAATAAATAGCTTCTTAATCGTCATGAAGTTTTTACACGACCTCCTGAATACTTGATGTAAAAACATACCAAATTTTCCGAATTCTATCATCATTGCTTCAACCTCCTTAAGGGTTGAAATAAAAAAAGATAAGAAAATTCGGAAAATTTCGTATGTTTTTGTATGAAGTATTTAAGAGGTCGTGTTAAAATTTCACGATTAGGAAGCCCGTTATTAAAAAATTAACATTTTGTTAAGAACAATTTTTAAAAGAAATAAAAAAAAATGTATCAACAAACTTCGTTTTGTTTCCGTCGCTTCCAGTGTATTGTAGATATTATAAAATTGAGAGGTCAAAAAAAAAAAGGTTTCGTAGTTTTCTTTAAAAAAAATTCATGAAAAAGGCCTTTTTTGCTCTACAAGTGGGGGTAACGCCTAAAAGCCCGCTCAGCGGGGGTGCGGCAAAAAACCATTCGCCCCTACATGACACAAAGGGAAGTTGCCTAAAAAAAAATCCTGCAGATATAGCCACCCGTAGCATGACATCTCCGTCCGAATCGTCTCGCAACATGTCATGTGTACGTGTCCGAAACTGCCCACAGTCCGAGGCCGTGCGACACGTACACGTTCCCAAAGGACACGACCAAGCCTCAGGGGTCGCTCGTAAAACTACGCAAAACTCCAAAGGGACCATTCGAAGGGCCCAAGCTTCAACGTTCCCTGTCCCAAATCGCATCGATCGCCATCCGCGTCACAAAAAATAATCAAACGACTCACCTTTTCCCTAAGCATGTCTCTGACCCTGGTGGCTTGGCTCCTGCTCCGATGTAGTTCCAATTGAAGTTCGAGGCACCTCTCCTGCCAGTTGAGTTCCTCGGCGCCGTTGTTGGGATAACCGTCGAAACTCTTGGAGGCCCCGTAGTTCGGCCTGACCTCGTGTTTGTCGCGCTTGGACGACTCGTTGGTCGTTCCAGCTGTAGTTTTGTCGGCGACGAGGCTGCCGGGGACGTTTGGCACGAGAGGATCGGCAGGATCGTTGGAAGCGAGCATGGCGCCGGTTCTTTCGATGACGAGCCTACGAGGGTCATTGGTCGTCGCGTGATCGCGTCTTTCGTCGTTCGTACGTTGTCCCCGATCGGCGAACGAGCAGGTTCTCTCGCGTGGATCGATGGTCCGCCCGGTAGTCGAGTGAGTCTGCTGTTGTTCGTAGATGGCTCGCCCTAGGCGATTGTAGGTCTGGCTGATGTCGAGGGCTTTGTTCTCGAAGCTGCTGGGTCCGAGTTCCGCGCTGTGGGAGTAGCACCTCTTGGTGTCAGCCGCGTACTCTACTCGGCCGCTGGGCTCGGACGTGAAGTCGTAGGGGTTGCATTTGGCGCTTGTGGCTTTGGGCTCTTTGAGCTCGGCGTAGCCTGCGCTCTTGGCGCTATCGGCAAAGCTCTTTTCCTTATGGAAGACCAGGTTGCAGGGTACGTTTGCGTAGGGAGAATTGCCAAAGTGGCCAACCGACAATGACGACGATGATGATGACGATGACGGTGGAGATTCGGTGCGAAGCTGCTGATGAAGCTGTGGCTGCTGTTGCTGCTGATGGTGATGATGATGATGGTGATGATGATGACGTTGATGTTGTTGGAGCTGATGCTGGCTGGGCCTCGGTGGAGGCACCGGAGCCTGCCGGGCTCGCCTGGGCAGCAACCGTGGACTTTCAGGACCGCTCGACGCCGCTTCGTCCCTCGTCGCGGATCTGACCCCCATACGGGGACTACAGGGCGCCGAACTCGAGCTGCCAAAGTCCGAGGCGAGGCGAGCGATCGGGTCGAGGATCTGCGAGAGCCTGCGACCCTGAGGCGAACCCCTTGTCTCGTCCATGGCTTTTTTTGTTTTCTGTTTTTTTTTTTTTCGATCTCCGATATCGCGCTACTTGCTCAGCTTTGTTGCTCTTATAGTCTAAGGGAATCGGCTGCTCGGAACGAACGGGATTCGGACGGCGGACATCACCGGCGAGGCGGCATTATCAAAAGCTGGACTTTTTCGGATTCTTTCGATCTCTTTCTCTGTCTCGCTCTTCGCGTTGCTTGGCCCTACCTTGCTGGATCTCGAGTCACGTGCTCTCCGACAGTGGCTCGTGATCCGGCTCGAAGCTGCTCCTCTTCCTCGTGACTCGAGCGGCATCGAGGCGCGACCTACTACCCTCGCTCATTTCTCGATGCAAATTTTATCGGGCACGACGAGCCTTCGACCTGAAATCGACGTCAACGAAACTTTTGTACGGTCTTTGGTTTCGTTTGCAATGGAAGGTTTGCTCGGAGTTGCCGACAATTGAGCAAGTTGTGACGGTTTTTGGTGGAGGGTGCGTGAAATTTGCGTCGTCGGAGCGCAAGGAAGTATACTATTTAAACATTGTTTCAATTTTTGTATACCGACCAGGGGGCTGACACTGGGATAAATTCTCTTAACAGTCCCGACTAGAAATTTTGATCCGGCTGCTTGAAGACTGACCAGACCCCTATCAGGCTGCAATCCGGAATGCCGTAGTAGGGCACGCCCGATCCGGGCGGGATCCGGTACGGATCCGGCGTCCCTTGACATGGCCTGCGTGGCCGGCAGATGGCGCCAGGTGGCGCTATGGTACGGCACGCCGGATTCGCACATGATTTTATACCCGTTACTGTGGCCCAACGCCTTAAATTCATCATTTGTTTTTTTTATCATTTTAGGCATTGACACGGTGGCCGGATCAGGGCCTGAAAAGGCCTACTGATCAGGGCCGTGTCCGTTATCCGGATCCGGGCCGGATGCGAAAAAGCGTTTCACGCCTGTTACGGCCCTGATCCGGCAGATTGATCAGTGCCGCGGTACGGGATACGGCATGCCGGATCCATGCTTGTTCCGGCCCGTAGTAAAATTTCTAGTCGGGGTCACGTGTCCCCGTATTGTCGCCACGTAACTAACCCACCGTGCGGCGCTAGTAGTCACCCGCATGACCCCCACTCCGCAAAGCACCTCTCCGTATTGTTTCGTCATTTTTTTCGTCATTTTTTCTCGATCTGTCATTGTTCTCAAATTTAAAAAATCGTAGTGTGGTAAAGTCGTAATTATTTTATCACATTGGAAGAGCGATTTGTGGCTCATCGCTATTCAACGCGTGTTTTCGAGTCTATATTGGACGACGTGTATAACTATGAAAAGCTCTCCTTTCCGTGTACAGAACACGCCGATAGTGTCCTTTTACACATAATACAATATTACGTATTGATGCGGATGCAGCAATATTCTGCACGTCTCAACGCAGAACAAAAAAAAAGCAATCTCGACAAGAAAAAAATCGCAAAACATTGTACAACGTGACTAATCCATTATTTAAAAAATATTAATGTTATCTGTTTATTTCGTTCGATAAATATTTTTAAATACATAATATTGCAACGAGTGTAAATATTGCATCCCTTCCTATATACACATGTACTTTTGAATTCTATTCTAAACAATGAATTTTCCAGACGCGTCGAATGCAAATTATGCAGACGCTGCGCGACTGGAGTGGGGGTCATGCTGGTGACTACTAGCGCCGCATGGTGGGTTAGTTTACGTGGCAGTGAGAGTCGCTGAAATGGTTTGAAAAAAGGCTTTGAAGGTTGATGACAAAAATGGGAATGAAAAATGAATTTCAAAATTCGTTGCGAGCCCCGCTGCGATCGATCCTTATTTTATTTCGCTTTTTGCTCGAATTTGTTTTACGAATGAGCCTAAAAGTCGTATCTCAAAATCTATCCGTTCGATTCACTTCGAATTCGGAGAGAGCGCAATTTATAACATTTTCGATCGTATGACCGGATGATTTTTTCACACGCTTATCCATTTCTGCGTAACAAATTGCCCAAACAACCCCAAACAAACAAAAACAAACCCAAACAAACCCAAACAAGCCCAAACAAATTATGAAAGTTGTTTTTTTCTTTCTTGTTGAGAGTCGCACTTTTTTATTCTACAGTTTGCTGTTTACACGATTTTCAAAAGTTCCAAAAAAATATGCTGTTATTCGAAACGGATTATTGTACTGGAAGTACTTGTTTCTTATTCTCCATTTGAAACGAGCCTAGTTACTGGAACCATCTATACACCTCCTGGCTATGCACCAACGGCACCATACCAACACTAGCCTAGCAATCAATTTTAGCTATAAATGAAAAATACCACATTGTCAGGTATTGCGTCGTGCCGGCTAGGACTGATCCGAATTTAGCGGTCCAATCCAGCTCCAGACGAGCGTTCCGCTCATCGAAATCCCTCAAAATGTCTAGTACGATAACTTACAGGCACCTAACGGAATGTGCAAAGGATTACCTCAAATAAAAAAATCGAGAAAAACAATTCGTTTCAACCTACACACCCATCTTTTTAAAATAATAACTACTTCGTTGTTTATGAATATTTGTCGACAAAAAAAAACTCGCCCTCGTCAAGACTACGTATGCACAGTGTGGTAAAATCCCAAACACGTAACATCAATATTCTCATCAGCGAAAAATGTTCTGAGTCCACCCTCTTTTTGAGCACAAGCTTGTGCGAGCCCTTCATGAGCAAGACCCCGTTGCCTCACGTTCCCTTGACTTGTGCGCTCAACCGAAGCACCCAACACTCAGCAGCGCTCGAACCCAAACGGGGCACCATATTTCCCTAGCCCTCCCGGTCACTTTCGCGAAAGAGTCTGTCGAAACATCCGAAGCTTTGCTCCTTCAACACACGTCAAGCGGTTGCCTTTTGATTTCACGATACCGTGTCCTTTCGTCGGCTCACTTTGTGAACACGATACCTCACGGAGAGGTAGTCTCGAGAACCTACTTAATGGAGATGTTGACCTTACCGACGAGGAAATCACGACGCTCGTAATGTTTCGTGATTTAGGATTATGCGATGAAGGTTAACACGTAAATTGAAGAGTCCACACTCTCCGGGATATTATGTCGACATCCCCTACCGACCCCTGCTTTCTCTCTATCTATGTGCCTCGTTTTTCTTGCTCTCTTCTTCATTCTCGTTTATAGCTCAGCCCCAAGGAAGTTTGCCCACCAGGCGGCGCCAAATTGAAAGCTGTAACTTCTCTCGGGCTATAGAGCGGAAGCGCTGAGAACTGAAGCGGTCTCTTGACGATGACGCTCTCCACAAGCGAACAATTCAATATATATATATATATATATATTGAAAGCGAACAATTCAATATATATATATATATATATATTGAATTGTTCGCTTGTGGAGAGCGTCATCGTCAAGAGACCGCTTTATCAGAAGAGTTTGGATTAGACTACATTTATTAAGGGGGGATTGTCTTTTTTTTTCGCAAAATTTACCGCTTTCTGGGAATTTTTTTGTGAAGAAAGTATACAACGGAAAACTTGTGAAACTTGGCATATAGTTTTATTGATCTGTTTACTACATACAAAAAATTTTTTAAACAATTTCATCAAAAAATCCGCCTCCCACCCCCCTCGACGCGCGATGGTCCTTTTTTGATGGTGTGCACGATTTCTCAAAAACTATTCAACCGATTGCCTTCAAATTTGGACAGAATGCTCAGCTGACATCCTTTTATCGTTTGATGAAGCAAAAAAGCAATACGTTCAACAGTTTTTTATTTATAACAAAAAATCGATCAATTTTTTTCGAAAAATCGATACTTCAAGTTCAAAACGTCACCAAATCGTCAATTTTTTTTTTCCCCTTCATCGAACGATAGCTATATGTGTGTAAAGTAAAATGCTTTTTGGGTTTTTGTTGCAAGATGAACGTGAAGGCTGCAATCGTGCACACCATCAAAAAAGGACCATCGCGCGTCGAGGGGGGTGCGAGGCGGATTTTTTGATGAAATTGTTTAAAAATTTTTTTGTATGTAGTAAACAGATCAATAAAACTATATGCCAAGTTTCACAAGTTTTCCGTTGTATACTTTCTTCACAAAAAAATTCCCAAAAAGCGGTAAATTTTGCGAAAAAAAAAGACGATCCCCCGTTAACAAAGAGCTATTTTTATTTTTTAACAAGTTTTTAATTATTCGACACGACCCACTTAGTTAGTCGTGTGGATACAGACGATTGTATTGGTCTCAGAATCTCGCCGGCACTTATGAGAATTTTACGAACATATTGTTGCTATGATTATTATTATTGTTGGTATCACCATTATTTATTTCCTATTACGATTATTGTTCTTTATGATCGATTTTGTCGCTCCGGGCATTCTTCTCTACGACTCATTGTTATTATTATTATTATTATTGGCTTGCTATGTTGTTAATATTATTATTATTATTATTATAAACTGGCGATAAGATTCGGAAAGTAATGACCATAAGAGAAGTTGGTCTTCCTCAATCGCTCTCTCTGTCTGTCTGTCTCTCTCTCTCTCTTCGGCTCATTCTCTAGAAACTCTTGAACGTGAGTGCGCGCCACACGGATGAAACGATCCGCGTCGTACGTTTCCGCACCGCACACCCTCGACGTTTATTTTAAGGCAGTGCCACACGTCGTCTCGAGAATCATCGTGCACAACGTACGAGCGCATACACCGTAAGGCGAAGTTGAAGATCGACCGAGACGACGAGAGCAGAACAAAACGAAACGCACCGGATGCGACGTGCCAGAGAGAAAGAGAGAGAGAGAGGGAGAGAGAATGGACCGAACCTCTGGAAGACGACTCGTGAGACGTTATCTCTCTCTTTGTCCTTTTGTTTTCAACCCTTTCTTACTCTCCCCTATTAGTCGTACATTTCCAGTAAAAACAAACGGTTATGATTATTTAATTGAGTACGTGCCGTGACTCAAGGCCGAAAAGATTTATTCGCGCCACCACATCGGGGACTCCTTTATCATAGTGATTATTATATTTATTATTTTCACCATCGCTTCGTCGGTTTCATTATTTTTAGTATTAATCACTTCCAAAAATATAATTTTACATAATTCTACATTATTTTCGTTAATATTGTGTATCATAATTATCCGTTGTATTTATTATTATCATCATTCGTTACTTTATTGATATAATTTGTTATTATTTATTATTGTCATTGTTGTTATTATTAATAAAGCGAGAGCATTGAAACGCGGCTGCTCGCGCGATTGATCGTGATTGTTTAATTATCGTGATTGATAAATTAATGTTAATTGTTCAATAAATAGCTTCTTAATCGTTATGAAATTTTTACACGACCTCCTGAATACTTCATGTAAAAACATACCAAATTTTCAGAATTCTATCATCATTACTTCAACCTCCTTAAGGGATGAAATAAAAAATTATGAGAAAATTCGGAAAATTTGGTATGTTTTTGTATGAAGTATTTAAGAGGTCGTGTTAAAATTTCACGACGATTAGGAAGCTCGTTATTAAAAAATTAACATTTTGTTAAGAACAATTTTTAAAAGAAATAAAAAAAAATTTATCAATAAACTTCGTTTTGTTTCCGTTGCTTTCAGTATATTGTAGATATTATAAAATTGAGAGGTCAAAAAAAAAACTTATTGCAAAGTTACATCAGTTTCCATAAAACAACATTTAATTTGTGAATGTTAATTGTTCAATAACGAGTTTCCTAATTGTCGTGAAATTTTTACACGACCTCTGAAATACTTCATACAAAAACATACCAAATTTTCAGAATTTTATCATTATTTGCGATTTGGGACTCAACATCCTTAATCGAGTGCAAACGATAAAATAACGCGATCGACGCTTATCATTCTTATCGTTCACGGGTGGAGGAGAGAGAGAGAGAGAGAGAGGGGGGGGGAGAGAGAGAGAGGGAGCAGATTATTTCCGAGATTAAACCTTGAGCTATGCTGAGATAGGCGTTATCTTATCGCCGAATCTGACTCGTAATATTTCACTAGCTAGGGGTTCGCCGAGCAACCTGGGAGAAGCGAAGGCTGGGGGTAGCAAGGCCTGGGCCGTAAGGGATGTGAGGCGAGGGTGAGAAAAGAAAACTGCACGGAGGGCAAAAACAGCTCACGAATTTTTGCAACTTCGCTACCGGTGACTCGTGATCGAGGGGGAGGGGGGTGCGGGGGTGCGTATCCCTACAGTGTTCCAGTAGGTAAGGGGCTCGAAAAAAGTCGATCAGCACCATAGACAAGACTGTATCGAGCGGGGAGTTTCTCCGAGGCTACCTCGAAATCGTGAATATCTCGCGAAGCGTGGAAATTAAAGTACCCAATCGATGTCCGCGTCGGACCCTTAATACTTAATTGTCACGCGAGAGAAAAAATAAATAAATAGGCAAGGCCGGAGACTCTGAGGGGGTTGGAAGAGCAGAGGGTGGATGGAGGGGGCGAAGACGGAGATTACGTATTCATGGAAAGCCTAGCATCATGGCCATCTTGCATATATTTTCGTTTCCTTTTTTCTTTTTTTTTTTTTTTTTTTTTTTTTTCATTAGCTTCTGTACCCTCTTATCTTCGTTTTCGTACCCGCGGAAAATTTTCTGCCCTTCGGGGGTGTCCTGGCGGGTCACTTTTCTCTCTCTCTCTCTCTCTCTCTCTCTCTCTCTCTCTCTCTCTCTCTCTCTCTCCCTCTCTCTCTCTCTCTCTCTCTCCCTCTCTCTCTCTCTCTCGCACATATTACACTTGTACTTCGTACCCTGGGCATTTCCATGTATAATGCGCAGGCATGACAGAGAGAGAGAGAGAGAGAGAGAGAGAGAGAGAGAGAGAGAGGCCTACGTCGAAGCGAGGCCCTTCTGTATGAGGAACTTCTCACCTCGGCTAGCGCGAGAGACACTTTTCCTGGGCTGTTGCTCGTTCATGAATAAATTTCGAATTAACTTTCCAGCGACGTGCGCGGTCGCTGGGTCTCTGCGAGCTATACGTCTCCGTATCACACCCACGTACATCACCAACCAACTTCGTTCGTCCTCACCCCCGCCGCCACCCTCCTTCGATCGGTAAACCGCGAAAAAAAGAAAGGATTGTTCGCCAAAACCTTATCACCGACGGGGGGAAACGGGTACTCGCTATTGGCAAAACGTTGAAGGGCTTATTTTGCCTTGTCCATTCTTGCAATGTTATTTTGTATTGAGGATGTTGAGTCCCAAATCGCAAATGATGATAAATTTCTGAAAATTTGGTATGTTTTTGTATGAAGTATTTCAGAGGTCGTGTAAAAATTTCACGACAATTAGGAAGCTCGTTATTGAACAATTAACATTCACAAATTAAATGTTGTTTTATGGAAACTGATGTAACTTTGCAATAAGTTTTTTTTTTGACCTCTCAATTTTATAATATCTACAATATACTGAAAGCAACGGAAACAAAACGAAGTTTATTGATAAATTTTTTTTTATTTCTTTTAAAAATTGTTCTTAACAAAATGTTAATTTTTTAATAACGAGCTTCCTAATCGTCGTGAAATTTTAACACGACCTCTTAAATACTTCATACAAAAACATACCAAATTTGCAGAATTTTCTTATCATTTTTTGTTTCAACCCTTAAGGAGGTTGAAGTAATGATGATAGAATTCGGAAAATTTGGTATGTTTTTACATGAAGTATTCAGGAGGTCGTGTATAAAATTCATGACGATTAAGAAGCTATTTATTGATCAATTAACATTAACATGTTTCATAGGGACTCAACATCCTTAAACGGGCGGGATCTACCTGGGTGGGTAAAAAAAGGCATTTTTCAAATTTTTGTTTTTTTTCGACCTCTTGACTCTATTTCCTGAAAATTACATCGGAATATTTCGAAAATTGAATGAGCTACGGCTTCTAACAGTCAGCCGGGAGAACGGTGGCAGCACCGCACTTCAAATTGTATGCGTGTTTTTTCTCAAATACTGTTTTCGAATTCGGTGGACATATCTCGAGAGCCACTTGATGGATTGGTTTCAAATTTACAGGAGGTACGATGAGAAACATTAAAGGCCTTGGGCCACAGTAACGGGTATAAAAACATGTGCGAATTTAACAATTTTTTTTCGTACGAAAAAGTCATTCACTCATAAAATTAATTACACATCTATTTAGTATGAATATCAAGCTGCTAGAAAATATACATCTTTTTTTTCGATGTACAAAATGACCGAATACTAATATTTTCTTTTATCTTTTTTTTCAGGCGCTCCGCGGCGTGACATTTAGCATCCATAATTTTTTACCTAGAACAAAGAACAAAAATTCTCGTCTATCTACGTTAGAATACCTAGAGATGTACGTACGGAATTAAAAAAATATTGTTTTATTGAAAAGATATTAAGGTCAGAAGTATTTGAACTTAAGAAATGAATTTTCAGTGAAAAATTTCGTTATAACTGCTCATAAAATGAAAAGTTTTCGATTAATCAGAAATTCCGTACGTACGTCTCTGCGGAATGCAATTAGGAACACAACTTTTAAATATAAAGTAAATCGAGTGAAAATTGTTGAAGTTATTTGTCACGCCAATTAGATAAAAGCTGTTTCGAGAAGTTTCGAGTAGTCGGCCATTTTGTACATCGAAAAAAAAAATCCTGAAAGCTTGATATTCATACTACATAGTAATTAATTTTATGAGTGAATCACTTTTTCATACGAAAAAAAATTATTAAATTCGCACATGATTTTATACCCGTTACTGTAGCCTAAGGCCTTAAAGGTCGTTGACAGTCTCACTTTTCAAAAATCCGTCTTCACTTTTTAACTGTTACGTAAAAATGATAACTTTTTTCATAGATTTTGTATGATCGAGTTTCAACTCGTCGCCAAGTGGTTAAAAAAATTATTTAACGGGGGATTGTCTTTTTTTTCGCAAAATTTACCGCTTTTTGGGAATTTTTTTGTGAAGAAAGTATACAACGAAAAACTTGTGAAACTTGGCATATAGTTTTATTGATCTGTTTACTACATACAAAAAAATTTTTAAACAATTTCATCAAAAAATCCGCCTCCCACCCCCCCCCTCGACGCGCGATGGTCCTTTTTTGATGGTGTGCACGATTACAGCCTTCACGTTCATCTTGCAACAAAAACCCAAAAAGCATTTTACTTTAGACACATATAGCTATCGTTCGATGAAGGGGAAAAAAAAATTGACGATTTGGTGACGTTTTGAACTTGAAGTATCGATTTTTCGAAAAAAATTGATCGATTTTTTGTTATAAATAAAAAACTATTAAACGTATTGCTTTTTTTGCTTCATCAAACGATAGAAGGATGTCAGCTGAGCATTCTGCCCAAATTTGAAGGCAATCGGTTGAATAGTTTTTGAGAAATCGTGCACACCATCAAAAAAGGACCATCGCGCGTCGAGGGGGGTGGGAGGCGGATTTTTTGATGAAATTGTTTAAAAATTTTTTTGTATGTAGTAAACAGATCAATAAAACTATATGCCAAGTTTCACAAGTTTTCCGTTGTATACTTTCTTCACAAAAAAATTCCCAAAAAGCGGTAAATTTTGCGAAAAAAAAAGACAATCCCCCCTTAAAAAATCGACGATCGTCAGCGATTCGTATTTATTATTAGTTTGAATAACCCGTTTGGTTTTTAGATTTCGTATGGACCGTTTGAGCTGGAGCTCAAACCGCCAAACGTGGCGAAAAAATGTCATCTTCTGCCGGCGGCCATGTTTTTGATGTTTTTTTTCTGTATTAGTTGGACATTTTTTTGAAGGCTCCGAATATATGTACCTTTGGGTTTTAAAAAATGGCTCTCATCATAACCAAACGTTTCCCAAAAAAAAAAAAAATCGGAATTTGGCCACTATTTTCGGGCCTCTAGGTAGATATAGTCCCTCAAGTGAAGTCACTCGATATATCAGGGGTATAATATTATTTATCAGTGGTGGCGGCGCATTTAACCGCCCGTTTAAGCGAAAGGATGGACAAGGGGTAGGTGGCAAATCGACAAATTGATTTATTCATGATGTTGAAATTTTTTCGTCATCTGTTCATTTTTGTCGCAATCTATTGTTTTTTAAAATATATGTTCAGATCGCGGATCTCTTATGAGGATAAGGAAAAGCCCTTGGAGTGATTTTCGTACCCCACGTCGACGAAAAACGTGAGAAAGAGAAGAAAAATTAACTTTCGTTACATTCCAACGATGGTATTGTTATTATTAACGATGCGTTCCAGCTAGCGTCATTGGAATGCAACAAAAGTTAATGTTTCTTCTCTTGCTCGCATTTTCTTGCCGATGTAGGATACGAAAATCATTCCGAGGACTTTTTCTTATCCCCTTAAGAGTTGCACGTTTTTTATCTATACCAAAAATGATAGATTGTAATAAGACAAGAAGACATAAAAGAAAAACAAACATTTTTAACTTTCCTTGCATTCGAACGATTCAAACTTCAACGCCACACAGTGGTTCCAAACGCCGAAAAGCTGGCCAAAAATAGGGAAAATCGCGTTACTAAATATAGGACTTTTTTGTGTGCCATATGTTAGGTTGGTACCTGTACTTTAAGAACGCAGCATTACCAATGCCAATAATACACACTTGTTGGCAGCGTGGCGTCGTGAAGTTAAGGTTAAATTTCGTGAATGTCACGTGTTTTCCGACTTAAAAATTAAATTTAGACAAGTTAGTGTTAATTATTCATGGTGAAGTGAAGTGTTTCGAAGAGAGGGATATCTGAGGTTAGTAAAATACGTTTTGTTTGAAATTTTAAGTGCTTGTACATTGTTTATATATTATTGTTTGTAAATCACAAAATTTCGTCATTTTTATGTCACTTTTACTTTCTCATTTTCTCGAAAGTCCCGCTAGATCCCGGGCTGAAATTAATTGCATATGGTAAGGGCATCATAGCACTAAATTATGACGCCAATAACTTTTGCCCGAAATTGAGAAAATGCAATTTGAAAATTTACTTAAAAAAATGGCTAAAAATATGATTTTTACGTTATATGAAGCCCAATATCGTCAAAAAAAATTTGTTTAAGTTATTCAATGTTGAGTATACATACTACCAATGATTTTGACATTATAAACAATGAATTTGTTATAAACAATAAATTATTTTTTTCAAAAAACTTAATTAAATTTTTTTTCCAAGTTGATTAAATGTTTCTGTATCAATAAAAACGATATTGTTTATATTATTTTTGATTACAAATCATAATAATTTTTTTTTGGTTCGCCATCTTGTTTTTGACTTTGTTTTGCATTTTTTTATGAAACTGATGTCAAATTTCGATTTAGCGACCTCAAAAACTCCTTATAACATCATTGTTCATTGTTTAAAGTTGATATAAAATTTGTTTGGTCCGCCATCTTGTTTTTGACTTTTTGACTCATTTTTTTCGAAAAACTAACATCAGATTCGGATTCAGCGACCCTCAAAACCTATATATACCCATCACCATCCGTTTTTTCGATGATTTCGATTTTTGGCCAGCTTTTCGGCGCCATCCTTTTATGGGGTTGAAATTTGCATCGATGAAATACATCGAAAATTCTATACGATTCCAAACTTTCATTATTATCCAGAATCATCTTTTGCAGATTAGTTGTAAATCACTCGATAAGAATCCTCGAAAAACTTCGGGTTTTTGTTTTCGTGGTTCGTATCTGCCGAAGGAAATTTGGGAAACAAGCGAAAAATAATTTTCGTTGCATTCCAACTATGGAAACTTCAACGTCACCGCGCTTTAGCGGGTCTCTATGGACCTATCGTCGTATCGCAGACTTTTGATTCGAGAAAATATGCCACCCAACGCCATCTATAGCCAGCTGGGGATTTCATATGCAACCACCAATGATTTCCTGCCCGCGAATTTCCACCGCATTTCCACAACGTCAGATTGGACGTTCCGGACGTGATATTTTGCTGTATCGATCGGCTTTTGTCTCCGCGTTCGAGGCGGAGAGAGGAGAAAGCTGCGTATAAATATATTCAGAAAATATATATAATATTTCTTATTTCCCTGCCGAAGAAGAGAGAGGGGGGGTGGGAGAGAGAAAGAAGGATGAGGGGGAGAGAGAGAGAGAGAGAGAGAGAGAGAGAGAGAGCAGGCAAAGCAGCAAAAGCCACACATAGCGCGCGCCCGTCACACTTTTTCTCCGTCCCAAAGTTATTCTTTTTTCTCTCGCGTGCAACCGGAGGTATATATCCGTCCGTCCGGGACACCCCCGCGGGCCACATGTATTATTTATCCTCGTGGACGAATCCTCGTCCCGTATAGTCGGGGTCGCGGCTGTATTTCGCGACCCGTACGTCATGCTATAAGCGAGAGCCGCCCCCTTTTTTCCGCGATTTTTCTCCTTTTCCAGTGTTCCGCGCAGAATTTATCCGAATCCGCAGCACCGGACGAGGTAAAAGCCCGAGGGAGGGGACCGCTCGCGGATGAAAAATACGCTTTCCGTACGTAACTTTGTATGCTTGTGATAAACTCGTGAACGGTTGCACCGACAGTGACGGGATTTTCGCTAAAATGATCCTTTAAATCGCCCGATGGCTTGCGGCTACTTTTCGTTAGGTCATGTTCAGAAATGACGGAACAGTGAGCAAAAATACAAACCGAATGGGAGTGACTATCTCACTTTCTTATTGTTGCGGAATTTTATGCGAGACGCGAGCGAAGCGAGAGTGGTGGGAGGTGCGTACGAAGAGCCGCACAAAGAGGAGACGCCGAGACCCCTATACCTATGGGCCCGTACGGAAATTACGTAACGCGATTTCGGGGGGGGGGGGGGGGCAGGCGTTACGGTCTACGTACGCGGAGGGGGGGGGGGCGGAGGGTCGAGGTTTGCGTTACGTCACGATTTCAGAACTGCCAGAAATAGAAAAATTTCTGCATGTTCAAGTTTTCAATTTAAGGGGGAAATCACAGTAAAATTTTCAATTTTTCGAAAAAAAAAAAATTTCGCTTAAAAGGTGCTTTAGGGTCTTAAAAATAATATACCAAATGATGGAATACGGCAAAAGTGTCCGAGTGCCCAAATTTCTTGCGTTGCATACAACGCTTTTTCACGACGCATCACTTTCGTGCATACATATATAACATAAATAGTGATAAAAAACAGTGATATTTGTAAATCATTGTCAATATGAGAGACACATCGTCGAGTCGTGTTAGAAAAGGGACGAAAAAGGATACTGCGTACGAAAATCGACTGTACGGTGCAGGCATTGCAGATTAGAGGTATATGAAATTTTCATATGGTTTCTCAGTACTTAAAACTTTAAACGCGTTTTTCTCGAAACCACTTTTTTTGAGCTCGCCGAAGACATAACTCGAGCAAATCTTTACCGATCGACTTGAAATTTTGACAGTAGCTTCGAAACATCTTTCTCCACGGAGCTACGTAGGATTTTTTTAATTTTATATGGCTTAGTTTTTTTTTATCGACAATTTTATGGCGTTTTTTTTTGTTAAAAATTTAACTTTATTTTCAAACATGCGTCAAATTATTGACGACAAAGCCTCGTTACGTAACGGAATAGAGGGGAGGAGTTTCAGGCCAGTTGTTACGGTCCCGTTACGTTGGGGAAAAGGGGGGGGGGGTCAAAAATTGGAAAATTCTGCGTTACGTAACTTACGTACGCCCTCTACACGCGCGTTACGTCTTATGCTCTCACGCACTACATAAACGTCCGCGC
The DNA here is from genome assembly GCA_951751655.1 of Ophion costatus. Taxonomy (NCBI): domain Eukaryota; kingdom Metazoa; phylum Arthropoda; class Insecta; order Hymenoptera; family Ichneumonidae; genus Ophion; species Ophion costatus. The sequence continues at coordinate 1,620,266 of OX632360.1, read as the reverse complement.
GTAAGTTTGTACGCTCGCGATAAACTCCAAGGCGGATGCATCGACCTCGATGGAGTTTTCGCTAAAGTGATCGCTGAAATCTCCGGATGGCTTTAGACTCCCCGTCATTGCCACATGTCCACGGGGGGTGACGAAAATTCGGCAGGCATCCGCCAGGATTTCCACCGATATGCAAAAGACTTCTCGAAATGCCAAATGGACCTTATTGTACCTCGAGCGAACCCTCCGCATATTTTCAACCTAGCCCCGTTCGAATCTCGCGAAAAAATGAAAGCTTTGAATACACGAGAAACGAGGAATAAAAAAAAAGAGGAAACCTCTTGTCGTTTCGAAGCTATTTCGTTCATCCTCAGCGCCGATTTTGCGTGTTTTTCTTTCTTTTTTTTTCTCTCGTTTCCGTAGGAATTCAGGACTTTCGCATTTCTAGTATGATCGGTGGTATACGAGAAATGGGAAATACGACGGAAGATGATCCCTCGTATGATCCTGATGGTCCAAGGTTATGTATATATAGATATACATATGTATATATATATATATGTATGTATGTATGTATGTATGTATGTATGTATGTATGTATGTATGTATGTATGTATGTATGTATATATGTATATATACGTCGAGAAGGGATCTCGTAAACCCTCTCACTGAGCCGAGAGGGAGCCACTATCGGCGTTGCTTCGTGTAATCGCGAACATATACATATATCGTAAAGATACACGACGACAGACAGCTAGAGGGAGGCCGCGAGAGAGAGAGCGAGAGAGAGAGAAGATAAGGTACGGGAATCGAGTTTGAAGTTTTCTCGACAGCTTGTTTTAAAAGTTGGACGTCGACGAGATGATGACTTTGCTGTGTAGCACCCGAGATGCCCGAATGGATCGCGTTTTTTTCACAATCTTCCCATTTTTCAATCCCGTCACGTCAGTACATATAGGTACAGATATATAAATGTGTATCCACGTCGTTGGTTCTAGACACGTATGTGTATAATAATAATAGTAATAATTAGAGATAAAATGAAACATAATACAACAAACATCGGACCGTGAACATACATACAGGGTGATCTCCTAGAAGTTAGTCGCTCGAAAACACCTGTAAATATTAATTTTACAAGAAAGAGTCAAAAACAAAGTGTGCATGATTCGCGAATGTCTACACTTTGGTAGCCTTAGATTTTTTTAAGCAGGGTTATCGACTTGATTTCAAGGTCGCCTCCATTTTTTTCAAAACCCCTTTTACTATCAGCCACAATGGCCTTGGGATGACCTTGGAATATAAAAAAACTTGCAAAACGGTAATTTAAGGGGGAGATACCTTTAGGCAAGGAAAAAATTTGCTGATTTTCATGATTCTTTTTCTAAAGAAAAGATTTCTTTATCTTTTTTTAGATCTGGGGTATGTTTTATTACTACTTTTGGCTGTTACATGGTTGTTTTGTATTAAAAATGGCGGAGGTACGACACGGTCTTCTAAACGGCATTTTCAAAACTGGCGTGACGTATAGCTAAAAAAATTTTGCAATAAAACAAACTATTTTTTTTATTGCTAAATGTAGCTATTTTTCGGAAAACTCAATCTTTTGTTTAAGGATGTTGAGTCCCAAATCGCAAATGATGATAAAATTCTGAAAATTTGGTATGTTCTTGTATGAAGTATTTCAGAGGTCGTGTAAAAATTTCACGACAATTAGGAAGCTCGTTATTGAACAATTAACAATCACAAATTAAATGTTGTTTTATGGAAACTGATGTAACTTTGCAATAAGTTTTTTATTTCACCTCTCAATTTTATAATATCTACAATATACTGAAAGCAACGGAAACAAAACGAAGTTTATTGATAAATTTTTTTTTATTTCTTTTAAAAATTGTTCTTAACAAAATGTTAATTTTTTAATAACGAGCTTCCTAATCGTCGTGAAATTTTAACACGACCTCTTAAATACTTCATACAAAAACATACCAAATTTTCTGAATTTTCTTATCATTTTTTATTTCAACCCTTAAGGAGGTCGAAGTAATGATGATAGAATTCTGAAAATTTGGTATGTTTTTACATGAAGTATTCAGGAGGTCGTGTAAAAATTTCATGACGATTAAGAAGCTATTTGTTGAACAATTAACATTAACATGTTTCATAGGGACTCAACATCCTTAAAATACAATTTGTGAGATTTCGCGATTGATTTTGAATTTTGCTCGAACTGTAATGGAGGAGACTGGATTCGTGGAGGCAAATAGTTCGAATTTGCCTAGGATTGACTGCATCACGGTGGCCAATTTCTTTACGAAATTAGCGACTTCTGCTCTGCATAATTCAGAAACGTGAAAACTTCCATGTAGGTATACCCTAAATAATTGTTATTTGTGCAATAAATAATGTATATAGCATTAATGATATTACAAACTCCGTGATAATTTGAACAAATTTTTGAGATTTTGTTTCGCTATACAACTTGTTTTGTATTATTTGATTGCAGGTCTTAGAGACAGTCATACGGTGATGAAAAGAATTTAGAATTTAGAAAGAATTTAGAATTTCCTCCTTGACCTTATTAATCGTGACATATTTGTTATTCCGTTTGTTGAGAGACCCGTGTTTTGCAGCGTATGACGTCAAGCGCCCTCAAATGACAGGTCCGGGCGTTTTGGTGCGTATTTTTAAGCGGTCGAATTAAAACGCGATTTTCGAAGAATTTGCTGCACGCAAATAAATGGAATAAACATTAAGAGGTATTTTATGTATATGCGAACTATTTTAAGCACTTTCCCAAAAATAGGCAACATCCCTATTCACCGAGCCACAAATTTTTCATTTACTTCAGGATCATCCCAAGCTCGTGATATTGTAAGTCATTGGTATTGTTTTTCGCTGCAGCTAGCCGTCCGGTTATCGAACGAGTAACCGTATGTTATTCGTCCGAAAAGCGGCTCAGTTCATGCAGTTCACGCTGTACAACGCCCCGAACAAAAAAACCCAAACAAACAAACTTTAAAAAAAAGCAAGCCCAAACAACAAACCCGAACAAAAACAAACTCAAACAAAATTATAAAGATTTTCTTCGGACAACTACGTGTAAATTATTCTTCCGAATAGTTCGTTTAAGAATTTAACACATTCTATCGGGACAATTATATATATGTTATTCGTCCGGATACTAGCTTACGCGAACTCGTCCGATAACCGCACGGGGAGATTCTCCGTTTGTTTTTTCGTGCTCTACATTTGTGCCCAATAAAAAGACAAGGTTCAGGAAAACATGGACGTCTATAGGGAGTGATAGAAAAGGGTTCAGTTGGTAACGGGTAATAACGGTACTGAAGTTTGCATCGTTGGAATGCAACGAAAATATATTTCTTTCGAATTCCCGTATTTTTTTTAAGCACATCAAGGCTGCGAAAGTCGCCGAAACTTTTCTGACAATCTTTCAACATTATAACCAAAAGTTGCAAAAAAAATTTTTTTCGGGAAATATTAAAAATTAAGAAGCAAAAAAAAATCAAAAAAAAAGTTCGTTGCATTCCAACGATGCAAACTTCAGCACCATCGGGTAATACGAAGAAAAAAAACCAACGGGTATACGTTGTAACTCGGGAATTAAAATAAATAAATAATGCAAAAGAAAAAGATCGAGGGCCCGAGGATTCTACAAGTTACGAAGAAAAATCCGAAATAATCGCCTCATCCTCTAGAACCTTTGTATCTGTTCTTCAAAATAATATTATTTTCTTTTCTTGCGATTCACCATCGTGGAAGTATGGAAAAAAAAAGTTTTTCACCGTGTATCCGATTACTCATCTCTTGTTCCATCACCTAGCGTTGACCGTAATGTGGCCGTGAATAGAGCACGAATGAAAGAAGCGACGTGCTGGAAATGATCGAGAAACTTGTTCTCTCTCTCTCTCTCTCTCTCTCGCGAGGATATCCGATTTCGAAACATCGCGGGCGCGACACGACGATCACAGAACGCATGGCGCGCGAAGACACGAGTGAGTATGATAAGCGTAACACAATACAGACCGAAATGAGGGGAAAAAGACCGAGCGGAAGAAAACAATTTAAAAAAAAACAGAAAATAGCCAAAAGGATGAGAAACACAAAAAAGAGAGAATAAAAGAAAGAAATGAGAGGTAAAGAGGGGAGGGGGAGGCGAGGTAGGAATTGATTCGTTGATTGATATATTTATTATGCCCTAATTATACTTCGACTCAATTGTGACAAAATCTTCATAAGCTTGGCAGAATCCGGTAAGTCCTGTGCTTAAAAATAAATAAGCGAATGATAATGATAATTAAGGTGAACCAGATGAGTTAGATACAATGGTAAGTCTTGTATAAATAATATTTCGGTGACAAGAATAATAACAACAATAATCATAATTATTACAACTTATATTATATACTAATAATTTTACTAATTTTTTAAATTATCAGAGCAATAGTTCGTATAATAAAGATACTAGAAAAATAACCATAACAATAACAACAATAATAATAATTATTATTATTATACATGATGTTTCAATCTTTAGCATTATAACAATTATAATGACTATTATTTTCATCACCATCAAGGCTATTGGTATAAACAATAATTATTATATTTTATTTGCATTATTATTATTTTTTTATTCGTTATAACTATTACGATACTTTGTTTATATTATAATTATTGTAAAATAACAATATATATATATATATATCTCGATTAGTATTATCATAGTAATAGCCATAATTATAATAATGATAATCATTGTTATAATCCCAACGGTATTTCCTAGAGAGAAGGAGAGTGACAGGGAAAGAGACAAATATGGAGAGTTATAACGATACAATACACTGGAGTGGCTCGTTACATAGAAGTCGCGACTCGCACTTGTCCGCCGACTGACTTTACCCACCCCCCTTACTGTCGTTTGTTTTTCTCTCTTTCTCTCTCTATCTCTCTCTCTCTCTCTCTCTCTCTCTCTCTCTCTCTCTCTCTCTCTCTCTCTCTCTCTCTCTCTCTCTCTCTCTCTCTCTCTCTCGCTTCTCTACTCTTGTGTTTCATTGCGCCGAAAACGAGTCCGGTCAAGAGGACGGAAGCGAGAGTGCAAAAGGAAAGAGGAAAAAAACATATAGAGTCAAGAGCAGCCACGGGGGAGAAAAAAACGGAGGAGAAGAGAAGAAATGAAAAGAGAAAGAAGAAGAGAAGGAGAATGAGAACGAAACAGAAGTACGCGTTTTTCTCTGTGAAGCGTCGTTACGACCATACGAGGTAAAGGAAGAAGAGAGAGAGAGAGAGGGAGGACGTGTCATCGCGGCCTCTCTTTGTCAGCTAAATCTCCTCCCGCAGACACGGCCGAGGGCAATGAAACTTGGATTTCGCGCATCGCTGGAATGCAACCGGAAAATAATGTTTCTTCCAATTGTCCCCTAAATGTACCATCGTCCTTTTTCTGTACAATAAAGATTTCTTTGTTCCCGTCAGCCTAAATTAATTTTTTTTTAATCAATCGGACGTTTTATGAACAGAGTTCCGTAAAGGGCATACATCCGATTAATTTGGAATTTTGTGTATCCATGTATTTTTACTCGCTGATCAAGAATATGAGAGTGAAAATGACCCGCAAAATTGATCTTTCAAGGTCACAACTCACAAAAACCAATTTTTCGAAAGATTTTACATTTTATTGTAATAAATGTTGATCTTAGAGAAAAGTACTTCTTACAAAATTTGTAGTCTATCAAAATATTGATCTTTTAGGTTCTGCACAAGTTTTGTCTAAAACCAATCTGTTTTGAGAAAAGTGGGATAATGCTTAAAAAAGCATACTTTCCAAAACTCACATAATACAACGAACAAACCAACCAAAAAAAACACAAACATTACACATCACAACAAACAAACGTAAACAACACAACAAACAAACGCAAACAAACTTCAGCCTTCCCGCGGTAAAGTGCGTAATTGGATAGTACCAAAACTAATCGAGTTTAGCAAAATGTACTTATCGAACCATTGTCCCATTTTTTCCGAAGCAGAATGGTTTTAGACGAAAACTGTATAGAACATAAAAGATCAATCTAATTACAGGCTGCAACTTTTGTGGGAAACATTTTTTTCTAAGATCAACATTTATTCATGAAGCAGTTTTTGTGAGTTTTTACCTTGAAAATAATATTTGCGGTTATTTTCACTATCATATTCGTAATCAGCGAGTCACAATACATGGGTCGACGAAATTCCAAATGAATCGACGGTATATCCTTTACGGGACTAAGCCCCGAAAAAAAAACACGAACATTTTTTGACCCACGGAGGAGAAGCAAAACAATCCTCACACACTGGATGTCGCGTGAGTCTACGAGGAACTCGGAACTTTGCGCTCTTCTGCCATAAAGAAGCCTGGATGTATATGTTGGGGTGTGTACGTGTATGGTATCCCCCGCGTTACGTTACAAAGTAGATTAGCGAAGAGTGAGGTGGGAGTGGAGGGAAAAAAATTACTCGTCAGAGGGGGAAAGATTTTCGGGTATCTGGATAATCGAATCTAGGTGAAAATAGGGAGTGTCTTATGGATGATAAGAACAGATATATAGCAGGCTTCGAAATGGCCCTTCCTCCTACATATATATATATATATATATATATATATATATTAGGTGTACAAATAAGTTCTCGACCTTTTTTCACGAAAATAATGATTTATTTACTTGAAATCAAAGTACATTTAAATCGGGATATTAATCTCCGTTTGCTTCCACACATTTGTCCATCCTGTCAGACAGATTGCGAATTTCTTGCCGGTCAAAAGATGACGTTGAAATTTGCATCGTTGGAATGCAACGACTTTTTTTCTCCATTTTGCATTGGTTTATTTTTATCGTTATCCATTTCGCAAATTAAGGTCGTGAAATTCTCATAAGGATATGTGAAAACGTTTGCGCGATTTCCGCTGCCTAAGTTGGCCAAAAATAATTGAGCGATTGACAAGAATTAATTTTCGTTGTATTCCAATGATGCAAACTTCGTTATGTTCTTTTTGCTGTGTGAGGTCTGACATTGTCATGCAGCAATACGACCAGCCTAAGTCCTTTGCCTGCCATGAACTTCTTTGAGAATGACAGTTGACAGTTTATGAATTTTCTTTTTAATTATCATTACAAAAATGCACACGATAGATTTATTTTGTGTTGGTCCGTAAAAATAGTCTACTAAGTTGGTATTACATGACACCAGACCTGGATCGAAAGTTACTTCCTTCGAATATCCAATACAGCTGCTTTCATTCTCAGGCCGAGACCTAATTTGTACACCTACTATTAAGTATGTGTGTATAGACCGCCTAATATTAATTGTGTTTGCACATCAAAAAAAAAATATTAAAAATCAACAATTGGTTTTGTTGAATCGACCTTTATATGAAAATGCTCACATTTATCCAAAGGTGATATCGACACCATTGAGCATCGCATATTGTGTTGAGCATAAAATTAATCGACTATTACGAGGACGGACCCTCGAAGTCAAACGCCTTTACGATAATCTCTCCCCTAGTATGCATAGGTGTATATATCAAAATATAATGTATCCAAACATGAGAACGTGTTCGCAGTTGGCACGGAAGGAACATTAACCGATTGGATAAATCTGCTAATGCAAGAGAGAGGGGAGAGAGAGAGAGAGAGAGAGGAGAGAGAGAGAGAGAGAGAGAGAGAGAGAGAGAGAGAGAGAGAGAGAGAGAGAGAGAGAGAGAGAGAGAGAGAGAGAGAGAGAGAGAGAGAGAGAGAGAGAGAGAGAGAGAGAGAGAGAGAGAGAGAGAGAGAGAGAGGGAGAGGGAGAGAGAGA
>OX632360.1:1381127-1612230 GCA_951751655.1 Ophion costatus | reverse complement strand
ACGTATCCCTAGTGTGAAATATTTTTCTCCACCAGTGGAAAAACGAATATATATATATATATATATGCTATCGCAATGGTACGAAATCCGAATTATGGATGGAAAATGACATCGAGAGTCATCTCTTTCTCCACCAGAGCACCTTTAGCTCGACTACCACCGTATCGGGTGTGCAACGAACGGTTTCCTGCTTCGTGAGCTCTTTTAAACGTTACATCGTGTACTTGTTATACGGGTGTTTCTCTAGTAATTGGAAAATTTATGTCCCAGGCAAATTTGATGTATTTAAGGATGTTGAGTCTCAAATCGCAAATGATAAAATTCAGAAAATTTGGTATGTTTTTGTATGAAGTATTTCAGAGGTCGTGTAAAAATTTCACGACAATTAGGAAGCTCGTTATTGAACAATTAACATTCACAAATTAAATGTTCTTTTATGGAAACTGATGTAACTTTGCAATAAGTTTTATTTTTGACCTTTCAATTTTATAATATCTACAATATACTGAAAGCAACGGAAACAAAAGGAAGTTTATTGATAAATTTTTTTTTATTTCTTTTAAAAATTGTTCTTAACAAAATGTTAATTTTTTAATAACGAGCTTCCTAATCGTCGTGAAATTTTAACACGACCTCTTAAATACTTCATACAAAAACATACCAAATTTTCCGAATTTTCTTATCATTTTTTGTTTCAACCCTTAAGGAGGTTGAAGTAATGATGATAGAATTCTGAAAATTTGGTATGTTTTTACATGAAGCATTCAGGAGGCCGTGTAAAAATTTCATGATGATTAAGAAGTTATTTATTGAACAATTAACATTAACATGTTTCATAAGGACTCAACATCCTTAAAGCTATTATTACCGAGTTGTATCTATCTGAAACGATAATTCGTTACCCATTCTTAGTGCCCCATAACCGACCTAATAACGTAATATCTTAATATTCATTTAAATAGCTTTCAAACGCACTAAAACAGTCCCCTGTCTGTCCCATTTCTAGAATGACAAGGCTCGCGGATAATATTTATTTTTAGTACTAACATTGCCTAATTCTAGCATTTATAAGTTTAGCTAGAATAGAGTACATGTTTTTATAAAATGCGACCATAACTTTAAATACTTTGAGAATATGAAAAACGGTCACTCAAATGTCCTAAAAAATTCCAAATCAGTCGTATCGTTATTTTTTGCACTTGCTGACATTTCTTGATTGTTGGTTCCAATAAATGTAGACTCATGAGAATTGCTAAAAACATGTGAAAGAAGTTCGCATGCAGTTCTTTGGAATTGGATAGGATTGTCACAATAAAATGTTTGATCGAATTTGTTGTATTTAGAAATTGAAAAGTTTTTAATTTTTTTTTAATCTTAAATAAACGTGTTACAGTTATCAATTTAAAACTCGCGCACAATTTTACCGCAGAAAGTTGACAGCTTTCCTTGGCGCGTCGTAAAAAAATCACGACGTTGAAGTTCGCATCGTTGGAATGCAACGAAAATGATTTTTTTTACACTTTCAAAGTTTCTTTTGTCGGATTTAAGCTACGAAAATGATGCTAACTTTTTTCTCAGATTGTTATTTAGCGATCTAAAATAAATTTGCAGTATACGTTTTGGATAATTATGAAAAAAAAAGAAATTCAATAGAATTTTCGTTGTGTTCCAACGATGCAAACTTCAACCCCATAAAAAATCGGTACCCAAAATTACTCGAAAACCAATGAACCGATTGCCTTGAGGTTTTTTGTAGTAATTCTATACACCATTATCTAGTACTTGTCATAGCCGATTTTGTTTTGTCCGTTACTTAGTTGTTGTTTTATAGGCAAAATAATAACTAATTTTGGGCCCAAAAATAATTATTTATGTTCAAACGTCCGCCGTTTTGTCATAAATCGATATTTTCAAAATCGGCTATGACAAGTACTAGATTATAGTATCTAATTTAATAACCTTTACGGTTTTTTTTTCAGGTGATTTTTTAAGAAACGCCAGTGGGTACCGTATACGCATATTTTTTTACGACGCTCTAAGGATCATATGATATCCTTGTATATTTTTGATATTTTTAAACGAAGAAAATTAAACATATTTTTGACTGTATATACTTTTAGATAATTAAAAGCACAATCCGAAATTAAAAATAGTTTTCCTTGAAAAAATTCACAAAAATGACCTTTTTCCGGCTCCTAGGTATATACCTGCCCTTAATGCAATAATAATTACTTTGGGAAAAACAAAATTCCAGGCCACATTTTCAGGTCCCGTGTCGAGTTCCAGGTGGAACTTGATTGGACCAAAACACTTGATCCGGGACACGATTACAGCCGAAAATATTACCTAAATTTCAAAGTTTAAAAAAAAAAACAAAAATTTCGTTGCGTTTCAACAATGCAAACTTCAAGACGATTCAATTAACTTCAAGTATACATCATTGGAGTGCAATAACAATCGACATTTCCGAACGCCTTGGATTCTCTTACACAGATTTTGCCTTGAAAAATCCCTCGACCATTTTTCAAGATACTCGCTTAGTAATTGACAATTAAAATCCATTCAAAAAAATCTCATATAACAAAAATTGACGAAATAAAATGAACAATAGAATTTTCATTGCATTTCAACAATGCAAACTTCAAGATCATTCTATTTTTATTACTCATCACTGTATAAAATCACAATTTTGTCAATATTTCACTGTACTCTTGTACCTAATAATGCGTAAGCAGGAAGGAGGAAAAGCCGGCGGGGGGGAGGGAGGGGCAATCTCATGAAGAAATTCGTCAGAAGGAATTCCGCACGGGTGGCAAAGGAGACTCGAAAAATACGATTGTATACGGACATGTATATGTGTGTGTATATGTATATATATTTATTTATTAGTCGCACAGCCGTCAGCCTAGTCGCATAGAAAAGGGCTTGTTTACGAACTCGTTTTCTCGAACGTAGCGAATCCGCATCGCGTATTATACCGGCGTGTCTGTGTATGCATTGGTCGTATCCGTTGTGTGGTTGCGCTCGGTTACGGCTACCTATCCATCGTCTATCGCGCGTCGACGACGGCGAGACGGCAGACCCGAGTAGCGAGATCGAAGCGATCGTTTCTTCTCCATACGTCAAGTAGAAATATACAGGCTGTTACACTAGAAGTTCGTCACTCAAAAGCACCTCTAAATATCGATTTCAGACGAATAGGTCAGAAACCAATCTTGAATGATTCGTCAATGGCTACAATGGGCTGAAGTTTGCATCGTTGAGATCCAACGAAATGACATTTTTTTTCGTACCGCTCAATGTTTTTCACGCCATTAAACCTACAGAAATCGTTGCAACATTTTTTAACGTCCTCTTGTCCGTCGAGTCCAAATGGTAAAAATATGATGAAATAAAAAGAAAAATAACGAAAAATTTTCCTTGAATTCCAACGTTGCAAACTCCAGCACCATATGTGTACATTTTGGTACACTTAGATTTATTTTCCAAGTATAGGCATCAACCTGATTTCAAGGTCACCTCAACTGTTTTCGGGGGAAAGCCCCTTTTCCATTGGCCACCAATGCAGAGCGCGAAACAACAAAACCAATGTCGAACAATAGCATGTCCTTGGGATGACCCTGAACATTTTTTTTTTAATTGCGAAAAGAGTTCCATCATTCGGAAATCGTATCGTAAAATGTATCGCGGTTGATGGACAAACTTTTTCGCCGCGTCATGCAAGAAAAACATCATGTGCCTCTGAAGGCATCGGCTTTTTTGCTCGCCCTGCTTTAATTCATGTTTTCCAACGTTTTTCGTATTTCAAGGTCATGCCAAGGTCATGGTACAGTAGGTCATTGGTTTTTTTTGTGCTCTACAGTTGTGGCCAATAAAAAAGACGTTTCCCTTCGAAAAAGTGGCGCTGGCCTCGAGATCAGATCGATGCCTCCGGTTGAGGAAAAATCTAAGGCTACCGGAATTTACACAATGGCAAACCATTCAAACTTCGGAGTGTCTCCCCCTCCGGTTACCAGACGAATAACGGTACGTTATTCGTCCGGATAGCGGCTCAGTTCACGCCGTATTTCCAGTAGGCGTACATATTATTGTGATTCGTGTAAGCTAGTATCCGGACGAATAACATGCATATAGTTGTCGGGATAGAATGTGTTAAATTGTTAAACAAACTATCCGGAGGAATAACTTGCATGTAGTCATCCGAAAAAAATCTTTACAGTTTTGTTTAGGTTTGGGTTGGTTGGTTGTGTTTGAGTTTGGGTTGGTTAGTTGTGTTTGGGTTTGTTTGGTTTGGATTGGTTGGTTTTGTTCGGGTTTGGGTTTTTTTGTTTGTTTGCGTTTGGGTTGGTTTGTATCGGTGTGCTTGTTTGGGCTTGTTTGGGTCTGTGTTGTTTGGTTTGGTTGGTTTTGTTTGGGTTTGGTTAGTTGTGTTTGGGTTTATTCGGTTTCGGTTGGTTGGTTTTGTTCGGGTATTGGTTTTTTTGTTTGTTTGCGTTTGGTTGGTTGTGTTTGACTTTGGGTTGGTTAGTTGTGTTTGGGTTTGTTTGGTTTGGATCGGTTGGATTTGTTCGGGTTCGGGTTTTTTTGTTTGTTTGCGATTGGGTTGGTTTGTATGGGCGTGTTTGTTTGGGTTTGTTTGGGTCTGTGCTGTTCGATTTAGTTGGTTTTGTTTGGGTTTGTTCGGTTTGGGTTGGTTGGTTTTGTTCGGGCATTGGTTCTTTTGTTTGCGTTTGGTTGGTTGGTTTTGTTTGGGTTTGGGTTCGTTGGGGTTTGTTTTTTGGGGTGATTTGTTTGCGATTGTTATTTTGGGTTTGTATGCTTAGGTTTGGGTTTGTGAGTTTGGGATTGTTTGCTTGGGGCGTTGTACAGCGTGACCGATAACCGGACGGCTAGCTTCAGCGTTCAAACTTCGTCTTCGATTTTTCCGTCCGAGTCAATATTTATAGGTCTTCTCGAGTGACTAACTCCTAGTGAATCACCCTGTATACGTACACACAGGGGGATAAGATTTAACTCGTTGAATCTACGCAACGTTGACTACCTGCACGTCCGTTTTGCGGACGGTGCCCGCGGTCGAATGTCTTGAAAATAATCTTCTCCATATACAAATCTCTCTCTCTCTCTCTCTCTCTCGCTCTCTCTTTCTCTCTCCGAGTCCAGCATCTCTGGGCTGTCGTCGTGCTGACGACACCAAAACATATTGGGAAACAGCAGTTCGCTCACCTTTCAGAAAAACTCATCGGATAAAAAGAAGTAAAAATAAAACGAACGAAAAAGTAACAGAATGTTCGGACGATTGGAAAATTGCGAGAGCGCTGTCATAAGGCTCACGTGTCCCGTGTGCGACTACGTGCGTGTGCGTGCATGCGCACGTGTGACAGATCTTGGAAGCGGTTGCGACAACGCGCTACGACGTGGTTCGCATATACAGCGACGAAAAAAAAAAACGTAGGTAGATCTCTCGAACCACGAGGAAAACATGAAGCTATTAGGTTCGGTACAGGTCGTACGAACAATCAACGGGAATCGTTTTGTCACGGTGGAATTATAATTATAATTATTATTATCATCAATATTATTGTTGTTCTAATAACAATAAGTATAATAATCTCGTTATTATTCATCTTATCTCTTTTATTATTATTTTATCATCAATAATGGCTAATGATGATAACAGCAATAGTAACATCAAACTCGTTGTTTTGCTATTACTATTATTATCGTAATTACATTTATTGTTGCGATTATTATTATTCGTATTGAGTAGTGAATAATGATGATAATAATACGGACCTTATTGTACTATTATTCTTATTTTGCCGGCTTTGCTGCTCTCATTGTTAGCATTACTTATTCGATAAGAATTACAATAATAATAATAATAATAATAATAAGCCACAATAATCAAGTATAATAATAATAATTATAATTATATAAGTAATAATAATCAATGAAGTATAACAACAATCAAGTAAGCATAATAAGAATAAGTAATAATAATCATCATAATGATTATTGCAAGTTTTATCATCATACTCTTACTATCAACAGTACCTGAGGTTGCCAATAATAATGAGCTCATTAAATAACTATGAGAATAATATTATCATTCTCGTTAAATAACAAATTATGATAATAGCGTTATCGTTCTCGTTAAATAACAAATTAATATAATATCATTATCATTCTCGTTAAATAAAAAATTATGATAATAGCATTGTCATTCTTCTTAAACAACAAATTATGGTAATAGAATTATCGTTCTCGTTAAATGACAAATTATGATAATAGCATTATCGTTCTCGTTAAATAATAAATTATTATAATAGCATTATCATTTTCGTTAAATAACAAATTATGATAATAGCATTGTCATTCTCGTTAAATAATAAGTAATAATAATATCACCGTTATTCTTGTTGAATTGTAAATAATTATACTGATGTCGACAGTAAAGGCAATATTGATAATTATGATCCGAGATAAAGCCGTCAACACGACCCAACCTACGCCCAACTCTGATTTTTTCTATGTCGTATAATTACTAATTCAAGGATAAATTGCCCAACAAGTAGGTCGCCTAGTCCCGCAGTGGGATTGCGACCAACGCCAAACAGCGGAAAATGTGTATTACGTATTACCGGGGGGGGGGGGGGGGGGTGCAATTGGAAATTGCGATATTGGGATTTTGTCAAATTCGAATAGTCGCTCGCATAGACGTGAGATCGCGACACTCCCGGGCGGCGTTTTGTCACCGTAGCGAGCACGTTGCGAGTTGACAACGACAGCGCGCGAGGATCGTGGGATTTTTTTTCACGTCGTTACGGGCAGCCAAAGACGGTGACGTATTAGAGATAGAGGGGGAGGCCCACCTTGCTTCGACGAACGATCGAGCCGTTAAGGGGCCGTGCAACGAATTCTTCGGCTCCATTGTGGTCCGCGAGCTCGTGACGGTTGAATCGAAACGAGAGAAAAACACTGGTACGAAAAAAAAAAAAACAAGCACAAAGCAAACGGAGCACTGACACACGGTTTGATTTGATTAATTTTTTTCTACGAAAATTCACAACACACATCCGCGCGCGCACGTAGAGCTTTTGACGGTTTTTTCACTCTCGAGGCTCTTTATTCGATTAAAGCGTTTCGTTATGTGGCAGCAGGCGTGCGTACGATTTTTCCCAACCTCAGAAACGCGACGATGTCTCGACTCCCTCCTGACTCTCTCTCGCTCTCGCTATTCTTCTCGTATTCAAAAAGCCTCTCGCCCGCTCTCGTCCGCGCAGATTCGCCAGGAGGACTTGTTGTGCTCGTTACGTGGCCGGCCGCGAGACGGCAAAAACCGTTGTTTAGGATTGATGGGTGGCGCTCATCGCGTGTGTATTGCCGCGCGCGTTCGCCACTGTCCCACGCACGGGAGTTTCGCTTTTTTTTCTTTCTCTTTTCTCGCTTTTCTTTCGCAACGAGTACAAAACCGACTTTTGTCTCTCTCTCTTTCTCTCGCGCGGGCGCGCGCCTCGTTACGCGATCGGTTATTACGAATACACGTCCGCGCTGAAATATAAGCCACACGGGATATGGCCGTTGCTCTGATATGATGTCGACTAGTGCATATGCGTGTGTATACAGCGCAGCCTCGTCGCGTGTGCGTGCGGCGAGAGAAACATGCAACGACTGTGTGCGTGCGCGAGAGTCGGCGAGAGGCCAACGGCGACTGGGGCGCCGACTGGGGGCAGCTCGCGTCGCTGCTCGCAGCGCCATTTTCACTCCATCGCTATTTCTCTCCCTCTCGCTCTGTTGCGCCGGGGGTATATACGTATATATACGAACTTTTTTATCGACCGAGCCCTCGAGATCCGCAGAGGGAGACATCGCGGTTAAATTTCGACTATGATCTGTGCTTTTACATAAAAATTACGAAAAGTCGAGGAGTTTTTCAGTCGAAATACAATTTTTTATTTTAATCGGAAAAAAGAGTGGACCGGGTAAGTATAAGAATGACGAAAAAAAAAAAATTGTAATGAGCAAATACAGGGATGCGAGGAAAGAGTAGTAGGGATACATGTAGGGGAAAAAATGACGTGAATTTCGGAATGTATAATTTTATTCGTATAATTACAATCGTATTAGCGCTATATGTTTCTTGTCATATTTCTAATAATAAATATTCTATATATTAGGGTGATTGAAAAAATCGACTATTTTTTCAAATTCTCCTATTCTAGTAGTGGTAGAAGATGAAATAAGACGACAAAAGTGTAAATAAAAAGACACCGATTTTTATAAAGTTACTTTTCCATGTTTACTGTTGATGAAAATTGTAAAATGCATAGGTATTTAAAAAAAAATTATTTATACTTTTTCTAAAACAATAAATTCCTTGATTTTCAATATAAGTCATCAAAAAATTTAATAACTTTTTCATACCGTGAATAAACAATAAAAAGTAACTTTATAAAAATTGGCCGTTAGCTATTAAAAAACTACATTTGAAAAAATTATTTAATGACATGATTTTACGGAAAATGAAACGATCCACAAAAAAGGCCTATGACGTTTTGTGTCAAGTCTAATAGTTCCGCCGGAAAAGTGAATAACCTTAAAATTTACTACAAGGTCAACTCTGACCTCGAATGACTTTTGAAAGAGTAGATTTATCATGAAACAATAAGAGAACTTTTTTACAGAGCGTTCAATTCCCTGCAAAACTATGTTTTGCGCATTGTTGTACGTTTACCCGTTGGCGAGTTATAAATTTCAAAAATGGCAGTTTTCTCCACCTCATTAGCATGGCAAGTAGAAAATCGCGATAAAGAAACTCTAAATATTGAAATTAAAGGCCCATATTTTAACGGGCAACGGGCCCAATTTTAAGGCATATTTCATCTGATAGCAGCTACTGAAAAGGGGAATATCAAGAAAATAGTTATCGCTACGAAAAACCATCCTACACTTTTTTATACTCTCCTCCATAGTCAACTGCAACATTCAAACAATTACACAATTCACCATACAATATTTTTGCTATATTTGCTCTACTTTTTTCACGTCAAAACGCAGTCGAAGCTCTCGTGAAATCGATAAATACGAATCGAGCAATACAAAAGTGTAAAAAAATAACGGTCGTGTCTCATCGATCAATCGGTAACGCGTTTCTCCCCGTTGAATCCGTGTTTCATTGAATTTCCCGCGGGAGGGCGTTGCGGGCCGTCCGCGTCCCCCTTACCGGCATTCATTATTCACCGGCGCGGGCATTCCGATGAAACGCTCCCCGAGGGGCAGTCCATACCCTCGTGCGCTCTCGCATTGAGTTTTTCTCGTTTGGTTTTGCTTTCGCGTTTTTTTCTTTCTCTTTTCGCGAACACCGGCAAAACTCGCGTGCGCGCGGCCAATGCTTCGGTGAACTTTAAACTCGATGGAACGTCGAACTATATACATACATACATATATATATATATATATATAGCGCCCCTTTTCTATAGTCGCACGTGAGCGCGAGCGCATGCTTTGCGAAAAAAAAACGTTTTTCGAGTTTCGTCTCGCAATGATTTATTGATATGTTCGGTCAACGGCGTATTGACGATACGCGCAATTAAACACATATTTTTTTAACGCAAAATACGAAATTCACGCATTCGGAGTCCCAGAAATAAAATACAAAAGCGCTATTTACAATTAAAGGAGTGGAGAAGTTTAATACACTCGCCAAGCTCGCGAGCGTGACGTTGATTCGTTTTTTTTTCAACTGAGCCGCGTTTTGTTTGGCTTTTTGTGAACTGAAAAAAGTTTTGATTCTCTCTCTCTCTCTCTCTCTCTCTCTCTCTCTCTCTCTCTCTCTCTCTCTCTCTCTCTCTCTCTCTCTCTCCCCCTCTATTTCTTGCTATATATATAATTTTTTTCACAATATTAACGAATCGTTCGCGACCAACAAAATTGTCCTATTATTAATAACGATACATTTATATTCACGCCATATATGGAGTGTCCCATGTGTTTCGAGACATCAATATAATTCGAGACAAACGAAGTAAATGGAAAAATCCCGAGACACGAATCGAGTAGATTCAAACGAGGAGTAAAAAAGACAAAATTCTAATTTAATGCAAGTTTTGAAGGTGAAATTTTAAAATTGGACATTTATATTTTATAGCGATATATTATTCTAGGTAAAAAACAGATTACTCTTCGCGGAAACATTTGTTTTAATTGGCCATTACTTTTTCCTGCAATGATTAAAGTTGTTGAAAATGTCGAAAATGTTGAAAAAGGCTTTCCACTTCGAAACGTGAGTTAATATGACGAATAAATAATTGACAAAGTAAAAAGGAAAGTCTCTCTGCGGGTTCTGAGGAAAGCCATTCGATTAACAATGCCCATCGTGTTTCTCATCAAATCGTGACTGACGGAGCCTACATCCTTACGTACAAAATTGCTTTGTGTTTGTTTAAAAACAAAAAACAGTTTAAGTCCGGACACCACTGTTACGGGTGAAAAATATATATTATAAAAATATATTTGAAGAATTCCAAGTTAAAGTATTGAAAATTGACCAAGTTACAGACGTAGTGAGAGCAGGTGGCGCAACGATTTACGTATATAAAAACTTTCAATCGCCTTTTTCTCAAAACGATTTTTCTCGATCTGGCCAAAACCATAAGTCGAGCTATAATTGCCCGATTTTCACTTTGAAAAACTAAAATTGCCATAATTGCAGTAGCTATCGTTGCACGAAGCCGTTTATTTAAATATACATTTTTTTAAACCCCCGAATATAAGTGAAAATTTCGCCAAAATTACACCTTTAGTTAACACCCGCCATTTTGTGAACGTTTTTCTTCGGAAAAACGGCTACGTACGGCAAGATTTACATTTATATAGATTGTGAAACGTTATTATTTTTTTTTCAGACCTCCCATTGTCAAGTCACCCACCTGGCCGTTCGAACACATTTTTTATACAGAGACTCTATTATACGTCAATAACGTTAATTTTTTATTTTTTTAGACGAAAATTTACACGAAATAAGTTCAACATATGTTGAATAACATACCGTTTTGCCAAATCTTAAGTAAATAATCTAGTAGACGGAAAAAAATCGGAAAAGACGACCTTTTTCGGCCTGTCACAGTGGTGGCCTTCCACTTTAAGGGGTCTTCTCACTTTGGACGCTAAAAGGCTATTTTTCGTGCATTTTTTTATAGGTGTATATTATAGATATTGATATAAAAGTTGTCACACGTAATGAATACACTGTCACAGTACAGTTAAAAAAAAATTATTTTTTCGAGTCACTATTCATAGACGAAAAAGGCAGTTAAAAAAATGTCCTAAAAAAATGGTAGGTCTGGGCTGTTGATGAAATCTCGGAGATGGATCATCCGAAACAAAAAAATGTAACGCCTTAAGATTCAGTGTGTTAATTTTTCATATATGCAAAAATTACAAAGTGGCGGAGATTTTTCGGAAAAAACAAGAAAACGTGATTTTTTACCGTTTTTAGCAAAAAAAAATTAAATATCAAAACTTAAAAAAAATCCTTGGACAAAACTTGATTTTTGGCAAAAAAAGAGTAAATATCAAAATTTAAAAAAATCCTTGGTACGCGCTACAGCTATAGCTGTAAAGAATATGTGGTTGAAATTTCATAAGGATCGGTCCAGTAGTTTCGAAGATTTCATCAACAAGCCGTCGCAAAACGTTGTTTGGGTTACATAAATACATTATAAAAGAAATTTATATATATTTCGAAAGTGTATTTATTAAGTGTAACAACTTTCCTATCAATGTCTATAATATAAACCTATCAACAAAATTCGTGAAAATAGCCTCTTTTAACGCCCAAAGTGAGAAGGCCCCTCAAAAAACTCGCGAAAAAAGGCCAAACAAAAAAGTCCTTCGGGCTCCTTATTTTCCCCGTAAAATAAGATGCCGCTAATATCGATTTCCATTTTTTTTTTCAGGCCACCTTTACACCAAAAACGTGCACCAAAAAGTGAGCCTGCCATTTTCCTCTGCCTTTTAATCTACTCGTGCCTCAGGCTTTTCCACGTCTCGAGATAAACGAGCCACCCTTTAAACACGTTGTGACCTGTCCGTCTTTACTTTCGCGTGACGCGATCGTTTCCCAAACTTTCGTTAATAAAACAAAAGTAAACACGGCCCGAAAGTCGTAAAATGTTTCGCAAATCGTCATCCTTGAGAGTCGTAAAAGTAGGCAATCGCGGTGCATAGCACTTTGAGTATAAATCTCCGTCCCGTATCGTATCTGTTTGCCAAATCTGGCGAATGTTGAAGCGACGTAAAAATTAATCATGTATATATATATATATATATATATCCGTGTGTGTGTGTGTGTGTGTATATATATATGTATGTATATATACACACACGTATGCAAAATCACTTATTCAGTGGGGGAAATTGGCACCGCTCGGCTCACGTGATCGTTGCACCGACAGGACGAGTCTCGGGGCCGTACCATCCAACGAGGCTCGACATAATCGCGGTCGTAACACGACTTTGCCCCCTGAATTATAAATAAAACGCTTCCTCGTCGCTCCACACCCCAATGGTTTTTTTTCTTCTTCTTTTTCCAGTCCGTCCGTCAGCTTGACTTTCTTCGTCCTCGAGGACTGGAAAATTGGTCACATTTCTCGCTTCAACCTGCCCAACGGACGAAACTTTCGTAAGCCGTTGCTCGCAACAATTTGTCGTTGTGAGTCGGATCAATGACGTCACGGAATGCACACTCGAGGCGGGGAACGAATTTTCCGTATTCCAGGATGAGTTCACGGGCACACGTGAAACTCGCCGGGGCGATCAAATTGCCGAGGCGCTCGCTCAGCCATCGCCGAACTTGGAGCGGTAATTCCACTTCCGGCGATAGATCCACCAACTGATCCAATTTACTCCGGCATCGTTCCGATATCTGGAGGGGCTCGAATATCTCGTAATTGTAACACTTGTTGAATACCTGCAATCGTTTCCATGCATTTAATTCATATTTTGGTTAAATGAATTCAATCAATAGTTTGAATAATATACATTTCATTAATATTCAAACGAAATAAATTTAGTTGATAAATTGATTAATCTTCGAATGAAATTAATCAGATGAATATTTAAATAAAATAGATGTTCCGCAGTTGGAATAGAATGTTTTTATTCTTCGGAGTTTCGAGATTTTTCTTCATCGTTATTTGAAGCGGGAGAGGTCTTAAAAATCTGCGCCTTTCAAACGGACCCAAACGAACCCAAGCAAACTCGAATATAATTTTTTTCCCTAAAAATGAAAAAAGGGCTATTTTTGTCCTAAAATTTAAAAAGGACCATAATATTTTTCCTAAAAATTGAAAAACAACTATAATTTTTTCCCTAAAACCTTAAGAAGGGCTATAATTTTTTTCCTACAGATTTAAGACGGACTATAATTCTTTCCCTAAAAATGTAAAAAGGCCTATTATTTTTTGTCCATAAATAAAAAACCGGTATCATTTGTTGCCCAAGAGTTCGAAACAAAAGCCTTTGGAATGTTAGCCGATTCGAAGGAGGCCTATTGGAATATTTTCTGGACAATTTTCGACGGAAAAGCGTTTTGGAACGTTCGCCGCTCGAACTCACGTCCGACTCGTCCATTTCGTAATCCGCGTCGCCCGAGAGGGAGGTGCCCCACGCGAAGAGCGCGGCGAAAGTGACGCTCGGCGTTGCGCCCGTGCATGCGACGAAGAGATCGAAAAATGTCTCCATCGTGCTGGAGATACACTCGAGGGTCGACGCTGTCGAGGCTTCCAACTTCCGGAGTACCTGCGACGCGTTTTTCCGGACTTCGCTGTTATCGTCGACCAGTAGGTTCAACAGGGACGTCCACCAGTCCAGTAACGAGCCTGTAGAAAAAGTCAGCCTGTCAACCGTGACTCGGAGAACGCGTGACATCGACTAAATAAATGTGCCTCATTTGTTTGGTATCTATAAAAATGGTCAAAACTAGCTCGAGCCCGAAACTTCAAGATTTCCCCCTCACTTCCGGCACTCACAGTAATCCACGCAATCGTCCGCAGTCTTCTCGACGAAGAGATCGTGCAGTACACTCGAAACGGCGATTCTGCAGGCCGTATCCGCCGAGCCCATCCACGAGTTGTCCAGAAAGGTCTTGTAGATCGTTCGCTCGTAGTCCCTCGTCAGGTGCTCGACCTGGTGGACCGAAGAAAAAATCCAAAATTCACAAATGCAATCACCTCGGAGTAAAAAATAAGGATCAATTGTGCGCGTGAGCAATCAAATGTAAATTTAATCGAAGAGCAAATTCATGACTTTGAAACTTAATGAATTTTTTCCCCCTATTTTCCATGATTTTTTTAAAAAGAAAATCCTGATGTCGGGAAGCTATAAATTATTTCGTTAAATAACTTTTTTTATTCCTATGCGTTTGCGGCCGTACATTTTTCATAGATAGGTATGATTATACCTTTGCCTTATCATTACTATTAAATTTTATTGCTCCGGACAACGCAGTTTCTCCGTTTGCACTGGGAAACATTCACCTACCTCCAGGAGTTGGTTGTCATCTATAATAATAGTATTATAATGAATATAATATTGATCGAACTACCGACTATAACCGACATTATATCGTTATATTGCAACCAGAATAATAATAACAATAATGATATTATAATCTATCATTATAAATAATATAATATAATATAATCGAACATGTATCTTATCAAGATACAGAATATTATCTCGATTATAATTCTAACATCGATTTCCTGTAATGTTACACAATCAATATATAATAATAGAATATCGATCGATTAATATTATTATTGAATTATGATTATTATTATGTCATATTATTGTTATATTATATTATTATATTAAGTTATTAATAATAACAAAATAATTATATATATATATTGTTAGACTGGCCCAAAAAAAAAATCTTTCCGATTCGGGCTCTCACCCCTTGAAATATTACTCAATAATGAAACAAAGAAGCCCGTGGAGCGAGCAGCCTGTAGGTTGATTCTCACAGATGACTCGTGGAGTTTTTTATTCTCCATTTGATTTACACGTGATAAATTAACGTTTGCTTTGCGAATGCAAACGATTTTCGATAGATATAATCAATGAGTGGTCTGGACCGATCAGTGTGATTATTATATATAAAGTAAACGGATTTACAACCGCAGATTAAAGCCTCTGAAATCATGCATTCTTTCTTTTCAATCTCGACCAACAAGTTTCGAAGAAACACACACACACACAAATATATTAGGGTGGCTCGAAAAAGAATTAATTTTTTCTTCGCGGTACTCCACGGAAAATATGGCTATGTTATGAAAAAGTAATTCATATAAAATTTGAGAGGACTAAACATTTTTTTAGGCAGTGCTCAAACGACTTTTGATAATTTTTTTTCCGTCAATGTTTTTTCTTCCTTTCATCTCTTACTCCAAAACAACATATTGCTCCAAAAAAAACACGCATACTTGTTAGACGTTCAGTGATGTAAACACCGTGTTCTTGTTCATCAAGTGGTTGAAGTAATTTTCGCAATCGAATTACATATATTGATTCTTAATCTTCATATACAAATTGTTTATGGTAAAAAAAATATTTAAATAAAGATTGTGTATTGTTACAGAAAAAAAGAAATCAAGACTTGAATCGGATCACGCACTAACATTTCCTGCATCGAGATTAAAAAAGAATTAATACTTAACCGATAATCACGAGAGAAAAAAACATGAAAAAGGCGTTCGAGCACTAACTAAAAAACTGTTGGGAACCCTCAAATTTTGCAAAACTTTCTTTTTCTCAACATACTTCAATTTTCCGTTGAGAAAAAAATGATTTTTTTAAAACCACTCTAATATACATATCAGCCTTTGTGATCGTGCATTCTTTTTTTTCAATCTTCGAAACCTGATGATCAAGCTTGAAAAGAAAGAATGCATGATTACAGAGGCTTGTAAATATATAATAATCACACGGATTCGTCCAGACCACTATATACATATATATATATAACGTACATCATTCTCAACTTAATGATAAGTGATCTACACATCAACGCACCTTATAACTCCGCGGCAATTTCCCATACGCTACTCCGACTAACCTCAGGAAGCTCGGGCTCTCCTGAAAATGATCAGCGTCCGTTCGAGAGACGAGGACCGCCAGTACAAAAGTGGAGAGATCGAGGAGACCGTATTTCGCGCGATCGACGTATTTCTCGAAACTTTCCCACGCCCTCAAAACTTCGTACATGTAATCGTAGATGGCGTCCTGAAGATCGGGATCGACGATCGTTCTCGCGATCGCGCCGAGGCCTCGCGATATCGTTAGGTCGAGCAACGTTTCGTCGATGCTTTGGTCGATCACACGAAAAACTCGCGACCAAGCGGCGATTTGAACCTGGGAGTTTTCGTGGCGCAGCAGTGAATCCCACGTGGTAGAGGACAAGGAGGAGTATTCGAGAAAGCGATTTTCCGCGGTACGAGTGAAAAATTTGGCAGTGGCGAGCTCGTAGATGTCACGACCGGGTCGGCGCTTAAGGAGCGCGGGTTCATTGAGATGCTCGACGAGGCGAGGAAACAATTTTATCGTCGCTCCGCTCATCCTCTCGCCGTACAGGACGAGCTCGCGGAGCGCCGTGACGTAAACAGCCGCGAGGGGAAAACACGCCGATCGACCGTTGGTGCTCTCGAGATCGATTATTATCCATTGTGTGTCGTTGATGAAAGTGTCGATTTTGTCGGGTGGCAAATCGGCGATCGTGAAACGCGGACTGCGCGTTATCTCGAGCATCTGCAGCGCGTAACCGTGACGGGCGTTGAACGTCGAGCCGGTCCTTGGCTCATCCGGGGACGAGGATATCTTGGCGAAAAGCTCGAGGATCAAAGTATGGACGGTTCGCTCCGTCAACAGCGGCACGAGGGCGCGAGCTGACAGCTCGCGCGTCTTGTAAACGCGACTCTTCGCGCACGCTGATACCAGCTTGACGAACTCGTCGATCTGGAGAGAACGAAATAAAATTGTCATATTGAGGCTCCGGTGATATATAAATGCTTTAAAAAAAAAAAATGCAGGGTTTCTTCGTGGATGTCACATTTATCTTGAGAAATCGAAATAATTCGAGAACGGCGAAGAAAATGGGGAAGACGCGTATCGGGTGGATTTCGACGAGTGAAATGGAAAGTTTTTAACGTTAGGACGTATTCAAGGTCATTTCAAGGTCAACTTTGAATAATGTCAACCTATATTATACAGCGGCATCTTATTCTACGTGAAAAAAATAACTATGAATTTATTAAATATCAATTTATTCACTATTTATTTATCAATGATGAATTTATAAACTATTGATTCGTATCTACTTCTCAATTATGAATATATTAACTATTAATGTATCATCAAATAATATATTAACTATTGCTACGACAATGATCAGAAATTCATTAATAATTGAATAAGACACAGTTACTATCCTCAGGCCAAGAAAGGTCACTTTTGTACGAAACATTTGCATTATTTGAGCATTTTTATTTAAATGATAAAAGACGTTGAAAATGATGGCCTTCCATTTCGAATCAAATTAATACGGCGAATGAATAATTGATTAAACCAAAAAAAGAGTCTCTCTGAGGATACTCAGGCAACTATGCCGAATACCTTCCTTATCGAATCGTGACCAAAGTCGCCTACATCTTTACGTACAAAATGACTTCGCGTTTGTTTAAAAATAAAACGTTTGAAGATATCCGAAAAGGACGGCCAGTGAAAAGAAATTCTTCGGTCAAAAGTACCGTTTTTTCGCACAAGATGCCACTGTAAATACAAGCTTTCATTTTTGAAAAGGTTACCTAAGAATCACCTTGAAAATGTCCACTAAAAAAGATAGCTTGCGATTTTCGGGAATTTCTCATTCGCATCATCGGTATTATTACCGTTGATATTATGATTAACAATAACTAATTATATGTTATGCATCAATAGTAATTGATTAATGATACATTAGTTGTAATTAATAGTCCCAGTAGCTCTCATCATTGCTGGCCATGCTGTTAGCTCCGGTGTGATTATTATATCTATTTAATGTAGTTTATTCCACATGTCTACTAGACTGACCCAAAAAAAAATTCCCGATTCGGACTCTTGCCCCTTGAAATATTACTCGATAATGAAACAAAGAATCTCGTGAAAGGAGCAGCCGTCGGGTTAATTCTAACAGGGGACTCATGAGGTTTTTTATTCTCCATTTGATCTACACGTGATAAATCAACGTTTTCTTTTCCAATGCAAACCATTTTCCATATATATAATCAATGACTAATCTGGACCGCTCAGTGTGATTATTATATATATGGTAAACGAATTTATAACCCCAGATTAAAGCCTTTGTAATCGTGCATTCTTTCTTTTCAATCTTGATCGACAAGTTTCGGAAAATATTATTATTTTAGTTTTAAGGCTTTCACGGCTCTTTATATAATTTGAAGAGTATGTGGCTTCCGGATGGAGGCCGTGTTGAGAATCAGCGTTGTGCCGACGTTTCGCAAACGTTACAGTCTGCGTCATCAGGGCTGAGAGCTCCGATACTGAAGCTCCCGTGTCTCAGGCATTCCTTATATACTTGCTTACTTATATTAATATTATTATTATTATTATTATTATTATGTACGATTCCCAATTTGGATTTTTTCGATGTTGTTCCGCATAGTACGGTCGAACCGCCATACCTTCCACTTGGAATCCGCCTCGTCCGAATTGAAGCTCGGATAGAGACGCGAGAGAAGAAGCAAAATGGATTGGACGCTGGGCTTGATGAGGGTGTCGCTCGAGTCGACGAAGGCCCGTAGCTCGTTCAACACGAAGGGCAACAGGCTGGGATATCGCTCGAAGAATATTCTACCGGTCATCTTGTTGTGGAGTGTCAGATTCACGTGGTCCTTCGTTCTCTGCACGCCGAATATTCGAATGATCAGGGAACTGAAGAGCAGAGTGGCCGCGTTGCGTTCCTGCGAGGAATAAATTAACTTCAACGTTGTTGTTAAGTTTTTTTTGTTGTATCTCCTCTGTTAATGTTTATCGATATCTCCGAGGTTCCTTCGTATGAGGGAAAGTCGATTTTCAATGGTGTCAATTCGCTGGGGTGAAGCTGATAAAAAAAAAGGGGAAGAAAGCGTTGGACGAACCGCCCATGTTTTTCCGTCGTAGCTGCGAATCGCCGCGGCGAGACCCTCGGCAGCGTAATTTCTCGAGAGATCGCCCAGCTGGGCATGCTTGAACAGAGCTCGAAGTATGTTCAACGCGTGTGTCTTCCTCTCCGTCATCGTCTCGTGACTCATCCTCGAGCCGTCCGAAATCTCGTCGCCTCTCGTATTATCGGGATCTTGAAAATCCGCGAATATCGTTCCCTCGTACATGAGAGATCGCGCTGTCCTCGTCGTTGCTTCGGCCCCGCCGTCCTCGAGGTCCGTGAAGCCCAGCAAAATTCTCATCACCGAATGGAACACGGCACTCGACGGATTGCTCTGGACGCTCGGGTCGGACGAGACCAGTGCCTGAGGCAAGTGATTGTGTTTTGTTCAATTGTTATTTCACTTCTAATTATTGTCGGAGCAATAGTTAACAAATTTATAGTTGATCAACGCAGAGTTGATTAATAGTTAATCGACTGATAGTTGATAAATTGATAATTAATAAATGAACAGTTAATAATTTGATAGTTAATAGATTGATGGTTAATAAATTGACAGTGGATAAACTGATAGTCAGTAGCTTATAAATGAATACTCAATAAATGCGTAGTTATTTGACTCATAATTGATAAATTCATAGTTAGGCAATTAATAGTTCATTAATTCATAGTTAATAAATTGATGGTTAATAAATGCATAGTTAATAAGTCGAAAGTTATTAAATTCATGCTCGATAAGTTGATAGTTTATAAATCGATGGTTAATAAATTAATAGCTAATAAATTGATCGTTCATGAATTGTTGGTTAATAAATGAATATTTCATAAATTCATCGTTAATGAACTGATAATTAATAAACTGATATTTCATAAATTCATCATAAATAAATTCATAGTTGATAAATTAATATTGATAATAAGAATAGGAAATAGATTGGCCACGCAGCACCGGCGGAACTTTTTTTCAGCAATAACTTCATTCTCCTTCAATATTGTCGACCAAAAAATAACTCAAATTTGGCAAAACGACGTATCGTGTGTAAAATCTCGACCTGATTATCCCAATACGATCACCCCAAGAAAAAACATTGAAAATTGGGTCCAAAATTGTACGATGTTCGGCACGAGCTAACCTGGACCATGAACGGTACACCGGCGCTACGTCGCGTGGCGCACAATTTCGCGTTACCCGGTGACAAGCCCGAGATCGCCAGCAACAAGTGATGAAGCCAAAGTTTGGGTAACTTCGAGAGGCTCTCCTGGCCCGATCGCCAGAGCCGATTGCACAATTGTCCGAAGCCAACGTGAGCCTGCTCGAAGGCGCCCCGATGCTTCGTCTCGAAGAGCAACGTCACCAGGTGTTCGCCGATCTCCAGCAGTTGGTCCGCGTTCAAGAGGCCGTCCGGCCCGTGCTCACCGACGATCGGCGACCTCGAGGACAAATAGCCGAACAAGAGGCTGACTTCTTTCACCGTACGCCAAGAACAGATGAGCACCATCTGCGGAGTTACCGCGGCGGTCGTGTCGTTCGTGCGAACGATCGGCAGCAGGTTGCTCGAGTCCATGTCCATCGGCAAGTGGCCCTCGGGCGACGAATTGTTCACTATCTGCGAGACCGCCTTGTTCAGACGCAACGATGTCAGTATCGTCGCGGCTATCGTTCGCGTCCACGCTTCGTGGTTCTGCTTGACGACTTGCCTTGAAACAATCAAACAAATTAATGCATCGGTAAATTAATATAATTGGTATTGCAAAATGGCGTTAGGAATGAAAGTTCCGCTTTGTGGAATGCCGCAAAGGCGAGGCAAATAAAACTTCTTACTACTACTACTACTACTGAGCGAATAAATAAATAAATGAAGAAATAAATTTAAAAAACAGTCCGCCGGCACAGGTTGCGCGTTCGGGGGCGCAATCACAAGCGACTATTTCCGTGTCGCTCTTAAAGACTTTACCCCAGATCGCAGACGCCGAGCAAATTTCTGATGCAGAACAAGTAGCCGTAGAGGGAATGCTTTCCCGCTGCTGCGACGATATTTTCTTCCGCCAATTTCAGCGGTCCCTGGAAATGAATATAAACGCGATAAATAATTTGGTTTTTTTATTCCGTTTTTGACTCGATGATTATTGCCACTATATATTATTATTATCGTCAGACGATTATGATTGTCATAATTTTATAATTATTGCTGTCATGATCGTTATGATTCGGATTATTTATTTTATTTATTTACTGGCATAAAAATCCACTTTTCTAGTGACTTTATAATTGTGGTTGTTACTATTATTGTCGTTATCATGATTATAATAACAATTTTAAACTATCATTCTCATCATCACTACTATTACCATTAATATTGTTATTGCATTGTTGTAAAATTCTTGTTGCCGTTGTTGTTGGTATTATTATTATTTTTATTATCATTATTGGTATTATAGTTCATCGACAACGGATATGCTCATTATTATTACGATTGGACCATCGATTGAGATTCCGTTGATGATAAATGTAACTCTACTTAATAAAATGAAAATTCTACCGTTTGCAATATATTTTCGAATCGATTTTCGTATTCTCAGGTACACGGCACAACGTTTAAATAAACAACTAAACTATATTTATCTGCGAATATAATAAAATATTTTTATTGCGATTATAAAATAATGTTTGTATTTCGAATATTATAAAATAATGTTTCTATCGCGGATATTAAAAAATAATATTTCTATCGCGGATATTAAAAAATAATATTTCTATCGCGGATATTACAAAATAATATTTCCATTGCGAAACTTATATTTCCATAGCGAATATTACCTTCAACCGTTCGAGCACGATTACGATCAATCTGAGTTTAGCTTGGTCGACAGTTTTCGCCGGTATGTCACCCATGACTGAGTAATTTTTCAACACTTCGCCTATGAGAGGCGAGAGTAGAGAAATTTTCAGCATATAGGAGGCGGTTATGCTGTCGATCGGTCGTATGCAATTGGCGAGATCGAGAGCAACGTCAACGATCTCGCGTACTCTGGCGGGATCATCCAATCTCAAGAGACGATGATCCAACCGCATGGCGATTCGGTAGATCGTCTCTTTGTTGATCTCGTAAGTGTCGAGCAAGAGGCACTCGAAGAGCTTGTCCGCTTGTTCGAGGCTCCAAGGGCAGGTATCGGCGAACTCGTTGTCCAGAAATTCTTGGCCCAGTTGCAACATCAGCAGACTGGAGCGTTTGCGAGCGTTGGTCGACCCAGGCCGGAGAGCCGCGACGCAAATTTCACGAAAGGACCCGAAGAACTCTGCGTAGAGGCGCACAAGGAAAACGGCGTCGCGAGCCATCCGGGACGCCTCGTCTCGCAGTCCTTCGAACAGTCGGCGCTCCGCTTCCGACGAGCCAACGACGCACTCGCACCCGGCCATCTTTACGTCCTTCGCTATGTGCCTCCGCTGCACCGCCAGACTCTCCTTTATCCGCTTCAGTGCCTTGACGAAAAAAAGCGATAACGAAACGTCGCTATCGTCAATGAGACTCGGCTAAGCTCTTGCAGGTTTTGGAATTTTGCCGTGAGAATGTTTTTAGCTCAATGGTCCGGATCGCCGATCGGAATATTGATATTTTTAATGCTTTTGGAAAATAGGATTTTGAAAGTTTTATTTTGAAAATTTTTTCGATAAAGTTTTGCGACGTTTTGAATATTTTTTTTATTTGAACGAAATATTTTCAAAACTCACGGAATATTATTGCGACTTCATCGTTTCATGAATGAAAATATTGTCAACACCGCGTATAAACCGCAATTATGAATAAAAAATTAGTCGGGTGTTTTTTATTTCATCGTCTCAATGTTGCCAAAATATTTATCGTCAACACCATTTACCTTTTTGACGAACGGCACGTATTCCATTCTCTCGCCAAGGTTGTACCTCAAAAAAATCGTTATTACGTCCAAGTCCATTTTCGTGAAGCATTGCGTACTTTTTTTCGACTCGACCACCAGGGCAAGTGCGACGAGCCTGATCTGCGAGATGAAAATTCAAAGTCGAAGTATTTCGGAAAAAAACAATTGCGAACAGATGACAATGCGAGGCAGACGCACCTCTTCGCTGTGATGTTTCACGCAATTTATTAACGCACTGTACTCTAGTCTATTTCTCCAGAGATTCGGCCGATCCGCCAGACTCTCCGGGTCGTCCAAATCACCGGCGTTTTTTAACGCCCTGAGCTCTTTCAGAAATGTCAAAAGATTGTCATTCATTTTAACGAATTGGTGGACCCTTCGGCTGTCACAAGAGACATGTGTCTGAGGTCTATCGAATTTTTGCCCCCGAACTATGGGGAACATAACCCAAAAGACGATTATTGCGCGTTGGTGCTGCCATCTCCGATGGCAGCGTGGAATTATCCGCCGCAGGAATACGCTTTATCGACGAGCAAGTTCTTATGAAATACGATGTCCGTTTGTGATTTTATATGCTGTCAAGGAGACTAGGGTCGACACTTCCCTACTCAAATATATTTGAGTAGGGATAGTTCTTTCAATCGGTCGCAGTGGTGTAGTGCTCAGTTCCGCCGCAGGCGTCGCTAGCGTTCTTGGGACACGATAATATATAGTAATACAAAACTGGAAAGGTCCGAGCTCCGCTTCAACGACCAATCACAAAACTGGGGTCATCGTGTTTCTCTCTCGTACTCACTTGGAACAGTCATGGTGCGTTCTCTCTCGCACACCCGACGATAATACATATAGTTGGAATGATTTTTTTTATCGTTCCGACTCTTTGCGAGGACGCGAGCCCCACCAAGAGGAGAGGCCGAAAACCCTATCTCAATACGCGCCATACGGCTCCGCGTTCTCCAAAAGGCTGATATTCGAGCGCAAGTTTGTATTGTTGTACGCTTGCGATAAACTCGAAGACGGATCCATCCACAATGACGCGGTTTTCGCTAAAATGGTCCTTAAAATCCTCCGAAGGCTTTAGGCTACTTGTCATTACGGCATATTGTGAAGGGTCTAGAGCATTGAGCCAGAATGGAAACTAAGCTGAACGGATTTCTCTTTGTTTCGCCACTCTACACGGCACGCTGGCGTATCGCGAGCGCAGCGCTTACGAATACCCGCACAAAGCGGACACGCCGAGAACCCTACACCAGCCACGAAAGTCGACCCGTTAGGCGCCTTACACTACTATACTATTCGGGTGAGGTCAAACCTTTATCGGGGAACGTGTCAAAGTAAGACAAAGCCGGGACGGGCGACGAACCGCCAGTGTAGTGGCAGTCGTAACAATCGTACAATGGTCAATCAAATTTCCGCCAATGTATACGTTTTGTTAAAACACATCTCCCTAAATTCATCAAATACGACGAAACATCAATTTGCAGCGAAACGATTTTTTTTTGCCGAAACCATCCAGAATCTCATCCGGAAGTCAATCACACGCTACGGTTTTTGAAAGTGACGCAACAGCGAAAAAAATCTTCCCGCACAAACAAACACAAACACAGACACATCGCTGAATGCTCGCGGCTAGGAGGCGGCGAAAGTACGCGGGCCTAAAAACCTGTTGGAATATTCGATCAAGGTCACGTCGCGATGTTATAGCATCAATTACATATAGAAACGTGGGGAGCAAGCGCAGTATGACATCGCGAGACAGGTGACTCGTGCACATGCGCGTTCACGTGTGTTTGTGTTATCGCGATTAATGACCTTGACGTATATTCGCCACGAATATACTACGCTATGTACGAAAGAGGCATCCCGCGTTTTACTCACCGCGCTCATCACATCGTCGGATACAATATCAATGCGGCGCGAAATTTTTTAAATCATTTTGTGCCCAACTATAGGAGGCGCACTAATAAAGAATGCGACAATGTCAACTGGTTTTTTTAGACGGATGTTGTCAGACGACGTGACACGTAGCGCCAGCGGGATTCACCTGAAAAAAAATCAGCGAAATTTTCTTTCTCATTAACACACACACGCGGAATATGATCCAGGAAACAGTGAGAAATGTCGAAAATCAATTAAATTTTATGCTTCGAAACAAAAAGATGGAATATTCCGAAAAAAAAACATGGCTCCATTTTGCAATAAAGAAATACTTTTTTTTCATTTTCACAAATGTTTAGGTCATATTATAAATAATAATCGGAATCGGTCGATTAGTTTTTTGACTATACGTCATGCCAGTTTTGAGAATGCAGTTTAGAAGACCGTACAATAACTCCGCCATTTACAAAGATTAATCAAGAAAATACTATGTAATAGTCGATAGTGGTAATAAAATATACCCTGAGTTCCAAAAAATGATGAAGAAATCTTTTTTTTTTCGAATCATAAGAATCGGCTAATTTTAGCTAATTCAGCTAATCAGCTAATTTTACCCCTTAATTTCAAGTCATCGCGATCCCGCGAACAACCGAACAGAACGTTGTTCACAGCGTGCGCTTTTTTCCATGCACATTTTCTCGCGGCGGATAAAAGTCGCGCTTCTTTTTTATGCATTGTTGACAACTTTGGGGCCGTACGAAAATTACGTAGTCCAATTTCGGCGGTCGGGGCAGGCGTTACCTTCTACGTACGTGGGGGAGGGGGGGGGGGTTCGAGGTTTGCGTTACGTCACGATGTTAGAATTGCCAAAAATAGAAGAATTTCTGCATGTTCAAGTTTTCAATTTAAAACTCGCGCGTAATTTTACCGCGGAAAGTTGACAGCTTTATTCCATACGAAATGTCAGTTAAGGAGGGGAGTCACTGTGCAAGAACTTTCACAGTAGTTTCCCACTTTCCTCAAAGAACAATTTTTAAAAATGTTCGTTTTTTACAATTCTTGAAAGTACATATATTCAAAAATATTTTGGCAACATTTTTATTCACAAGATTCACAAGATTTTTATTCAAATTTACTCACAGAGATTTTTTTTTCGTCGTCGAATCAAGGCATATATCTCGGTTAATTGAAAAAAAAAGATTCATAAAAATTGATATAAAACTAGATGAATATATACTTCATAAAATGAGTATAAATCCGATCCTTTCATAATGGGTTATTTCTTTGAAAAAAAATGCAATTATTGACAACAAAGCACCCGTTACGTAACGGAATAGGGGGGGGGGGGGTTCAGGCCAGGCGTTACGGTCCGGTTACGTGGGGTGGAGGGGGGGATAAAAAATTGGGAAATTTGGCGTTACGTAATTTGTGTACGCCCCCTTTCCGTGTGATTGGTCTGGATAGCGTTGTAGTATACAGGGTGTACCATTCAAGTGGGCACTACGAGATATCTCGGGCAGCGTGCGTTCTAGAAGAAAATTCTTTCAACAAACGTTCTACGGTTTCGAGGAACGAAAATGATGGTATTGGTGATTTTTAATTTAGTCTCATTTTTCAAGGTTATTTCAAGGTCAACTTTAGTTTTTGACTGGGAAACAATGTTCTTCATTTCAGAATCATTTTTTGCACGAATAAATTAATAACTTTTGTTTCAAACTTTATTTTGTCTGACTGTAATTTTCCCTCTGTAAGCAGTTTTTGAATGTTCAAAAAAATATTTCGTGCGTGTTTTGTACTGATTAAAAAATATCTTCAAAAATTGCACTCGACTGGAAAAAAGTTTCAGACAAAAGATACGGGTTTTATCACGCAGAAAATGATTTTGAAAAAAAAAAATATTAGTCCCCATTGAAAAAGTGAAGGTGACCTTGACATAACCTAGAAAATTGCCACCAAATAAAGAATAAACGAGACCGTATTTTTTTATGCTCAAAACAGTGGAACTTTTGTTTGAATTTTTTTCCCATAAAGCGCATCCCTCTCGAGATATTTCGTTGTGACAACTTGGATGGTACACCCTGTATATTTTGGTATATACGACACAGCAGCCGATCTTGAGACCACGTGGATTAAATATAAATTAATATAATTAAAAAATAGAACATTAAGAAATAAAAGAGTCCAGCAAGTGCCGACCAGCTACACATCGAGGACAAAAAGTTGAGATCGTTTTTCACAAGGACAGAGGATAATTGTACATACAGCATCGATGTACTTATCGCGTTCAAAGATTCTCATGTTTTTCCGTTTTAGTACGGAATTTTTTTTCACTATATGTTGCCTTTTTTCTACGCTCAACTGTTGGCGAAGAACTCTGCCCGTTGGAGCGGTGCGGGTGCGCTATCGCAAAACCGGCGGATCATAAACGCACTTTGACGTTTCCCGACGGCGGTGGCGACGGCGGTAACGCTCCTCGCTGATTAGGCCGCAGTACACGTCGTTGCGGCACTAGTATAGGGGCGCTCATTCTGCTACTAGACAGGCGGTAAGTTCGCGCACGGGGCACACGCGGCGCGGCACGCATCAAGCACACGTCGCGACGACAGTTGGCTTCAGTCGGCGCTCGAGGGAACACGTACGGACGAAGAAGATCCGCAGAGCAGGCGAGAAAACGTACCGAGTAAATAAATGAGAAAATTATATCAATAAATATAATAATTGAATTAATCAAATCGATGATCAAGCCAGTCGAGCGTCTTTCGACGATTCAGATTAACGAGGGATATCAACAATTACGACGTTTTCACGACTTTCCTTTTTGCGGCAATAAGCGAAATGGGATGTAATGTGGCCCTTGGAATTTTTGGGAACGTTCGTTTCCATTTTTCCAGGTATTTGTATATTGTTTTCGAGAAAAAAAATCATCGGCGCGTCGTTGTTGAGAAGAAAAAAATAGATACATCGTTTTCGACAATAAATTCATACATCGTTTTCGAGAGAAAAATGGGCACATTGTTTTCGACGTAAATCGATGCATAATTTTCGGCAAAAAATCGGTACGTACTTTTTCCGAGAAAAACTATCGGCATGTCCTTTTCAAGAAAAAATCGGTACATCCTTTACCAGAAAAAAATCGGTACATTTGTTTTGAGAAAATATATCGGTACATGGTTTTTAAAAAAATCGACACCCTTTTCATAAAAAAATCGGTTTGGAGGAAAAAATCGGTACATCCGTTTCGAGAAAATAATCAACTTCGGCAAAAAAATCGCTACGTAATTTTTTGCAAGAAATCGGTACTTCGTCTTTGAGAAAAAAAAACGGTACATCTCTAGAAGAAGAAAAAAACGTTACATCATTTTCGAGATAAATAAAAAAAAACATTTAAATTCCTACCAATTAACGCAGTTTCCTTCGAGCACTCGCGAGTCGAGTGAAAATTGTCAATGAGCGAAATTAATAAGAGCGAGTGAAATATATCAATTGCGCGCCGAATTAGCGTTTTTTTTTTTTTTTTCTAAAAAATTGAACTGTTTGTCCTTTGTTTGAATTCAAAAATGGCTTTTTCCGTGAAAGCAGTTCAGCAAAAATCTACATTGAATATTTCATTGAAAGTTTCCTTGGACATTCATTGGCGAAACATTCGCCACCCCTTAAGGTGAAGTGACCCAGATAAGGTTGCGAGAGAGACGGAGTATACGTATTGGCGTTGACGTCAGGGCGAGAGAGTCGGAGAATATGCTTCACATCACCTCGAGCCTCTCCCGCTCCCTCTCGAAATTAAAATGAGATTCGATCAATTAATTATTCAACTCGGATTGAAATCTCTGCACCAGACTCATTAAAAAACATGGCCACCTTTTAATCGTCACCCTGCATACATATATATGTCCATCTTCTTAAGGGGGAGATACCTTTAGGCGAGGACTTTACATGGAATTTTTTAAAATCTTAAATCTCAAATAACAAGTCTCTAAAGTGATGGAGAAATCTTTCCTTTTTAAAAGACATTTTGAAAATCAGAAAAAATATTCCTCTCCTAAAGGTATTTTTCCCCTTAACACAAACAATACCGTGACCTCGTGATCTCGCCAGGCGGACAAAGACTTTGTTCCGCATCACCTTAACATTCTGCGATCGAGATAACCTCCCAAGCGCTTCTCGCAATCTCGACGCTCGATCGACGAGCACTGGCAAAGCCTCGCGTGCGCGTTACAACACATCGTAAATGCCTAAACTCGCGTCGCGCTCTCGAACGAAACCGAGTGTGATCCTTTCGCTTTCGTGCTTGCTCTCTATCTCCATATTGCTCTCCATCTCCGTCTCTCTCCCACCCATCTCACCCCAGGGGATTATCGTGTTTATACGGCTCTGCCGCGTGTTTCGCACGCTACGTATAGGCGCACTCGCGAAGTCGAGAACGGGCAACCCGACAAACTTATGGCTCGTTCGGAACTTCGGTCATATACGAGATCGACACGTTTGCATCGGTCGAATGCAGTGACCATTTATTTCATTCGTACGACAAGTAGCGTGATTGACAAATCGTTTCGACATTTATTTGTATGTGCATCAACAAAGTTGTGTACCAAATTTCACAAAAATGTATGAATAATATAAATCCTCGAAAATTAACACTTCGTCTGTAAACCTGAGTATTTCGTGCCCGAGCCAAAACTACTTTCCTACCGAGCTGCTTCATTTATCAAACAAAAAATATACGAAAACATTTATTTTTCCTATTATATTAACATTGATATATTAAATTGAACGTTTCGAACACCAGCGTGCAATTTTTTCACAATTTTTCGAATATTTCAACTGGGTGAAAAAACAGCAGGACTTGCTTTACAGGCGGAAGGTTCCGGAAAAACGTTTACAGACAACGTGTTGAAAATAAAACGCGGTCAACGATGTCGTTGAACCTTTGAACGTGAGGGGCTCAACGGTGTACTTGATTTTGGCCGCCAGGTTGATCTGAAACGAAAAAACGCATTTTTTTTTTCTCAAAATAGATTATATTGTCCAAGAGTTGATCGAGCTTCTTATTTTTATTGTGTTTCAATCATCAACAACAAAAAAGGTTGGATTTTTTTCTCTTTTGTTTTGATTTTTCTCAAACCCAATTTTGAGAATCAACAAACCCAATCTCGAACCCAAATTTTTATTTTCACAAACCCAAACAAACCCGCACGCACGCACGCGCACGCGCGCACACACATATCTTTCTCTGCAAAAAGGGGCCTACGCATACCATGCGCTCCGGCCAACTGAACTCCACGCGCTGTATAAATCGGGCGCGCGTTAGAATGTGCATAAAGGCAACGACGCGAGCGCCCGCCTCATCTCGGCAATATTTTCTTCGTCGACGACTCCCGCGGCTGCGGCGGTCCGCAGTAGTCGTTGAATGAACTTCGTTAACGATACACGTAATCGCACGCGCTCGCCGAACCGCTGATCGCTCATCAAAGCTCCCCCGCGCCCCTTCGGTGGCCCAATAAAGAACTTACGAGAGTACTTTCAACTTTGTGGCATTTCTCGGCACTCATCGTTCGTTTCGTCGTTGTTTACGCGCGGGCCCCCGAAGCCTTCGGCGTATATATAATTTTTCAATATTTCGTCCACGACCACGGGGCGTGTAAGTATGGGGAAATTCGTATAATATAAAGCGAGCGAGCGAGCTTGATGAACATTCGTCTTGTCAGTAGCGTGTTGTAATTTATCTACGGGGGACGGGGAGAACTTGAGAG
Source organism: Ophion costatus (assembly GCA_951751655.1). Taxonomy (NCBI): domain Eukaryota; kingdom Metazoa; phylum Arthropoda; class Insecta; order Hymenoptera; family Ichneumonidae; genus Ophion; species Ophion costatus. The sequence continues at coordinate 1,581,504 of OX632360.1, read as the reverse complement.
ATCAAGATAAGGCGAGAACGGCGAAGTGAATAGGAAGCTTGGACACGTATCGGGCGGATTGGATTGAAGAGTCAAATGGCAATATTACTTTATTTTATGGACGTTTTTGAGGTGGTTTAAGGTCTATTTTGAAACAAATGGAAACCTATATTTTGTAGCGACATCTTATTCGATGTAAAAAAAACAGGTTAGTTTTCTCGATACATTTGTTTTATTAAACCCGTGGTTTTCTTTTAACGGCAATGGTGCTGAAAATGATGGCCATCGACTTCGAACCATAAATTAATACGGCGAATAGATTGTTGATAAAGTAAAAATAGAGTATCTCCGCGGATACTGAGATAAGCGTTTCCGAATAACAGTGCCCATTGTGTTCCTTATCGAAGCGTGACCAAAGTAACCGACATCTTCACGTACAAAATTAGCTTCGTGTTTGTTGAAGAAAAAAAGTCGAACGGAGGACGCCACTGTGACGGGCCGAACAGGTGATCGTTTTTTCCGATTTTTTTTGCCTACTAGATTATTTATGTGGGATATAGAGCCTTTGTATGAAAAATTTCGCTCAACGGCCGGATCGATTGGCTGACAATGGTTGGTCCGAAAAATAAAAATTGAAAAGTTTCATAATCTATATAAATATACTTCTCATTGTACGTAGCCCTTTTTCGAAAAAAAAAAACGAATCACAAAACCCGAGTGTTCAAAACAATTATATGTAATTTTTTTAAAATTAAGCTTTTATTGCATGTACTAAAAAATAGAAAATAATTATTTTTACCAAGTCGCCTATGTGTGACTATAAATAAAAGCGTGGGCGGGCTCAACTTTTTGAATGTTTAATAAATGTTATCAATTCAGTTTCATTAACCGTATTTAATTTGGCACAATAGTAATTAGAGTAATTATTATCACACGTTTATATTTAGTTTAGGATTTTTATTTAAGCAATCTACGGTTGTTTTACAGTAAATGAAATGCCGTTGATATGTTAACGGATTTATGTAAATTAGACATTATATATGTCAATTTTGAGCGGCTTAAGCTTTTATTTATAGTGGCATATAGTTGTCATGGTAAAAAAAAAAATTATACTTTTTAGAACACGAAATAAAAGCTCGTTTAAAGGAAGAATGTTTTGCACATAAATTATTTTCGTCTTTCTAGTCTTTAATTTATTTTAGCTCTAAGTAGTCGGGAAGTGGGTGAAATATCGATCTTCCGTTTTGCATCTCACAGAAAGTCATCGCATACCAAGTTAAATAAAAGCTTGTAAAAAAGTCACATTTTGGTGAAATTTTCACTTACATTGGGAGGCTTGAAGAATAATAAATCGAATAAAAACCGCCACGTACAACGATAGGGGCTGTAATTGTTTAAATTTTTGTTTATCTTTTAGTTGAAAAGTCGTTTCGAGAAAAACTCGTTTGAAAGTTTTAGTATACGTAAATCGTTGCGCTACCTGCTCGCGTCAAATCGTCCGTAATTTGACCAGTTTCCATCATTTTAACTTGAACGTTTTCCCACATATGCTTGAATGTGTATACTTTGAAAAAATGCGAAAAAATCGATTTTTTTTAGCTTTTAGCTTTTAGCGGTGGTCAGGATAACTAATGATAGCTTTATCTAAAATTGAAAAAAAAATATATATTTTCCGTTAGTAGATGAGCATAGCTAGTGATTGAAGGAAGAATTTTTGAAAAATTGAAATTCGAATTTTTGGTGGAGTTGTACGCAAAACAGTAAGATTTTCGGTAAAATCTAGGCCATGTATTGCCTTGTAGAATAAGGTGTGATCAAAGAAAAAAAATCCTCTCCTCAATGACTAGTCAATACTATCTAGAAGAACGATGTTGAAGTTTGCATCGTTGGAATCCAACGAAAATTCTTTTTTATTTCTTCTTCGTCGCTTTTGTTATCATCAAGAATTTTATCCCGCAAATGTGAGCAGCAGATTTCGGATAAGAATCCTAAAAACCGGTTGAGTGACTTTCGTTTCCCAAATTTGCCCAAAAAAATTTGGGCTATTAAATTTTCGTTGCGTTCCAATGAAGAAGTGTGCAAAATTTCAACAAAATCGGTGCAGTAGTTTTTGAAAAATCGTGTCCACCGACTTCAATAGTATAGTTTTGGGAAAAAGCGATCAGAGTTTTAAGCAGGAATAAAACGGAGAAATTTTGCTTTTTTGAACTTGCATGGAATCGTTGATTTCAGCCCCTTTGGGAAAATATTCTTGACACGGTTGACTGTTAGACACAAAATTTTAAATAAAATGGATTTTTTCAAATATTAAAACCCATATACCCCCTTAAAAGTGTCCGATAAATAGCCGAGTAAAAAAAGAAGCTTTGGAAAAAAGTAACCTGGTTTTTTTCGTAGAAGACTGATGTGAAATATAGGTTTCCATTTTTAAAGTTGCTCTTTAAAACGCCTCAAAAGCATCGACTAGATAAAAAAAAGGTATAATTTCATTTTACTCCACCTTTGAATCCACTCGATACGTGTCTCGAGATTTTTCGATGTCTCAAGGTAAATGGGACACACTGCATATGCGTATTGGTTACTCACTGACTTCCGTGCTGATTACTGTTACACATTAACGTAGCACAAGCACAGTGTTCAGTGAAAAAATCAATTTCGCTATTAAAATACTCGAACATCCCCGTTTGAATATTAAAAAAGCAAAAACATCGATATATGATGAAGTATAATTTCGCTCGTCCATAGAGTAGCTCGTTTCTGTTTTTTTTTCAATCTGTAAAATTGATTGCAGTAAAAAAATGGACGTGAACGCATAATCTGTGAAAAAAAATTTATCGCATCAGATTTGTCGAAGCAATTTTACGATCGACTGTGTGTTTGCGAATTATTCATTTCCACGGGATTGCCACGAATCTTGCTGCGTTTTTGGACTGCCGGTCTTACAGCGTTCAGAGTGACCAATAAATTAGTGTTTCGAAATATCATCTCGAAGCCTCGAAACTTGTGGAACACTTTTTTACATTCATTACATTGTTTTTTTCTGAGGATTTATTTTCTTGACTTTATATCGATGGAAGTTCTGCAGACTCCTGGCGCGCCTATAGCTGCGTCGATGCTCATTCATTAAACATGATCAATAACATCATTGAACGTCATCGAACGATGGTACCTAGGCCGTTTTTTTCTTCGCACATTCCTATAAAACGCCTCATTACGTTCTTATTGAAGATTTTTTTGTCCCCGTGACTCGTAGGTTGCAATAACTGTCGTCTCGCTACGTCTAGATGCATGAATTGGTTTTAAGGGCTTAGACTACTGACGATCCGAAGAGCAGAGTTATTTACAAAAAATAATTTTGACGGAATAAGTGGGATAATTGGAAAATCATTCGGACATTTATTTGTATGTACATTGACAAATACGTGTACCAAGTTTCATTGGAAAATACTAATAATAAAGAAGTTGTAAACAATCTCGTGAAGGACTTTTGAACGTGACAAGCTCAACGGTGTACTTGATTTTGGCCACCTGGCTCATCTGCAACGAAAAAACGATTTTTTTTCTTAAAATAGATAATATTGGCTAAAACTTGACAGAGCTTTTCTTTGTTCTCGTATTTCAATCATCAAATTTTTTATTTATTTGTTTTTCGATTTTTCGAGGAAAATTGACGGTATAATTGTTAATAACTAATGAAAAAATAATGTTAGGAAGGAAAACGTCGGTCAAGACCAAACTACTGTTACACTGAATAAGTGTATGAAATTTCAAGTCGATCCGTTCATTACATATCGAGAAATCGTGTACACCGTTTTGAAAAACGTAAGTATGAGAAACAACGCTCTTAATGATTCACTAGCAGTTCTATCGTAATCAAAAGTTTACCGTCTGCGATTCTTGCACCATATCTTAGATCTTCCTCGTGTATTTGAGTTCCATCAAGCGACGAACGATTTATTTTTATTTCACAGTAGCCTAACCTCTCAAAGGGACAAGCTGGAGCCAAAAAAACAGGTCGATTTTCAATATTTTTTCTGACGCGAGTATAAAGACGACGAGGTCGTGATTTTACACACAATTGAGACACAGTCTTATCAAGTTTGAGTTTTTTTTTCAATAAAAAATATCAACAAACAACTAAGGTATAATTATTTGAAGAAAGTGCCGCCCTCGCTGCATGAATTTAAAAAAAACCTGCTTTTAGCATGATAATATAACTTTTTTATGACTGGACACACTTTTGAAATAAATAAAAAATCCCGAAAGTGGCGAGCTGTAGAAAAAAAGGATCGATTTTCGACGATAAAAATGAAAACGATCCCGCAAGAACAGGACCAATCGTTTGTCGAGAATTCCTCACGCGATAAACGTTCTCAAATCATTGAGCGAGAATATTACCGCGATATCGTCCCCTTGCGAAAGGGTGACAGCTGTCCCGTGTCGCGCGTCAAAGCTGCAAGTACAAATTCGAGTAATCAGAGTTAGACACACGTACGGATAGTAAGGCATAGCGCATATCAAAGCAGGGCCGGATTTGGGGGTGGCCAACCAAGGCTGAAGACCCAAGGCGTCCACAATTCAAATTTTTTTATAAAATTTAAATTTCAAGTCTTAGTTAAAAAAAAATCACTCCGGAGATCTGACAAAAAAAGTTGTGACACTTTCGCGAAGCACTTTTTTAAATAATATGTCAAAACGTATTTATTAAAAGGAAAAAAGAATTTAAAAAACGTAGAACACGATAAATTCTATGTAACAGGATACATTCCCTAGATGATAATTATGAAAATTCACGTGGATTGAGCGAACGATTCGTTTGTTGAAATTTGGAGGTGTGCCCGAAAAAAAAGAAATATTCGTTTATCCATATTGTTTTTTTTTACAACTGCTGGAAGTCTCTTATGAAAGTTTTAGTAATAAGCAGGGGCTCACATTGGCCACTTTATGATATTTGTCCAAAAGTACTTTAATTGTAAAAATGAAAAGAGACAAAGATTTTAATTGGTAAGTCCAAATGTGTAGTGTACAATGTAATTATAATTATATTATTTTTCTAACAAGCTGAACATTTTTTTTTTATAGTGCGTAATTCCACTGTATTATACTGTACAGTATATTATTACGAACTAAAAAAAATGAATTCATGCACATAAAAAAACTGAAAAAAAAAAAACAATTGTAATCAAGTTTAGCTAATGTCAAGAACCGTCTCCTCACGTAATTTCAAACAGCGTCCGTTGTTTGAAAGTATATTATTTCGCAACGGATGATTTAAACACCAAAAAATGTTCAGCTTGTTTGAAAAATAATTAGGGGCCTCCCACTTTTCAGTTGCCCCGGGGTGTCCATGCCTTTATATTCGGCCCTGCATTCAAGTGAGACAATAACATTCGCGCGATGTAAACGCGAGAACGATCGTTACGTGATACACATCCTCGTAATCCATGCTTTTTTCCAGCGTTTTTTTTTCTTTTATAAATTACACGTTCCGGTTCGTATGCTGTATGATTTTTTTATATCTTTGCGACAGCTCGGAGATAGAGCGAGCCAGTGAAAGGGAAGAACGACTCGCCGAGGACTCGACAGAGATATCATTTTTCCTCACACGCAGAGGTCACGATTCGCAGTCATGGTCAAGGCATACGAGGGTGCGCTTATTCTGCTTGACGTGTTCCTCCTACTCGTCAGAATATTGTACGTGACGCTCGAGGGCATTTACCGCTCTATTGTACAACCCGAGGAGAAAAGTGTCGCTGGAGAGATCGTGCTGGTACGGGGACATCTTCATTTTTTTTAACAGAGCAATGGAGACTGCGAAACTTGGAAACATTTTTAGCCAAACGAACCCAAACAAACTGGCGGAGATTTCTCCCGAAATAAACCCAAACGAACTTGGAAGGTTGTTTTTTTTTTTTTTTTTCAAACAAACCTAAATAAACGTGGAAAGATTTTCCTACAAAATAAACCCAAACGATTTTTTTTTTTTTTTTTTTTTTTTTTCAAACAAACCCAAAATAACTTGGAAAGATTTTTCTACCAAACAAATTTGGAAAGTTTTTTTTTTTTCAAAGCAACCGAAACGTGGAAAGATTATTCTACAAAATAAACCCAAACAAACTTGGGAAGACTTTTCCCGAAATAAACCCAATCGAACTTGGAAGATTTTTGCCCTAAACCCAGACAAGCAAAAAAAATTGTATTTTTTTTTAAAGAAATCCAAACGAACTTGGAAAGTTTTTTGTACAAAACAAACCCAAACGAATTTAACAAGTTTTTTTTTTTTTTTTCAAAGTAACCTAAACAAACCCGGAAAGGTTTTCTTGACAAAACAAACGCAAAAGAAACTTGGAAAGATTTCTCCCGAAATAAACCTAAACGAAGTTGAAAGATTTTCGTCCCTGACCCAAACAGCCCCAAACAAATTTGCAAAGTAATTTTTCCAAACCAACGTAAACAAACTTGATAAGATTTTTTCCCTAAACAAGCCGAAAGAAACTAAAAAAGATTTTTACCCAACCATACTTGGAAGATTTTTCCCCAACCAAACTTGGGACGATTTTTCCCCAAACGAACCCTATCTGGGCAGATTTTTTTTTTATCCGCACGACAAATCTAACGACACGCTAGAAGAAAAAAAAACAATATACGTTTACGAGTCCATACGCGTGACGACGCTTTTCCCCTTATATATGTCTTTTCGAGTATAGTTTTTTTTCCAACGTTTCTTGTCACCGCCAATTTCGTTGTATCCGCAACACCCTCCCCCCCCCACCCTCTGGACACAAGGCCGAGCTGCGAACAGTACCTGGGGATTTTTTTCCTTTGCTCGAGGATTCGATTACCGTACGGGAACACTGGATATGTCCGCGATATCGTATTGTGCAACGAAAGTGTGCGCGCGTGTATATTTTTAGGTGCTCTCGTATATTGGAACGCGCGGTGCGTTGTAAAATCGCGGCCTCGATATTTCAGTATCGTGCATATGCAATCTCATCGTTATATTACGGGAATTTGTCAATGTAACGCGATTTCGAAAATATATATACAGGGTGTTGCGAATGGATAATCCTGCCAGTGTCGATAGGTCGTATGTCCTACTATATGCTGGAATTTCAGTTTAGTAAAAGTCCCACGGTTTTCGTGATGTTATTTTTGGAAAAAAAAATCATCTGATTTTACAAATCATATGAATCGACAATAACTAAGCAACTTTTCAAAGTAGATGGCGTGATATGCGTAGTATATTTTTTTACACCGCTATCAAAGTCAGATGTTCGAATTGGTTTTTATGAAATTCTGCATAAGATCTTTTTTCGTAAAGGTTTCTCAACAATCAAGGTTGAAAAGAAGACTTTTCTCGATAAAACGAACGACCGAGAGTATTTTTTGAAAATCCGGGTGAAAAAAGTTTTCATTTGTAGGAATGAGGTGCGAAAAACCAAAAGCATGACCCGACCTATCGACAGTTGCCGGATTATCCATTTATAAAAGGTAACCCTGCACACACAATCCCAAACAAACTACTTTTTTCGACCTTGTCTCAGCGAATACTCAAAAACTTATCAACAGATTTTCGATTTTTTTTTTGTTAACATTTTTGTAAATGCAATTACTAACGTTTTACGTAGCAGATTTTAAACATTTTGATAATTACTATTTTTAATGACTGCTTGAATACAAAAAAGGCCTTGAAAATAGAAAAAAATGTCCAAACCGTCGGCATTTTGTATGAAAACAAAAAAAAATAAAACGACTACGTTCCATCCAAACAAAAACGGCTACCTGTAACGATAGCTACATTGGTATCGATTTCGATAAATTATTGACTTTTCATTTACAGATAACCTTCCATAAAGATATCAATGGGACAATGAAGACCATCTCAGATCTGCCCCATAACTGGTTATATCAAAGTACTACTAAAAGGCATTCGATGTGAATTTTTTCCGATTTCTTAATTCAACATTTTAGAAAATGCCGATTTTTTTCCAAATGAATATATCTCGGAAACTAGACGTAGCTGAAAAAAATGTCTGTACATAAAAGTTGTAGTTTTGCGTTGGCTTTCGAGCGGACGACTTGAAATAATTTTTACGTTCCGGTAACGCTGATTTTTTACCAAAAAAGGGGGAAATTATTTTTTAATTAAAAAACAGCCGTTTTTTGGCTGAAAAAATTACAGAGTCTTCCAGTATGTCTGACGATGTCTCAAAAAAATCGCCAGAGTGGCACGGAGCGAGGTTCTGGTCTAAAAAAAATTAATTTGTGTGGTTTCATTTTTTTTACCCTAGAACCTCGATCCGTGCCACTCTGGCGATTTTTTTGCGATATCCTCAGACATACTGGAAGATTCTGTAATTTTTTAAGCCAAAAAAATGGCCGTTTTATAATTTAAAAAAATAATTTACCTCTTTTTTGGTAAAAAAAAATCAGCGTTGCCGGAACGTAAAAATTATTTCAAGTCGTCCGCTCGAAAGCTAACACAAAACTACAACTTTCATGTACAGACATTGTTTTTCAGTTACTTCTAGTTTCCGAGATATATTCATTTGGAAAAAAATCGGCATTTTCTAAAATGTCGAATTAAAAAATCTGAAAAAATTCACATAGAATACCTTTTAGTAGTACTTTGATATAACCAATTATGGAGCATATCCGGGATGGTCGAAAAAAAAGTGGCTGAATTGACGGAGAATCCCTCATATCTCGGTTATTAAAAAAAAAGATTCATAAAAATTGGTATAAAACTAGATAAATATATACTTCGTAAAATGAGTATTAACCCGATCCTTTCATAATGAATTTGTTTGGGTTTGTTTGTTTAGCCCAAACAAACCCAACCATACGTACACGCACGGGGTGTGCCATTTAAGCAGAACGCAATATCCCGAGAGTCCAACAAAAGTCTCTTAGTTTTGTATATAAATAATAAATAAACATATATGAACAATAAAAATCCATATTTTTATCTCCATCAATCAATCTATTAATTAATCTATTCCCAAATCTAAGGCAACTACGTTAGTGTTCACTTCGCCATTTATTTATTGCTCGGCAGTGCATTTTGTGACGTTAAGACGGGTAAAAAAATCGCGACGAAAGTACTACGTGCACAAAAAAGTGCGTACACGGTTTTTTTTTCTCAAAAAGTAAAAAAGTCATTTAGATTTTTTTGGACATTAATTTTCGCGTCACCCCGTAAATGTAAATTATAATAAATCCGCAGTCGCTGAAAAATCTTGGTTGCTAATGCATACTGCTTTTTTCTTCTCCTTCGCATGCTTCCATTTTCGACACTTGCGAGTCGACGAGAAGATAACCGGAGCCGGTCATGGAATCGGACGCGAGCTTGCGCTCAAGTACGCGAGCCTGGGCGCCACGGTCGTCTGCTGGGATTTAAATCCTCAAGGCAACGAGGAGACCATCGAGGAGATAAAAAAACTCGGAGCTAGCACGGCTCACGCCTATCAGTATGTTAATCGCCGAGTCAATCCATATTAATATCGTGTTTACTTTTTTTTTTCTCTGGATTATCCGAAAAAAAAATTATATTTACTTCTTAAAATTTCTATACGAAACTTGCACGTGGCTTACAGATGCGACGTCTCCAATCGGGATGAAGTTATTTCGACGGCGAAACGGGTCAAGGCGGAGGTCGGAGATGTTACCATTCTCGTCAATAACGCCGGGATAATGCCCTGTCGCTCGTTACTCGACACCGATCCTCGAGAGATTCGCAAAACCTTCGATATCAACGTCTTGGGCCACTGCTGGGTAAATATCTTAAGGGTTTACATACCTGAGACGGCTGAAAGTAAGGTTATGTTTGAGCATTTTTTTTTGTGCATACAATTGAATTTAATCGAACAGTCATGATAGCCATTTCAAAGTACGACATTTTATCTACATTGTGCGAAAATTCGGTTGAAAAATTTCAAACGGTACAAAAGCTACAGTTGCTTTCCTGGGACGTGTTTTTGTTGACAGCGTTCGCGGTCCCAGACGTGCCTCTGCCATTTTTTATCGAAAAATCATATTTGTTTGTCAATTAAAGTTGATAGACAAAACTAGTGCTTGTTGAGCCGGAATTTGAAAATTTAATTTTTTCTCCTTCCCTTAAAATTTAATTCAATTTTTCGCCTCAAAATTTTTCGGTACTTATGATGAAAAAAAAACTATGCCCGGTGTCGGAAAAACGGCTCGATAAGTACTAGATTATTGCGTGAAGCATAAATGTGCAAAACTTGATCCCGATCGGTCCAGTAATCAGGATGAAAGCCGCTGTTTCGCTGGGAAAGTTTTTTTTTATTGACAAAATTGCGCCGGATTGAAAAAGTGTCGAATTTGGCCTAGTTTTTTTGACAATTTTTCGTTAAAAAAAATATGGAGATTAAGAATGTTGTGTCAAAATTTGCGACGGATGACTTGAAAACTATTCCTTTGAGAGTGTACACCGTTTTGAAAAACGACATTTCGAGAAAAACGCGTTTAAAGTTTCGAGTGCAGAATTTTCGTATAAATTATTTACGATCAATCGGCGATGCCAGGTTTTATGATATCGGATTTATTATTTATATATCATGACATCGGATATATTTGATATCGGATATAATGTTATCGGATGATGCAAAAAAGAGATCAATTTTTCGAAAATTTTACACTGCAATTATTCCTTAACCTCTGTACCTGGATTAGGCAGAGCAGGAGAAGGTAGCAAATGTGACGTTTTTTTGGCCATTTTCTCTATCTACTTCTAGCCGATCAGTACAACTCATCGTTGATAACTGTACAAAATGTTACGCATGTGGATTTACGTGAAGGAAGAAATCCGACCGAGATGAATGTTGGTCTGTTGTAACGAAAAATTAATGCAAAAAATTGGGCGCAGATTGAGCGCCAAAGTCCGCTTTAAAAAGTCACGAAGACATTTTTACGTGCGTCGTTTAAAAAAATTTTCTTGCAATAGTGATTTGTCGAGGGTTAAATAAAAAAGAATAGTTAGCAAACTCGTTGAGATATATAAATCATAAAAATTGATATTTTTTATGAATCGGTTAATCAATCTATTGATTAATTAGATAATTTTTTTTCTTCAAAGCCATAACACCACATTATACTTTATATATTTATAAATATATAATATATATAAATATATTATATATTTATATATTTGTATATTCAGCTTGTAGAATAACATTAGATTTTTATATGGCACTTTGCTCCAATATCATTATTATTATTATACGTAGACTTTTTTCGCCCTCGCTCCGCCTCGAGTGATCGTTCACACGTGATCGATCAATCACAGGATCGTCGGAACTTCCTTCGTCCTGTCTTTTTTTCATCCGTTTGATCTTTCTTTGTTTACTGAGATGCTGCAAGCATTCTTGCCAAGCATGATAGCGAAAAATCACGGTCACCTCGTCGCCTTGTCCTCCATCGCTGGACTCATCGGTGTGCCCAATGTCGTGCCTTACTGCGGCTCGAAATTCGCCGTGAGGGGTGAGTACAAGAAGCGGGAGGGGGGGGGGGGGTCATTAAAGGTACGCGAAACGAAATGCGGATTTTTTCATGAGCGATTTATTTTGCGTTCTTTGTCGTGCGTAGGTATGATGGAGGCGCTCAGTGAGGAACTTCGCTACCTGAAAAAGGGTCAACCGCAGAATATCAAATTTACTACGATCTATCCGTATATGGTCGACACGGGACTGTGCAAAAAGCCGAAAATCAAGTGAGGGAAGAGAGAGAGAGAGATCGTCGGAACTCTAATTTGTTTTTTTTATCCAATTTGGTGCATAAAAAAATCCTGACTGCCTTCGTCTCGGCGTAGTAAATTTCTGGACGCAGCAACCTTGGAGCTGTACCGGGTGTGCCATTCGAGTCGGCGGAACCAAATATCCCGAGATGGATGAGTTTTAGGGAAAAATCAAACAAAGCTTCCACAGTTTCATGGAACGAAAATAACGGCGCTGGATTCTTTTTTTTATCTATTGGTGATCTTCAAGGTTATTCCAAGGTCATCTTTAATTTCAAATAGGAACCAATATTTTTTTTTTTCAAAATCATTCTTTGCATACCGAAACAGGTAACTTTCGTATGAAATTTTTTTTTCGTTAGGCTACAATTCTTCAAGATGCCTTCAATGTTCAGCGAAATATTTTATTGGTATTAAAAATATCTTAAGCAATTGAAGTCGAGCGGAAAAGTTACCGATTTTCTTACACGAAAAATGATTGCGAAATGAAAAATATCGCTTGCCATTCAAAAACCGAAGTTGACCTTGAAATAACCTTGAAAATAGCCACCAAATAGAGAAAAAAACGGACGTCTTCGGTTCCTGTCCTCAAAGCCGTGGAACTTTTGTTTCACTTTCGCCCAAAACGCAGCCCTCGTGGTATTTTTACGTGCCAACTTGAACGGAACACCCTGTATATCGGCACTTTTGTATTTTGACAAGCCGTAATAGCCCAACTTCGAAACACGGAGAAGGCAAATAACGTCATAAGTCACGACTTCGGAATGTCTGGTTTACCGATAACGTCAAAAAAACAAATGGGCGAATCGCTTCACGGTTGTCCGGAACGGAAATAACTCGTCATTCCCCTTCTTGCGAAACGCGTTACGAAATGTTTTATTTTGATTTGCTTCCCCGCCTTTTTCGAAATCGCCGCAAATGGATTTTTTACGATTCCGTTTCGGCCTTCAGATTTCCGAGTTTGATGTCGATGGTAACGACCGAGGAGGCGGCGAGGGTCATAGTTTCGTCACAGCGACGAAACTACGAGGAGGTCACGATTCCCGGATGTTGGCTGCACATAAACGCGATGGTTAGGTGAGCGTTTCGTACTCTCAATAGGGAAGCTTACGCAAAGCTCAGCACAGATGGCGCCACGTAAACATAACGTAAACAAAAGAAGCTGTCGATCCTTTGCTGTTCATCCTTTAAAGTTTCTTTCTCCAAACGAACGGGGACGGTATAACCCCTTTTTTCAATATCTTCCGGCTTACTTTCATCCCCGTAAAGAATGAAAAGACTTAAAAATATCCTTTTGCAAGTGAATAGCGCGAAAAATATTATGTTCATACACTGAGCTGTAACAAATCCTTCATTTCTATAGTCTGCAGATGTAAAATGATCAGAATATAGCCTAGAATGTTTTGTGGCTCTAAAGTGCTTTCGACGTATAGCAGTATCCCATTGGTTGCGAAGTTTTTCGTTTTTTAGGAAATGAACGAACGCCTACGTTTCTGCATCCAATTGCACAACACTGATGCAGTCTCCACAATTGATTCACGACTTACGGATTATTTAAAGAAAATTCAACAGTATTCGCAGAAACACGGGCACAACCAATGCGAATGTCACTAAACATCAGTTTCTGTTTACGTTACAATACAATATACCCTCTAGCGAGAGAAAGTGGGTTCCCTATTATCGACGGCACATATCGAGATGGAAATTCCGCAAAGTAAACAAAATTATCACCATTTACTCAACGGCCATTTAATGGCCCTTCGTTGCAGAACTTTCCCGCACAAAGTTGGTCGCCTGATCGCAGACTTTCTCGACAGTGGAGTCGAATCGGATTAACGACGAACGACGGCAATTTCACAAAAAACGGCACAAGGGAACGTCGGTTTCGATTTTCGTCGCGAGTTCCTCGCCGATTCAGCGTGGCACGGATGAGCGCACAAATCGGACACCCCGAACGAGAGGGAACTCTACGCGGACGCAAATGACCGAGAAAAACTGGACCAATTATCTTTCGCCCATGAAGTTTTTCTTCTTTTTTTTTTATTTATGAAAATCTATCGCGAAATTAGAAATTCGTAATTTTCTATGCGGACGATTCGTATATTGCCATTGCGAGAGTCCGCGGTATTTTTATCTACGCCTTGGGAATATTCGTTTCAAGTGCCATGGCAATTGCAACGAAAAAGAGCACGTTGATTTTTTTGTTATCAGTCCCGACATACCCGAGCCTCGAAAAAGAAATGCTAGTTTAAACCTAATCGATCAATTTTATTTCTCGAAAGGACTGATTTGCTTCTGTTGGATGGGATTTTGGTCTTTTTCAACCAACCTATATATATATAATTAATTTAATACATAGTTTTGCTTATACATAGAATTATGTATGTACAACCATAATTGTAGATATGTAAAATTATATATTGATACCATACTTCCGTCCATAGTATTTTATGATTGACATAAAGGAAATTCATCAGAAGGACCGGTTGAGCTTTGGTGAAAAAAGCACAAAGCAGGTCTAAAGCGTATCAACATTTTTTCAGAATTTCACAAACGGCCTGAGTGGACTTTGATTCTTTAACCCGCAGAAGGACACGGGGCGGGGGAAAAAATTTCAAGCGCATGAGCAACTACTGTGCTATGCACGAAAAACGGTTTTCAAAGAAACAAGGATCAATTGTTTTGAAAATTTGGACATTTCTAAGCTCTCGAGCGACCACTGAATATTCATTGACCGGCTAGCGGTTTCGCGACGTTGTCTTAAAAATTATAAAGCGTAAAATGCATGGGTCAGAAGTGGGTGAAAAGAAATCGATTGTTTAATGAAAATTATACTTTACGTGAGGCTTGAGCAACCTCTGAAGATTTTTTAACCGCTCACAGCTCTCGCGATATTTTTCTTTTTCTTTGAAGAAGGATGGTGAGGAATGGGGAAAAATAGAGCTTAAATGTGTGCCATCCTAGTATTGCATAAATGAGCACCTGTATACGACGTACGACATATACACGTGATTGAGGATACTAGGCGTTGAAGGGATAACACCACTCCATGATTTTGGAAAATCGTTTTTTTTTATCGAAAAATACTTTGCCGTCATAAAAACAATATGCAATGCATCGCAGATCGAAGGTAAACAAAAATTTCAAGGATTCAAGTGCTCGTACAACGTTGAACGCGTTTTTCTCGAAACCACTTTTTTGAAACTGGAAGATCAGACTACTCGAACATCTTTGCATCGATCGATTTGAAATGTTGATGGTAGCTTCACAATTACATTCTCTATGGGAGTACGTAGCCGTTTTTTAAAAATGAAATGTCAACGTTTTTTTAATAAACAATTTACTGCTTATTTTTTTAACAAAAAATCGATCTATTTCTTTCAAAATGTGATGAAAAAAACCCTACGTAGTCCCATGAATAGCTAATGATATATAGATTATAGTTTTTTGGTTGTTGTTCGCGGTCTTATGCTTTACGAGAAAACCGCCCCCCCCGTGAAACTATTTGTAAAAAACACATTTTTCAAGATGGGCTCTATCGTCGCCATTTTGTATGAAAATTATAATAAATTTTTAAAACTCCTTTAATATGCGTTAAATAAACCCTCTCAAAAGAAAGCCTATTCCTTTTTTCATGCTCTACAAATAAATTGTCAAAGTTAGGCCTTGTTTTCTGCCGCTGGAGTAGTGTTATCTCTTACTGGAGTTGAGAACAAGCACCATGGCCGTAAAAATAATACAGAGAAGACGAATATCGGTCACAGTGTATTGTATAAATATATATATCTATATACATATCAATATTGTTGTCCTTTTCGTTATCTTATATCGCGGTATGTACAGATTCGACATGCCCCTTAGCGATAAGCGTTTCAACGGGCGAGGCTAGTGCTCAGAAGATCGTCCGGAGCTTGCGTAACGCCGTCGTAGCCTCTCGAGCCGACCTTGGAACCGGCGACCCTGCACGCGAACGTCACCGCACCCTGGAGGACTCTCCGGTCGATAAATTCCGTTTGACTGAACTCGAGGCTCTCGATATCGGGATTTTGGACGATTTCTCGCGTCGGGGCCGCGCCGTCAATGTCAGGCACGATTGACAGCTCGCTGGACGATGACGACGGCGACGGCTGGTCGGCGATTGTTTTGGGATCGGCAGTTTGGACCGCGCGAGTGTTCCTGCGCGAGAGTTTCACCATGTTGAGGTAATGGAGGGTCGCCGCGGTGAAGGTGTCACCCGCGCCGAGGGTGTCGATCACTTTGGGCGGCGAAAACGCCGGTGACTGGACTATCGTCCCGTCCGGAGTCTTCGCCATCGCCCCTCTGTCGCCCCACGCGCAAACTATCACGGCTCTGCGAAAGAAAAGAAAAATAAATGGATCGCCGTTGATCTTGGGGACTTTACCTACTTTCGACTTGTCGATTACCCGGACTTGACGTCTCTGCTGATGTTCTTTAGCGTTTCGCTCATATTCGCGTAACCTCTGCCCTTCGCAAAGTCCTTGGAAATGAAGGCCACGTCGGCGTACCCCAGGAGATCCAACAATTCGACATTTTTTTTCTCCAGCTCTACGCTCACTGTGATCGGCATTTTTTGCGGCGATACGCACTGCGAATCAACCTCGCTGGCATTCTTCTCGCGACTCATTATTGCCTTGTTGTGAGCCTCCACGTACTGCATCATCGAGATCACGTGAGGCACGTTCCTACCCTACGTGGAACAGAAACATGCTTGTTAGACATTACTGACTTCCCAACTTGCCCATCGTATGCTATATTAGATCAATATTGAACCATCAAGGTTTGATGAGGGGTTACGAATTTTGGCTAGCTGATAAAGAGCATTGCTGGCAATCTCAATGTCCGCGAAGGAATTTCGGCAACACTTAATTTTGATGGTAATAATAAATATTCTCGTGACAAATATAAATAGGCATAATTATAAATTACTCGAAACGCTGACTTTTTGTTATCGATAATGTTGACTTTTACAACTTGGCGGTAACACAAAAATTTTTCTTGTTTACGTAATCATAATATGAAAGTGCATAATGTTACTCTTAAATTATATATTTTATGAAATATTAGCGGCTACGGAATAAATGAGACATATGCACTTCTTTTCAGGTTCATGAAGAAAAAAATCATAAACCGTCGTTGCACTCAACTGGACCGCCTTCACTTTCATAATCACGTTAGTCTGTATTAATGGAAAGCCTCTCATTGCGGTTTAATACCAAGCAAAATCCAGCTAAGTCGTACGGCTCTGTTTACATTGCTGGCAACTAAGAATCTTATCAAGTTGTTTTGGAAAGCAGTGAGAAGTTTGTGATATCGATAATAATGAGTCGTCTCGTCAGTGAAGATTACCACTACAGAATTTCCTTCTGTCGGCACACAATTTAATTTTCCGCAAAATGTTGCCCCATCGAGAGCAAGTCGATATGATCTTAAATTACGGCGAATGTCGCAGAAATTCAACGCAAGCGGCAAATGTGCATGCTGAGCGATATCCTGATCTCCATCTGCCTTTGTGCTACACATTTACGCGAAATTTAATAATTTATTTTCTATCATTTTTTGTACGGAATTTCGATCTTGAAATTTGGTGTGTGGATTTATTCTTAGTTTCAATACAATTTCATTTGAACTTTTGCTATTACGTTAAAGGTACATTTGTTATTTTTCATTCGAACTGAGGCTAGTCGCCAGGACCAGCCACACCTCTGGACCATGCAGCAACGTCGGCTTGTCTCTAAATAATAATATCTTCGTTGTTTATCAATATTTATCAGTTAAAAAAAAACTCAAACTTGGCTTATGTATCAATTGTGTGTAAAATCCCGACTTGGTTACCCAACGCTTTCATCGGAAAGAAAAAATTGAACATCAACCTGTTTCTTGGGCAACAAGCTTCGTAGCGGTTGAGAATTTTTTTACCTCGAAGTGTATCCAACTGTAGTTTTCAAGATCGAGCCTCTCCATGTCTTCCAGCCTCAATTCCGGTAAATTATGATTGTAGTGCAAAATGGTTCTGGAGCCAGAGTTGAGAGCGAGAATGACGCTGGACATGGGACAGTCGACGCCGTCTTGCACGGGACAGCGCGAATAATCGATGTCGTGCTTCCTCATGTCGTCCTTGAGGTAAGCCCAGTTGTGACGGGCGGCGCCCAGGATACCCAAAAATGCTGTGCGACTGCCGAGCTTGGACAGGACGGTGCAATTGTTGCACGCGTTTCCTCCTCTCTGCCATCTGTACTCCTGACATCTGCGCGCAATCATTGTTGTATCGTGCTCTACAATATTACCGCTTCTCTTCATTGACATTCGGACGAGAAATTATCTTTGCACGCGGAGTTACGACACTTGTTAAGACAGCTTCCTAGCGTAAAATTTCAGTTCGCATGGATTTTTATTTTCCATTCTAAATCTATGAAAAAAGATGTGGAACAAAAAAATACAAGAATAAATGAATGCAAGTGAAGTTTAGTTGCGTCTCGGCGGCTTAGACTCCAATGCGGTTGGTGCAAATGAACCGAACAAAATCTTTCAACAATGTTCGCAAAATTCTAATACCAAAATAGGACTGTGCAATGCCATTGGGAATACGTTAATGACCGAATTCTAATGATCACAATGACTGAGCTGATTTGAAGACTGTTCGACGCAAGGAACATACTCAAATGGCTATTGTTGACGATGCTGAAGTTTGCATCGTTGGACTGCAACGAATTTAATTTATTTTCACAGATGTCGCCTACAAAAATCCATCGACCATTGTTTAAGATATTTATTTTGCGATCTACATAAATATCTATCCAAAAAGATCTCCTATAATAATAATAATGTGGAAAACAAAATGTAAAACCGAACTTTTGTTGCGTTCCAACGATGCAAACTTCAGTGCCATTATTGTTGCAAATACGACGCTGCGCAGTAGGTGCCTTCTGAGTGTAAGTGCATAATATTTTGTTTCTCGTTTTTGCGATTATGCCAGTAATCGAACCCAAACAAACGCGAGCAAACTCAGATAAACTTAAATAAATGCAATCTGCAGATCGCCAATGAGGTCAAGAAAGTTTAAGTGCTCCTATCGAAACAAACAAACCCGAATCAATTCAAATTGTGCACTCTGAAGGCTTCCAAGGAATGTTTGGATCTGTTTGGGTTTGAGTGATCTTCCTAGTGTGAATTTGCCGAAAATGTACACAATCACAAAAAAAAGGCGCTGTCCATTCCAACGACGAGTTCCACAATCGAAAACAAACCCAAATGAACCCACGAACAAATCAACTCATGTGAAAAACGAGGAAAAGAAATTCATACGAATGAAACAGAGCAGAGATGTTGAAAAAATGAATAAAAAAAAGTCTCACCAAACGCTATGAAAAATTCGATGAAAAAAACATATGAAAAAAGTCATACGAATAAAACACTGTAAAAATTAGGAAAAAACCAACGGTATGAAAATTTTCGGAAAAAACGATCGCCAAAAACATTTTCAAAAAAACGATCATGAGCTTTTACAAAAAACGATTATAAGACTCAAAAAAAAACATTTATTTTCAAATAAAAAACAATCACCATAACCATTTTCAACAAAACAATCACCATAGGAATTTAAAAAAACAATCACCATATGCATTCAAAGGAAAAAAAACGATCACTATAAACGTTTGAAAAAAAAGCTGGTCATAAAAAGGCTATAATCAGGAAACGATAAAACGTAAAAAAAACCCACACACAAGAGGCATACGAACCTCTCGTCAGAGTCCTCGAGCGGAAAATGTTTGCAAACGTGCACGATATCGAGGCAGGGTATGCCAACACAGAGGATTTTTGGCTCGTTCGAACCGGCCGGCGGTGAGCCACCGACGATTTTCTCGTAAAAGCTCGAGATCATCCTCGTCTTTTGGTCAATATCTGCGTGTCAGCGAGGGAAAAGAGCTGATCAGTAGGGCGAATGTCGCGAACAACGTCGCGAGTTACCGAATGTTCGCCTGACCGCCGCGAGCGACTTTGCGAGACTGCGAGCGTCCGCGCGAACGTGATACGCGCCTGTGTGTGCGTCTGTGCAATCTCCGAGTTGACTCGCGGATAATCTTCGCGATGAACCGCACGAGTGATCTTTCCGCACTTTCTTAGTGGCCCAACTTTCATATTCCATCTTTCTCCCGCCAGGAGAATTTTCAATCATCACTTCCGTATCGACCTCCGTCTTCCGGCGGAGAACCGGAAATGGAAGCGATTTTCAACGAAAAAAAAAGTTCGCCTCAACGTCCTCGCAAAAAAAAGCACCTGTCACAACATAACCTAAAAACGGGAGCGCGCGCGCACGGAGGTTACGTCAGGCTCGATAGGGTGCGCCCTCCGCTAGTGGAAATTTTCTCATTCGCGAGACAACCGCCATCGATCAGGAAAGCATCAGGAATTTTACTCGATGGATTGGCCTTCGAGAAATTGGACTGTCCGTATTGATTCGGGGCAAATCGCCGCTCTAGACTCCGACTTTCCGATCCCGTTTCCCCGTTGCGTCTGGACGTTGAACCTTTGCTCTCGCTTCTTCGTGTGTGTGCGTGCAACGTGATCGTGTGGTGCACACCGCGTAAAGAACACGCGCATTTTTTCGCGAAGAAAATGAGACGAGCGAAGAATATTTTTACTCGCTGATCGCCCGATAAGCGAGGGGCTGTCATTATTTTCCAACTGTATATATATACACGCAGTCGACCCGCGGAAACGGCGGTACTTCCGGTAAGTCGTATATATCGCAATTTTCCTTCCGATTTTGTTCTCGCGCGAATTATGTAACCTCGAAGTTTAAATCGCGTCGAGGGGAGGCACGATATGTTTCGTGCGTCGTAGGAATATTTGCATTGGTCCAAACAAACCCACATGAATCGCCGTCAATATTAACCCAAACGAACCCAAACAAACAAACAAACAAAAAACTAAACAACGTTAACCGAAACAAATTCGCAAAAATCATTCGATATTAATCCAATTAAACACTAACATTTTAAATAATCTAAGGCCAAGCATACAAAAATACAACTGTTATTAACCCGACCAGAAAAAACATCCAATTGACGTTAACCCAAACAAATCCAAGCAGATAAAAAATCCAACTGTTATTTACGCAAACGAACTCGGACAAAAATTTAACTGTTATTAACCAAAATAAACCCAAACAAATCCAAAAACCCAGACAGAAATTCAACTGTTATTAAGCCAAGAAAACCCGAATAGCTAAAGACCAACTGTTATTAACTCACAAACAAACCTAAACTGACAACCCAACTGCTATCAACCCAAACAAACCGACAACAATCCAACTATTATTAACGGACAAGTATCCAAGTGTTATTAACCCAAACTGACAGCGATACATCTTTATTAACCCAAACAAACCTAAATTGGACTAACAAACAGTCATCCGACATTAACCCAAACAGATGGATAAAAATCAACTGTCAACCCAAACAAAACCAAACAGAACCAAACAAACAAAAATCCAGCCAACATGAACCCAAACAGATTCAAACAAAATAATATACCACCTTTATTCCACACAAACCCAACCCGATGTTTTTTGTCCTTGAATTCAGGCCGAATTCGTTCTGACCTTTTTTGAGATCGCCTCGACACAATTATAAAATCTGCATTCGCAAAAAGAAAGTGCGAGCAATTCAGACAGTTGTACGTGCAAGTCACCCCAACCCAAAGAAATAATACATTTTTGGTCGCCCTCCAACAGTGCGTAGATAGGCGAAAGGAGAACTCGGCTAAGGTTGTTTGTCATTGCACAGGTATCGGCGACGGCGACTGCGCGAAGACGCGTTTTGTAAATTCGATGGATCGAACGGAAGGTCGGGTATCGGTGAGCGGCGACGCCGCCGGGGAACCGCCGGACGACGATGATGGCCTGCACGAGGTGACCATAGGTTCGTTGATGAAAATTACCTCAGACGATAGCAGAGAATTCCTGTGTGGCTGGGGAGCAGCCGTTATTAATGTCACAGTCACTTATCCCATAAATAAGATTATATTTAGACAGGTGAGTGAACCCAACGAATTTTTCTTGCCCTCCCAAGCTCGATAGTAAGAATAGATGAGCTTTTATCCGTGATCCGATAGACGAGCGACTTAGATTAGGAGGATACGAGCGCGGGATGCAAATTTGGCCTGAATTTTCCGAATGCAAATTTCGTTTTTTCTCGACTTGCCCAAGTGTTCGTGCAGAGCTGACCGATTTAATTATCGATTTTCGTAAATCAAGCTCTCCGCGAGCTTTCGCTACGGCAGTTATCAGATACACCGACTCGTTTTCAGATTCTGGAGGGTGTACCTGTGACGACGGCGGTTAGGCAATTGTCCGGTGAGGGGGCGAAGCTCCTCTACCGTGGGATATTGCCACCCCTGTGCCAAAAGACACTCTCGCTGAGCATAATGTTTAGCGTGTACGAGGGCTCGAGAACGAGGCTCGATCGCCTCACCGATCGGCAATTACTGTCGAAAGTCGTCGCTGCGAATGTGGCCGGTACCGCCGAGGCGACTCTCATGCCACTCGAGAGAGTGCAAACACTCCTTCAAGATTGGCGCTATCACAACAAGTTTCGCAACACGAGCCACGCCTTTCGTCATCTTCTGATGAGCCACGGGATCGCCGAGTGCTATCGCGGCCTCACGCCAATCGTCTATCGCAACGGCCTCTCGAATTTGACGTTCTTCACCCTTCGCGATTACTCGAAGTCCCTGATGGCCGGGAACGATTCGTTGATCGCGAATTTCGTCAGCGGCGCTCTCATTGGCGGCTTCACCAGCACGCTCTTCTATCCCATGAACGTACTCAAGATACACATGCAGTCGAGAATCGGCGGTGATTTTGAAAGAATCACCGACGCACTTCGCGACATCTGGATAACGAGGGATCGTAGCCTCAAAAACTTTTACAAGGGCGTACACCTGAATTGTATGAGGTCGTTCGTCAGTTGGGGCGTCATCAACGCCGCGTACGACTTCTTGAAGAGGATCGTTTTTTAACGAGAAACGGGTTTAGGAAAATACGAGCGACGGCGGCGCGCGATAATCGCACGAGGTTCGAGCGGCAGGGGATGTGCGTGAAGTTGATAGTAAAAATAATTCTGGAACGCTGTGGCCAATTTTTTATTGCTCTGAAGATTTTTTCTTCGGAGAGTGCCAACGCTAACCTAAACGAACCTGAACAATTGGTTCCGCGAAGAAAAAGCACGAAAAAGGGGTGCACGGAAAGATTCAGCGAGGATTTTTTTCGCTATAGAATGGTGCTCCAGAGCATAAAAACCCAAATAGTTGGTTCTTTAAAATTTGCACAAAAAAGAGCATGGAAAGATTTTTTGTTTGATAAATTTTCCACTCTCAGCTGCCGTAAATCCAAACAAACCCGAACAATTGGTTTTTCAGTGATGCACACAAAAAGAGTACGAAACGACTGTTTTGAGATTTTTTTCTCAAAGGAAGCAACATGGAGCAAACAAAAACAAACCCAAATTATAGATTCTTGAAAATGCAGACAGAGAAGACTACGACAAGTTTTTTTTTCCGCCCCGGATAACTACACAAACCCAAATGAAGCCAAACAGAACGACGCTGATAAGTATTCTATCTCGAGCAGTCTTTTCCGCTGGAGCCTCGAAGCGATTGAATTTGACAATTTTTTAAATTTCACCTGGAGAAAAAGACCGAGGCGTTTCTCAGTGTACTAACAAACGCACTGGAGAATTACCAAAGATTTTTGGTAAAATATTGAAAAATCACTTTGTAAACGAAATTGTTCAAAAGAAATTTGTTCAAAAAATTCCACGCTAACGAAAGTGTCATTAAAAAAAACCAATGTTCGTTTGAAACCGTTTATACTTTTATAGATTTGTATTTTTATTGAAGAACTTTTTGGCAACTTGCTTCAGGTTTAATCCCGGAAATGGAGAAAAATACGAGGTCGAAGGACTTTGAAAAAAAGAATATGGCGTCAGACGCAGAACGCTGAGGTTTGCGGCCATTTTGTTTGCACCGCCATTTTGTTCGGATCCGGCCCGCCATTTTGTTCGTGTCTGCACCACCATTTTGTTTGAGTCTCTACTACCATTTTGTCCGCATCCGCGCTGCCATTTTGTTTGAATCAGCGCTGCCATCTTGAGTCGCAAGAATCTTTATAAAAATTCTTTTACGCTGGCAATTAATCAAATTCAAGTTTCAAAAAATCAAGTCCAAGATTTCGTTTTTGGCCTGAAATGATTACCCCTCAAAGTCGTGCAGCGAAATGAGCATTGCAGAGCAATCAAGAAAAATGAAAAAGATGAAAAAAAAATCCCGACCATCAATGGTTGCGCCCTGAGGCGTTCATTATCGGATACTCAACGAGCAATCTGGGACAACAATTTCTCGAATCGTATACGAGACTGTCTCGCCAAAGAACATTGTACGCCTCTTTCACAATATGTCTATCGCTATTTATACGATTCATTGTTATGTACATATATACACACAGATATATATATATATATGCGGAGACGCCGTTGCGTTTAGTTAGCGAAGAAAAAACAATGTCCGTGCTACAATTTTTTTTAACGACGTTTTTGAAAGTGTAACTGGTTGAGGTAGGAGAAGAAACGTATCTGGAGCCTGTTTGTATGTATCCGCACATACATCAACGAAATGTATATACGCTGGTTGTACAAACGAATTTTATTATTCAGGGCGATTAACAACTATTAGAGTTCCCTTTGCGAGCGTACATGCGTAAATGCGAACAAAACGCCTTTTTTTCTTCACATTGTGCGATGAAAATTGGCCAAGATATTCGCGTTTAAAGCCCAAGAAATAATGCTTTTTTTCTTTGAAAAATAACGAACACGAAGAGTCGCTGCGCAAATCAATAGTTACCATTTAATAATGTTCTTTTATAATTTAATACATAGAGAGAAATAAATCGCGCAATGACTATATGCTGAACGAGGGAACCCTAATAGTTGTGAATCAGCCTGTATAAACGCGTAACTGCAACGAGAGCCGCGAATAATTCAATGACTATGTAAATGAGTACGTAGTTCGAGGCTAATTGAATTCAATGAGTGCCGCTGGTGCGCGTCGCTCGAATGCAATGAAAGTCAATTTTACAACGGCAGATCCGCTGGCTACGAAGATGACTCGTTTCTTTTTCTCTCTTTTTTTTATCGAATCCTCACTGGAGATCTTCAAGTTGCGGGAAAAGTTTCGGACAGTAGTGAGAATGAACAAGATTATTTGTTGCATTCTAGCGATACGAATTTGAACATTAATCTGCTCGTGTACACAGCCACGTGTATGTGGTGTGTCCGCTGTACTGAACGACCGCACGATTCTCGATGTAAGGTACGGGAAAATTTCGCGAGTTTCTTCTAATCAATAAAGAATATTTATTACGACGTGCCTCTGGGTGTGAGTCACCCCGAGCGGCCTCGTATTTCATTTATTTTTATTCTTCGTACAGGGAAGCTTCGTAATAGAAATAAAAAATAAGATGACAAAATAATTTTTAATAAAAATAAAGCTATAAAAGACGGCAAACTAAATCGTAACAAAAATAAATGAATAAATGACAACGTAATACGCAATAAAAATAAAGAAATAGAAAATTAATAAATAATTCGTAATAAAAATAAAGAAATAAAAGACCAAACATATGCCGAATTTTCCTCTCGATCGATAAAATCAACCGAATTAACTCGTTTATAGAATGCGCTGTATGCATATAGACTATTCCGAACAAACCGCCGCGAAATTAGCGTGTATTCACGCCGGGGATATTTCCACCCGATGCGGCAAGCCCGCGCGCGACGAAATTAACCAGAATTAGCGTTGTCGCTGGGTAAGCGCGTGGCGTTCCTTTTTTTCCCCACATTCTCGGGTGGCGAAATTAACGTCGACCCGTGTGCCGATCGTGTCGAGTTGCGCATACGGCGAAAGAGCTAAAAACGAAGGAAAGAGGAAAGTACGTAAGCTATGATCGTCGAGCGAGAGAACGACGCAAAAAAGGAGTCTGCGCGCTCTCGCTGGTGTCGCGGAGCGCACTGCGCAGCGCGCACTCTCGCGGTGCTCACGCTGCAGTGGAGCAGGCGGAGGAGGGAGAGCCACGGTGGAACGACAGTTGCAACGCCGGAGTGGGGGTAGGCGGCCTTGCCAAGAGCAGCGGCATGGAAACTAGAGTAAAGGAGTCCAAACTCCCTATCCTAGCCTGTATGTACGAAGTTGTTTCAAGCAGCCGCAGAGGTGTAGTGCTCAGTTCCGCCGCAGGCGTCGCTAGTGTTCTTGGGAAACGATAATGTATAGGGTGTGTTCCGATATTCACTGCAAGTACTGTCGACGTGACGTCACCGAATACAGCTGCAAAACCGTTCCGTTTATAGTGGCGCTATTTTTTCTGTACTGTAGCACATGTATAACGGAACGACATCGACAGTATACTGCGATTCGCGTTCCTCACTCGCCATGTTAGTTTTACTTCAGATGTCTCACGTCGCGAACGGCAGTAATCGCAGCAGGAAGTGACGACAAAAACAATGACGTCAAAAGATCACCAAAGCGAACCGCGAGCTTACTGCGGCGTATATCGGAACGGCATTCGTGGTACTCAAAGTACTGTCAGTAATATCGGAACACACCCATAGTAATACAAAACTGCATAAGGTTCGAGCTCCGCCTCAACGACCAATCAGGAAACTGGGGTGATCGTGTTTTTCTCTCGTACTCACTTGGAACAGTCATGGTGCGTTCTCTCTCGCACACCCAACGATAATACACCCAAGTGGGGATTCCTTCCATTAAAATACATAATAATATTGTGTGCATATATAAAATAAATAATATTAATATAGCACATAATAATAAAACAACTCGTGTTGTTTTATTCACATGGGCATATTATATAATAAGCACATCAGATATAATAATTGTAGAATAAGTACAACACGGCTAATTTAGCGGTAAATTTTGTAAAACTCCCTGCTCCTTTTACGTTCCTGACGCAAATAAATAATTAAATTCGTTGAGAAAGAATTAGCTCGCGAAGGTTTTATATAGCTGCTATCCTGGTGTACACGATAGATATATTTGTCTTTGGTAGGCGTAAACAATGTTGCCGCCATAACACGGTCATTTCACCTTATGCAGTTTTGTATTACTATATATCATCGGTTCGCAAGAGCAGTAGCGACGCCGGCGGCGGAACTGAGCACTACACCTCTGCGACCGATTAAAAGAACTGCTTGAGTAGGGAGTGTCGACTCCTATTCTCTAGTCTCCTTGAGCAGCGGTCTCGCTGTTGGAGTGGGGGTCGTATCGAGGCCGACGAGTGGGAATCGTGGCGGAGTAGGGATCGAGCCTAAGCCGCGGCGGGGGGGCAATCTTTTCTCCAGTCTCCCAGTACGCGACTACGGGCCGTGGAGTTTCTGTGTGTTGCGCGGATCAAACCGCTTGTCGAAAAGTGCAACGGGATCAAGCAACGCGTGGAAAAAAATGTTCTGACACCAGCCTACCTCCTTGCATAGGATTCTTCTGAAGCAGCAGGCGAAACTCATTCGCGAGTTGTTTCAAGGGCTGTCGTTTCTCCGACGTTACGCGCATCGATCGCGAAGAAAACAAAACGTCAGAAGAAATCGACGAAGATGTCGGTCCGGACGACGTTCCTAACCAGCGACGATGTATCAACGGGTCATCGCGTCGTCGTCTTCTCGCGTCATCATCCTCAGCCCGTGGCAATAACGGGAACGACGAGCTATTTTTGGCCAACGGAGAACAAGCACAGCGGCACACGAGGAACAAACGACCACGAGTAGATCGAAAAATATAACGTTATAGAAAAAAAAACAAAATTAACAAGTGATATGAGAATCAACGCGACCAAGATGAGTACTCCGATCGAGGAGAAGATTGATCAGAAGCTGAAGGTATCGGTAATTATATTATTTCATCATGTTATCGTATACATGCATATCAAAGGATCGATCGCATCTACGAGGGCGTATTTTCTGCCTATCGTTTCACGCGATTTATCGAGATCAATAAGTCGACTGTGTGCCTGCTGTGTTTTGTCCAGAGGGCTTTTCCCGAGGTATGAATACTTGATGAATCTCCCATTGACATTTACCTCACATCCACGTACGATCGAATAATCACAGATCTGACAGTCGGTCGGAATTTCGTGCCTTTCTGCGATAAACCCATACCCATAGCGCAAGGATGAACGACGGTGCTTCTCCGTAGGTGAGAACGGGCATGGTGACGGTGAGCGACGGCAAGAGCAAGCCTGTGCCGATGCAACTCAACCTGTCCATGGAGGTGCTGAAGCTCCAGCGGGAGGATCTGGAGGTAGGAATCCAACCGTCAGTGGCTCGTCTCTCCCGGAGCGTCTTATTTTTTCCCCACAGAGAAACGACGTGGAGGGTACAATGGGAAGGAGCCGTACAATCGTTCACAAGAGGGGTACAAAAGCAATAAGGGGCTCTCTCGCCAAGAAATATACGATTCTCGTGTATGAAATAAGATAACGTCAGGAAAAAATCACTCGATCGATGGACGCCTCCACAGGCTCACGGCCCTGTCACAATAATGCCTCCTCGGTGATTCGATACTTTCGAAATGTCACGTCACTCTAATCGCGAAACCATTTGCACATATTTCCATCAACTTTCTTCCGTTCGATACCCTATATTTTCACGCGACAAAACTAACGACACGGGGGATGGAAAAAGGGGAGAAAAATTGTACCGGCTTTCGGCTCTGTCAGGCGCGTACAACACGATCCTCGTCGGATACGCAGACTTTCTCGACCCAGCGGTCCTTTCTCGAATCACATAGAATATGTAATCGCGATAATAGCAAGTGCAATGAGTGCCGGTAGTGTCGCGCAGAGTCCTGGGCTCGAAGTTAGCTTCGTTGGAACGCAACGAAAATTTCTTTTTTATTTCGTTTTCTTTCTCACTTTCATAATCATCCAAAAAGTTTTCTTACATATTTACTACGATAATACTTTTATATTTTCGGTTTATTTCATATTTACGATTACATATTTTTACGATGCTTGGGCTACGAAACTTGCGTTGCATGCCAACGATGCAAACTTTCGTATCATTTTTTTTCACTTAATTGTTATTAGCATACAAAATCATATTTTTTACATTTGGGTTGTCGTTCGCTAAATAAGGAGGCTAAGAATGATCGCGAGATTTTCGTAGCTCAAATTTGTCAACGAAAATTTGGGAAATTCCGTAAACAAGATATTTCGTTGCGTTCCAACGATGCAAACTTCAACTTTATGAGACTCGCGAAATCGTCGTCTAGGCTATTTTTCTTTTGCATGCATGGAAGATACAGCCACGCGTAGATACACATACGTACGTCGTGCATCGGTATATAGCTATGTATCGATATATGCACACTGAATGTGCCATTTAAAGGTAGTTGAGGTAGTCAACCTTCAAAGGGCAAATTTAATGCGCATTTATAGGCGATAAGCACGGATTAAGAGCTCTCTTCGTTTTCCCAGCAGGCGGCGAATCACAACAAAGCGCCGTTGGACGCGAAAGAGCGAATGGTCCAGATAACGAGGCAAAAGATTGGAGGACTAGGCCTGAGCATCAAGGGAGGAGCTGAGCACAAGCTTCCGGTGCTCATATCGAGGATCTACAAGGGACAGGCGGCCGATCAGTGCGGACAGCTGTTCGTCGGAGACGCCATCATCAAGGGTACAAAGAGAAAGATTCCCTCCTCCCCTCCCCTCCTCTCCCCGTTCTCCTACAATTATACGCTGACCTATTTTCTTCCTTCTTTCCGCGCCTCGGCGATTGTTTCGTCGGATGAGGCGCAAATGTAAATGGATCGTTTATCCGGTTTATCGGAGCGCACAGCTGGACGGGGCCGCGACAGCTTTTCAATACTTTGACAGGCGATACCGTTGCATTGTTCCTGCGGGACACAATGGGACCCTATTCCTGTGTCTCGCTTGATTGAATACCTCGCTGTATCTTTCATTTCCGTTTTGTTGCTTTTTCATCAGACTCCCTCTGGCTCTCGCTCGCTCCCTTTCTCGAGCGCCCGTCCTCATACGGGCCACTAGGACGCGCGGCAATGTAAACAAGACTGAAGTTTATCGATCTTGCCGTAGATTATTCTTAAGGGGCTACAACTATCCAGGGACCCGAATAAAGTGGCCGAATTCGGATTTTTCTTCCGCTAAACATAATGGTACATATATTGAGAGCCTTTTAAAAAAATACGGCAAATTAACAAAAACATCGCGTCGGCAGATGATGAAATTTTTTTGCTACGTTTGACGGTGTCTCGGGTCAAGGCCGGATATACATTTACAACGAGAAAATAATCGGTTTGGTTTTTTTTTCGTTAAACGATAGAACTGCATGTGTAGAATATTTTCCCAAAGTTTGAAAGCGAAATACGAAAAACTTCAAACGCGTTTTGTTTTAACTGCATTTTCGAAATTGACGTGCAGGATTACTCAAAAACTATGAAGCCGATTGAGTTGAAACTTCGTAGTCGACTAGAATTGTTTTTGAAAAATTAGAAAGAAAACTACCTTTTTAATCCAAATTTTACAGAAATTTTGCGCGGAATGTTGATTTTCTTTTGTAAATGCGTGCCATTCTTTTGGATTTGTATTTTCTTCACTTAAATGACTGTTCAATGGACACTATGCAAGTTCCAAATGAAATTTAAAAACATTTCAACACTGCCGGAGCCCAGCCAATTTGATGATAAATTAATTTTTTTCAATTGTTTTTTTGTTTGTTAAAGTATACGTATAGTTCGATAAATGTTAAAACATTATTTCTCAGTTTAAAAAATCCCTCAAAATTGCTTAATTTTTACCCGTCTCAATGTATATCTCGCCTTAAACGAACAATCCGCAATCTAAAAACCACATGAGTTATTCAAGTCAACAATAAATACGAGTCTTGGACGATCGTCGATTTTCAAAATCATGTTTTTTTTTTCAATAACGTGGCGATGAATTGAGACTCGAGCACACAAAATCTCTGAAAAATAGACGAAAAACAGCTCATTCAATTTTAGGAATATTTTTATGAAGTTTTCAGGGAAAATTCTACTGTTTGACAAACCTGGGTAGATAGGCTACATTCTACTATTTACGGTATTCCTTTTGTGAACCCGAATATTTAGCAGTTCATTTATTTTCGTCTATAATGAAGTAAAACTATATCCCATTATACGGGTAAAATTTCAAGCCAAGTTACACCGACCTATCAACGAAAAATTATGACTTTAAAAATCGTCTCGATTATACAGCGAGGTCGTGTAAAAATTTTACGACAATTAGGAAGCTCGTTGTTGAACAATTAACATTCACAAATTAAATTTTGTCTTATGGAAACTGATGGAACTTTGCAACAAGTTTTTTTTCGACCTCTCAATTTTGTAATATCTACTGAATATTATATATACACTGCTGTATATAGTATAGTATATATAGTATATATATATATATATATATATATATGCAGGGTGACTTTTATAAGGTGGTCATGGTTTTTTAACGGAGACTTTGTCCTTGGAGTGCCATATTTCAGGTGTTTACATTTTATTTTTTTTAAAGGAAACGAGTAAAGCTTTTTGAGTGCGGTTTTTTTCTTGCTTTTATTCATGATATACAGAACGTTAAAAAATTAAAAAAAAAAAACCAAAATGGCGGCCGTTGCAGCTCCGCGAAAACAGGTCCTCAAATCGCGGGAGGTAAACGGCTGACATCACTGCCCCCTCTTTGTTGATCTAAAACACAAATTCAAAGCATATTATCAATCTGTGACCCTTTGGTCATGGAATGACGGATGGGTTTTTCGTTTAGTACAAATTTCGGAAAATGGCGGCAATTAAAAAAAAAAAAATCAAATTTTCGCGTTTTTTTTTCGCATAAAAAGATAAATAATAAATGCAAAAATGTATCTATCGAAAAAACGATCCGTCATTCCGTGAAGACATGTTTTCTGAGTATGCTCTCTAAATTTCAGGTCGATATGTTGATTACAGCGGTCAGGAGAATGTCAGTCATTTTTAAAAACGTGTTTTCGAGAAAAACGCGTTTAAAGTTTTGTAATGTGTTTACACAAATGTGTTTATAATTACCGCTAATCGGCAATGCCTGGTCCATAGAGGCATCACTTCGCTTCTTCTAGCTGCTCATGTTGAGCCGCTAACATCTCCGGCTGCTCAAGCAAGGATAAAGTCTCCGTTAAGGGTCTTGCGCGGTGATTTTGCGACTTCAAAAAATGTTATTTTTAATGGTTTTTCACGCTTTCTTTGAGAAAAACATGTATCCGATTTTTGTCATGAATAGCATTTGCTAGAGAAAATAGCGTATTCTGGAAAAGAATGGAAAATCCACATTGCGTACAGGAGAATGAAGTTTACAAAATTCCGAATACGGAACACTCCCGAAAAACTTTATTCGTGCTGCCCGTTATGGAGAAAAAAATTATCAAACATACAATTTAATGTGGATGGATCGGAATTTAATCAGTGGAACAAATCAGCCAAGTCAGGCACGATTGCGCTATAGGAAGTGCTAGTCTGCTGACGTCACAGCTGCAACTTCCGAATGATCGGCTGTCACAGGAAGTTGGTTCAAAGTACTAAGATATGCGGTCGAACCGAGGGATCTGAATGTGTCCCTATCGGAGAACTTGATTCAAAATAATGTGAATTTAAAAAATGGTCGAGAATTCCATGCACTGCAAATACGATTCTCAATCATTTGCGATTCGCTAACAACTTTTGGAATAAATTATTCTGGCAATACATTTTAAAGTAATTTGACGTGAAATTATTAGATTCGACCAAGTACTACGAGTTTTTTTTTGTTTTTTTAATGTTGCATAAATTATCTTCACATGTTGTAGTTACAGAATTTTTAAATATTTTATGACACAGTAAAAAATAAAAATGCTCGTAAAATTTGGAAAGAAATAATAATTTCACGCGAAATTACTTTAAAATGTATTGATAGAATTATTTATTGCGAAAGTTGTTAGAGAATCGCAAATGATGAGGGATATTATTTGCAGACCATGAAATCCGCAAACATTTTCGAAATTGACATTATTTTCGATAAATTCGCAATCTATCGATCAAGTTCAATCGGTTATCTTATTAAACCTCAAGCCGTGAAGGTATTGCAGGCACCATAATCCCGTGAAACTGGGTCGTTTTCGTTTTTGCACTGGCAAACGAACAATTGTTGATGGAAAAAATCGGAAAAAACCATAGTCGAACTATAGACCGCACTTCTACAGGGAAAATAGGGTTGTTTGCTTCCTTATTTTTGATTTTTTTTTTCAATAAATATTAAGCGAAGAGAATGATCTTGGGCGGGACGGAAAAGACTCAGGTTTGCGAATTACGGGTTAACATTTTCCAGGCAATCGGTCAGATTGAGTCGAGAAGTCTGACGATCGTGCGACGACGACGGAAGGAGCGTTATTTATTTAACAAAGATAAAATCGGTGCCCTCACCGGTTCTTGGAGCACAAAGTGACACAAAATGTCACGAAAATCACATAATGTCCTGAAAATCACAAAATATCATGAATATCTCAAAATCTCGTAAAAATCACAAAATATCACGAAAATCTCAAAATGTCACGAAAATCGCACAATTTCATGAAAATAACAAAACTGGGTTTGTTTGGGTTTGTTTGGGTCGCAACCCAAACAAAATCAAACAAACCATGCAAATAATATCCCTCGTCATTTGCGATTCTCTAACAACTTTCGCAATAAATAATTCTATCAATACATTTTAAAGTAATTTCGCGTGAAATTATTATTTCTTTCCAAATTTTACGAGCATTTTTATTTTTTACTGTGTTATAAAATATTTAAAAATTCTGTAACTACACCATGTGAAGATAATTTATGCAACATTAAAAAAACAAAAAAACTCGTAGTGTTTGGTCGAATCTAATAATTTCACGTCAAATTACTTTAAAATGTATTGCCAGAATAATTTATTCCACAAGTTGTTAGCGAATCGCAAATGATTGAGAATCGTATTTGCAGTGCATGGAATTCTCGACCATTTTTTAAATTCACATTATTTTGAATCAAGTTCTCCGATAGGGACACATTCAGATCCCTCGGTTCGATCGCATATTTTAGTACTTTGAACCAACTTCCTGTGACAGCCGATCATTCGGAAGTTGCAGCTGTGACGTCAGCAGACTGGCACTTCCTATAGCGCAATCGTGCCTGACTTGGCTGATTTGTTCCACTGATTAAATTCCGATCTATCCACATTAAATTGTATGTTTGATAATTTTTTTCTCCATAACGGGCAGCACGAATAAAGTTTTTCGGGAGTGTTCCGTATTCGGAATTTTGTAAACTTCATTCTCCTGTACGCAATATGGATTTTTCATTCTTTCCCAGAAGACGCTATTTTCTCTAGCAAATGCTATTCATGACAAAAATCCGATATATTTTTTTTCAAAGAAAGCGTGAAAGACCATTAAAAATCATATTTTTTGAAGTCGCAGAACCACCGCGCAAGACCCTTGAAAAACACATGGCCACCTTATAAAAGTCACCCTGTAAACTATACATATACTATATATAGTGAATGTATATAGTATATATGCATGTATGTTTATGTGTGTGCGTGAGTGCGCGCGCGCGCGTGTGTGTGTGCGTGTGTGTGTGTGTATAGTATATATAGTATACCTCTTAAATACTTCATACAAAAACACAAAATTTTCCGAATTTTCGTATTATTTTTTATTTTAACCCCTAAGGAGGTTGAAGTAATGATGATAGAATTCTGAAAATTTGGTTTGTTTTTACATGAAGTATTCATGGAGGTCGTGTAAAAATTTCATGACGATTAAGAAGCTGTTTATTAAACAATTAACATTAACATGTTTTATAGGGACTCAAGCTCCTTAATTAGAAAAATGAGAAATAGCTATTCTAACGATTCGCGTAGTATTTCTACGTTTGATATTTGGCAACTTTGGTTCTATTTCCGTCTCTTTTTGCTCATTCAGGCGAGTTTAACCTCCATGCTTTTTAAGGTCGATCTGTCAAAACAATGTCAGGTGCGGGAAATGTAAAGCATTCTATTCGGGCCACGACTGGTGAAAAAGCGTCGTGAAATTTGTGTCGGCGAAATATGTCGGTTAAAAATGAAATATGTGTGGAAATTCGAATGAGTGAGATGAGGTTACGACTACAGTCAGCTGTTGCCCTGCTGTCACGTCTCTCTATCGAAGCAAGTGGTAATAAATCCAATACCGGAAGTTCAAATTAAACTTGATATTACATGAAAATAAGGTCAATAAGCGTATTTTTTTCTGAGACTATTGGATCCCCACAAGTGTTAAGTATGTTAATCTGATTATTTTTAAGAATCTGACGGATTCTCACTATTGTATACACTTTTGTAGCGACCGGAAATTGCGTTTTTGTATGTCATCTCGGGATTCCTTCACAAAAGTACGCCATGCTTATTTTTTTTTCTCTGTAATAAGGTCGATTAACGACCCTGAAATTTTACACAGATAATTATTAAGATATTCAGTGAAGCTCAAAAAAAAATGAAAATCCTATGGATTGAAGCCTGGCGATAGGATTGCCTTCACTGTGTTATGATCAGTTTGTCATAAATACACTAAACAGACCCAAACAAATACATGCTCAATTATGTGTATCGACGTGCATTTATACCAAGTTTCAAACAACGCTGGCCAAAAAATATGTCGTCTCATATAAACTTTAAAACCCCTTTTTGGATTTTTGATTTTTACAACGCTCGAAAAGATTCTTATATTGGGTCAACTATGAATACGGCGCGGTCAGAATTAGGAGCCACAGATATAGTAATACCGCCTATAATTGGGTACAAAAATTATTACTTATTTTCATTAGAAGATATTCCGAAGAACCCTCCGCGAAAGGAATACCTTCAAGGGTCAGCATAATACTTTTTTTTTCTACGAGAGTATCGCGATCCCGAGATCGGAATTTTACGGACAAAGGCTCGATTCTCTTCCCGCCTGATTGGAAAAACTCCAATAACGCTTCTTCGTCCCCTTCTCCGTTTCTAAAGTTGCAATTTGCGATACTTGGACCACCAGCGTGATCCTTCGTCCTTTCAATAAAGAATTCTTTGTTTCGTTTGTTGGCAACCACCGGGACCGCGACCACAGTGAACGGAGAGTACATAACCGCGTGCAACCACGACGACGCCGTCAACATCCTCAGGAACGCAGGTGACCTCGTCGTCCTCACGGTCAAGCACTATCGCGCCGCGAAGCCTTTTCTACAAAAAAACGGTAATCACCGGCTCGCCTCGTGCCCACACGGAGACAATTTTTAAGTAATTTTTACTGTGAAATCACAGTAACTCGGTGACAAATGTGCAATTCTTCAGGTTTTTAGGAAATAAATGATAAATTTTCATGGAAATGAATCAAAATTTACTTTTGCGTAACAGAAATTTAAAATATTTTCCAGAATTTTTACTGAAATTAATAGTAAAATTTCATGAAACGTAAAGATTACGACAGCAAGTTAAAAAAGTGCTAATATAAATGAAATTTTTCAGTGGAACATTGAGAAATTTGCGTGTTTTCCATAAAAATTTAAAAAAGGAAGCCGAAATTTTCCGTGCGTCCACCGGAATTTTACGTTCTTTATAGTAAAATCAGTTAGGGCTAGGTCGCCTGACCGTACGCGTGAGCTCTGTGTGCGAGCGTGCGTATACGTGAACGCAAGCTGTGAGAGTGCGCTTGTGTATGACGCAGTATGACGAGCACGAACGACGCCGACCCGCGTTGCTTAGCAACAGCGGTACCGCGCATGCGCATTATAGTACGAAGCATAGGCCAAGAAAGCCTCGTGGTCTCGTGCAGTCTAACGTGTTCTACGCACTTCTACGCAAGAAAACAAAGAAACGTGAAAAGAAACTTCGATAAAGGACGTCTACAATGGTACGGAAAGATGATATGCTAAAATAAGTAGCAATCAAGAACACAAATGTTCAGAAATACAGTATATAGAGTATTTATTTAATCATAGGGAATTAATTTTTCGCTAGGGATTTTAGAAACTTCAAGTTTGTCCAGGTTATTTTTACTGTAGAAACTTGGAATTTTTGAGGCAGCCCATTGTTAAAATTCTACATGAGAATGTGTCAGAATTTTTACTGAAAGAAATGTAAAAAATTATGCGACTTGCTTAAATTTTTACACGAATGAAAGCAAAATATTAAAAGCTAGTGTCAATTTTTGACTATGTGCACATTTGTCACCGGTTTCAAATTTTTAATGTAATTTTTACGGAGATTTCACCGTAAAAAATACTTAAAAATTCTCTCCGTGCAAACATAATGACAAGTATCAGCCTCGTCTAATCGGCTCGCTATGCCCAATCGGTGACAGAGAAAGAAGAAGAGAAGCTGGACAACTGCGCCAACGGGGACGCGGACGAAGAATGGGCCACGCCGAACAGACGATCAGCCGGAAGTCCGAAGTCGGGCCACAGCAGACACGGATCGAACGCCTCGTCCTCGTCCTCGGGACACGCGAAAAAGTGGATCGACGTTATTACGGGTGAGACTCGTGGGAATTTACAGATGTTCCGGAGCTACGGAAAAGGTCTCACTTGAGGGGAGGGTAGGGGTTTCAGCGTAAAAAAAAACACTTTTTTGCAAATTTTTTTTGCATCTATACGGATAGAGCACGGATTTTATGTAACCCGAAAACTTTTATGCCTTAGGCCCCACAATAACGGGCATAAAGCCATGAGCGAATTTACCAATTTTTTTTTCGTGCGAAAAAGTGATTTACTCGTAAAATTCATTACACATCTATTTAGTATGAATATCAAGCTATGAGAAATTTTTTTTTCTTTCGATTTACAGAATGGCCGACTACTAATATTTTCTTTTGCTATCTTTTTTTTAGGCGCTCCGCGGCGTCACTTTTAGCATCCACAATTCTTTACCTAGAACAAAAAACAAAAATTCTCGTCAATCTACATTAGAGTGCCTACAGAAGTACGTACGGAGTTTAAAAAGTATCGCTTTATTCAAAAGTCGTAGATATTCGAACTTAAGAAATGAATTTTAAGTGAAAAATTTCGTTACACCTGCTCATAAAACGAAAAGTTTTCGATCAATCAGATTCTCTGCGAAATGCAATTAGGAACGTAACTTTTAAATTTGAAGCAAATCGAGTGAAAATTGATGAAGTTATTTGTCACGCGAATGGGAAAAAAGCTGTTTCGAGAAGTTTCGAGTAGTCGGCCATTTTGTAGATCAAAAAGAAAATTCCAACAGCTTGATATTTATACTAAATAGATGTGTAATTAATTTTACGAGTGAATCGCTTTTTCATACGTAAACAAATTGTTAAAACCGCGCATGATTTTATACCCGTTACTGTGGTCCAAGGCCTTGAAAATATTAAAAATGTTAATAATGTTAAAGGGTCTTAAAATATAAAAAAAAAGCTCACGCAAAATCTGTAGAAAGTAAATCGTAGATGCAGTCAATGAAACGTTCTTTCCCCAGGAACGACCCTCCGTAAGTCGAATCGCCATTGTATCACAATAAGAACAAAAGCCAACAATGATTTTCAGTGCCCCTGATGATGGCGTACGTGACGCGATACATATTCGGAACGGACAAGCTGAGACGCAACGCGTTCGAGGTGCGAGGTCTTAACGGTGCCCGTACGGGTGTTATCCATTGCGACGATTCCGGTATCCTCTCGCAGTGGCTGAAATACATAACCGACAATATAACGGGCCTCACGCATCTCCAGATGAAGCTTTACAATCGTAATTTCGGGGTTGGCGAGAGAATCGAGTACATGGGTTGGGTGAACGAGGCGGTCAGCAACAGCAATCAGCCGTGGCAGAGTTACAGGCCGCGTTTTCTCGCCCTTAAAGGGCCCGATTTGTTGTTGTTCGAGACGCCGCCGTGCAACATCGGCGATTGGTCACGATGCGCGCTCACCTTCAAGGTCTATCAGACGATGTTTCGGGTGATGAGAGAATCGGAGAACGTCGACGAGAGGCAGCACTGCTTCTTGGCGCAGAGTCCCGGCAAAGCGCCACGCTACTTGAGCGTCGAGACGAGACAGGAATTGCTGCGGGTCGAGGCAGCATGGCACACCGCCGTCTGCTCGGCGGTAACCCATCTCAAGAGCAAAACTTTTACGGTTACCTTTAACGCCAAGAGCGCCGGTCTCACTCTCGAATGGACTCAGGGATTCTCTCTCGCTTACGA
This sequence comes from Ophion costatus, assembly GCA_951751655.1. Classification (NCBI taxonomy): domain Eukaryota; kingdom Metazoa; phylum Arthropoda; class Insecta; order Hymenoptera; family Ichneumonidae; genus Ophion; species Ophion costatus. The sequence continues at coordinate 1,542,439 of OX632360.1, read as the reverse complement.
AAACATGAGCGAAGTCGTGTGGCGTTACAAATTCTCGCAGCTCCGAGGCTCCAGTGACGACGGCAAGAGTCGCTTGAAATTGCACTTTCAAGAGATCGATAGCGTCGCCATCGAGACCAAGGAATTGGAGTGCTCACAGCTGCAGAATTTGTTGTTCTGTATGCACGCTTTTCTCACTGCGAAGTTGGCCGCGGTCGATCCAACGTTCTTGACCTCGACGACCCCGTAAAAACGAAGCCCCGAACTCCCGCCGACGCGCCTCACTCGCCACCGACGACAATTCAACACGCGCAACGAAATAACCACCCCTCCCCCTACTCGCGTCGTTCACCGAGATACCACGGGCTCGTCCCTAACTGGGACGGTTAAGGATCTTGAGTCCCCAATCGCAAATGATAATAAAATTCGGAAAATTTCGTACGTTTTTGTATGAAGTATTTCAGAGGTCGTGTAAACATTTCACGACAATTGGGAAGCTCGTTATTGAACAATTAATATTCACAAATTAAATTTTGTCTTATGGAGACTGATGTAACTTTGCGATAATTTTTTTGTCTGACCTCTCAATTTTGTAATATCTACAATATACTGAAAGCAACGGAAACAAAACGAAGTTTATTGATATATTTTTTTTTTCTTTTAAAAATTGTTCTTAACAAAATGTTAATTTTTTTGTAACGAGCTTCCTAATCGTCGTGAAGTTTTAACACGACATCTTAAATACTTCATACAAAAACATGCAAAATTTTCCGAATTTTCTTATTATTTTTTATTTCAACCCCTGAGGGCGAAGTAATGATGATAGAATTCGGAAAATTTGGTATGTTTTTACATGAAGTATTCAGGGGATCGTGTATAAATTTCATGACGATTAAGAAGCTACTTATTGGACAATTAACATTAACGTGTTTCATAGGGACTCAACATCCTTAATGGCAAACTTCGAACGATACAGGCCCAACAAAAATTCTCGCCAGGCTCGAGTCCTTCGACTCGAGACGAAATTGAGCCGGGAAACTCGCGCTCGATTCACTTGACAGCTTATTGACAGTTGCAGAATTCCTTAATTTTCAAAAGCTTATTTTTCCATTTTTTTCAATATCCATATTATTATTTTTCGACAAATGTTACGGTTCGAAAATCTTTCGAAAGCTTTAGAAAGCTCACTTCAAAAAGCTCATTTTAAAAGGTTCAAAAAAGCTTTCTTATATTAAAAAATCTCCGTATCGTTGTTTTGCACGAATTTGAAGCTTTGAAAAAAGCCCTTTCCTTTTTCGGATTGGAACACACGCATTTTTCGAAAAAACTTTCATTAGTGTGCAAACAATGATATAACGATTATTGCAAGATCTCAAAACTGCGAGCCGCAACTTTCGGTCATAAAGTTTCAACGTTAAGAGCGAATTTTTCCTGCGAACGAAATCCGGGGAAATATACTCATCGTTATAACACAGTTGTATTGCGGCAATAACGAACGGACATCTGGCACTTTTTTGCGCTTAATAATATTGTTCGAAGACACGAGAGGTTTTTTTTTCTCTCTCTCGATACAACCTAAAGTATATAGATGATGTTACAGTTGAAAACCTTTTTCGGTTTGAACGCGGTTTCATCCGGTAAAAAGTGGTTTTGACTGAATGCTTCCGTTACAACTAGTTTTTGCTAGTGAAAGCTAAAATTTATATTTAGAAACGCAAACAAACGCACACAAACCTATTTTAGCTGAACGCCTTTGCGATATATTTTTTCCAGACAAAACTAGAATTTATATTTCGAAACCCAAGCAAATCCAAACAAACGAACCCGTTCCGACTGGACGTCTTCGTTATAACTAATTTTTCTTACCGAAAAGTAGAATTTACGTTGAGAAGCCCAAATAAAGTGAAACGAACCTAAACAAACACAAATAGACCGAAACGAACCCAAAAAAAGTGAAACGAACCCGACCGAACTTAAATTCAAACTTATTTTTCTAAGTGACAATTAGAATTTATGGTCAGAAACCCAAACAAACTCACATTTTCAGAGGGTTAAGTCAGAGTGGGTTTTTACTGGCAAAACGCGTTTAAACTGAAAACAGGTTTCAACTGTAATATATATATACACACACACACACACACACGTTTCTTGAGTTCTGAAAATAATGAAAAAAGCCAAATCGACGAAAAACCAAATGACCTCGGCGTGGTGTCCGTCTCGTTATCGCGCGCGCGATCGTTATTTCGTAGCTTTTGATTCTTGTCTCCTATTATTTCGACGATTTTTCCCGCCACGGCGATCGCAGATCTGTCTCTGGTGTGAATGACAGACCGGCGGAAAAAACGCGTTCGACTAGTCACTGATTCCAAAAAATAAATGTGTGGTAGAGAGAGAGAGAGAGAGAGAGAGAGAGAGAGAGAGAGAGGGAGAGGACGATGGACCACAGTTCTTTTTTCTTTTCGCTTCCGGACGAGCGATTTCTCGCGACGAAAATTTAAGTTCCCATATAAAGTAGAAAAATGAAGGGAAAAACGAGAAAAAAAGAACTGTCGGTTACAACGTTTTGCGCTCGCCGGACGCGGGGGAAAAATCGCTTGCACAAAATACGTCGGGCTATCATCGTTTCCTTGGAAAGGATCTTTCATTTACTTTTTATATCGCTATTATAAGTAAACACATAAGTATAAACACACATATACATACATACATTCGTATATGTTGGATTGCGGTAAAAAAAAAACGATCAAGTCTCACCTCCGAGCGATAGTCTTGGGTGTGAAAGAAATTCGCCGCGTTGTTCGGAGGGTTACGGAGTTGATTTTATTTCTTTCGCACTCTGACGTATAAATATACGTATATGTTCGTAATTGCGAGGCCGACCAAGTCGCCGTAAATTTTCGAACGCGTTTTCGTTATTTTTCACGCGGAGGAAAGAGGACACAAAGAGAACACTAAGAGATATGGGAAGAGAGCGAAATATACGTGCACGCTTATCGCAAGGAAAAGGAAGATAAAAGAAATAATAAAAATGCTCTCTCGCTCGTCTCGATCGTTCGGTGCGACTCACGGAGCTCCTATGTACGAAATAAGTTAACAATGCCAGTATTAATGAGCTTCGTCGACGCGGACAAGAGGAATTAAGCTAAACGTGCCACGTCCATGATTCGACACTTTCGAATTGTCACGTTGCTCTCATCGCGATACCATTTGCACATATTTCCATCAACTTTATTCCCTTCGATTGCAAATATTTTCACGCGACAAAATTATTCGCCGTGACGGAAGGAAAAAAAGGGGGAAAAAAATCGGCTCTCGGATGTGTCAGGCGCGTGCAACAAGATCGTCGTCCGTAACTTAGACTTCCTCGACCTAGCGGCCTTTTATCTCGAATCGTGTAGAATTCGTAATTGCGATAATAGCAAATGCAATAAGTAACCGGTACTATCGTGGAGACTCGCGAAATCGTCGTCCACACTGTTTTTCTTTTAGTTATATGTACATAGACACACAGACACACGTACACATACATATATACAGGGTGTCCTGTTACGAATGGATTCAGCTCGGTGAGCCCCGCGGTTTTCGAGGTTAAAATAATCTGCTTTTGGTTTTTCGCGTGCCATTTCTACAAACGATAACTTTTTTTTACTCGGTTAAAAAAACGATACGCTTGGTTATTTTTTTTACCTGGAAAAGTCTTCTTTTTAACCTCAAATGTTATGGAAACATTGGGAAGAAAGATCTTGTGCAGAATTTCCATACAAACCAATGCGAACGTCTGACTCTGATTGGCTGCGGTGTAAAAAAAAAGTACTACGCGTATCGTGCTAATTACTTTGAAAAGTTGCTTAGTTATTGTCGATTTTGTATCAATTGTAGAAATGGCACGCGAAAAATCAAAAGCTGACGATTTATACGAATTATGTGAATTTATATGAAGATGAAAAATAACATGGCCAAAATCTTGATAACCGTGGAACTTTTACTAAACTTAAGCATATAGTAGGACGTGATCTGACGTAGTTGCAGGATTATCCATTCGTAACAGGACACCCTGTATATACCACGTAGAAAGTGCCTATACTCCGTTGTACACGATCGAACGATGACAATTCATTTGACGATGCACTTTATTCTCGTATTCGAACGAAACGGAAAGCGCGACAAAAACCCACCCCATACGCAAACACACGTGTCTAGGTCTCGAACGAGTAACTGGAGCGTTGCCACGCTCCGAGAGATTACGATTAACGAAGATGGAGAGAAAAACGTAACTATCGTAATTGCGTTGCGAAGCGATGGGGAATACCCATGATCCCTCGTGAATCGGATGGGCGGCTTCCATTTTTATGTCACTCGTTGGTTTTTTTCTCTCTTTTTTCTGTTCTTGCTCGTAGTCGGACGCCGCTCTCAGATTCACCAATGACGAAACGGTGCGAGTCGAATGAGACTTCGTCTGTACGTACACTGTATATGTGACAACTGTAAGGTGACTGTCGTAAGGTGGCCTGTGTGATTTATTTATTGAGCATTTGACGCTGAGATTTTACGACCGAGAAAAAAACGATCTTTCAGGGTTTTTCGGGACCTTTTTGAAGAAAATGCAGCGTATTTTTGTAGTGAACAGTATTTGCCGGAAAACATTGAGCGATTTGGAAAATAATTAAAACAGTATATTTTTTGTCGACAGAGGTCGTGTTCGTTGGGTCTCATCATTTTGATACGAACAAGTGCGCATGCGCATAATGATGCGCAGTAGCGCGTTGCGCATTATTATGCGCATGCGCATCATTATGCGCATGCGCACTTGTCCGTATCAAAATGATGAGACCCAACGGACACGACCAGAGGGTGAAAGAAAAATTGAAAATCATATTTTCAATTGTATCCAAGAACACGTGGGGTCTGTTCGTTTTAGCTACTTTTATCCACTTCTAACACCTTCTGTAGACTCTCTATTACTGTATCTGATCCAAATGTAGAAAGTGTAGCTAGAACGAACTGACCCGTTTCCACCTTACAATTCTCACCCATATATATATATGCGTACGATAGAAATAAAGGAAAAAAGAGCTACCGAGCGCTCGATTCAACGGAGTCTAACGCTGAGAGGGCCGATCATTGGGTGAAACCGAAAAAGAAAAAATGACAACCAAGAGGAGCGAGAGATCGTTGAAAATCGACGACGAAATATCTGCGTTAACGAATAAGTAAGTAACGACTGCACAACTGTATTGTATAGATAGATTAGTAAAAAGACGACGAAGAAAGAAAAGAAAAAACGACCGAGAAAAAGCGAGAAAAAAAAGAAGACAAACGTACGAAGTGAGAAGAAAGACAAAGAAACGCATGCGCAACGGCAACTACAGTTCAATTAATCGTCCGTGAATTAACGAGTAATGCGAGCCTCGAGTGAATGAAACAAAAAAAAGAAAAACGATAAAGAAAGCTATATATGGTCACACGTATGCGTATATATAAAATTTATGCGCATATACATGTATACATTTCGTATATGCGCATAAGTATACACGTACAAGCGAAGAATAGAGGATACATATCCACGAATACAGTGCTATTTCCCATTGCGTTTATTTTCTCTTCTCTTTCCTCTTGAGGTTTATCCTTTCTTTTTTTACTTTTCATTTCACCGTGAAGAACGTCGCAATTGTATAATCCACCGCCGCATCGAATCGTATACTCGCGTAATCATTTTTTGATAATAAGAAAACGACGAAGAAAGCAAGAGAGAGGAAAAGCCACGATAAGGGTTATTATTGGGACCTGCGAGAAGGGCGTCTTACGTTGAATCGTAGCAGTGTCTCTCCCTCCCTCTCTCTCTCTCTCTGGATAATTCGTAGCTGGGCGAGTGCATTTATCTGATCGATTTTTATTTCCCTAACGAGAGGAAATATTCTTATAGCCGAGAAAAAGAAATTTCGTCTCCAACGGGCGAAGAACTTTTTTCTTTCTTTTTAATCGTTTCAAAGAAGCGAACGAGGGAAAAAATATAAACGAAGCTTTGCGATGTTACTGTAATAGAAGTTTTTTTTTTTTTTTTTTCGTCTGCAACGAACAGGAACGTGCGGGTGTTTTTTTTCTTCTTTCTTTTTTCGCAAGCACACACGGTGTTCGAGAAGAAAATAATAAGAGGGGGAAAAAACGAGTTGTAAATAATTTGTATCGCCTGCGAGATTAATTGCTGAGTGAGCGAAGCTTATTAGTTTATTCCACGAAGCTTTTCGTCAGACGAGAGCGCGAACGAAAGACACAACCAAAAAGAGGAGAGGAAAGAAACAATGAAGAAAAACACGAAGAAAATATAGAACTGCCGGTGCTCTAGTTTGTGCTAAGCGAATAAGGATAATATTCGACGAAACTAATTGCACACGATTACACGTACACATCTTTATACACACAGAGAGACACGTACGCGCGATACTTACATTTCGAAATATAGTTTATCTGTTATAATGTCTATTCCCCTCCGGCCCCCCCCCCCTCATTGACAATATGTTTCAAAAAATATATTATATCATTGTTAGAAGTTACAGATCCACGGAATACTCATTTTATCCTTCTTATCGAAATTAAGGAGAAAAGAAGACGAAACAAAAATCAAAATCGCTTTCATTTTTTCGAGGAACAGCGGCTCCGAGGATTTACGTTTGCATTGCAGAAATGCAAAAAAATATAATTCACGACGAAACTTTTCGTTCGTAGATTAATTCTTATTGGGTGCAATTTATTCTCTGTTTTTATTTATTTTTCGTTTTATTTATTTTTACTTGAGTAAATTTATTTTTTATTAATTCATTATTTCAATCAATTATACACATTTAGGATCGACAAATATTTCTCGAAGTATATAGCGATTTTTTTTAAATCGCGTGTATGAAAATTTCGCATCTCGTGTTAGTCGGGTCGTCGTTTTTCATTCGTCGAACAACAATTCGTGAAAACAATTCGACAATTATTACCGCCCCAGTGGTCGCAGCTGGAGTTTTTTGTCGCTTGTTTTGTTTTTCATCTGGTCGAACAATGAACTGAGTTGCTGAGCTGGAGTGGGATCCAAAAAATCGGTTCCAATTTTTCGGTAAGATTTCGTTGTAAGAGAAGCAGTCGCGCCATTTATTTCAATTTTGGCATTTCATTCGTGTACTCACCGACACGGATGTACGTAAAATTGAATGAAATAATATAAATATTTGGTAAAACTGTCGACCCTGCGGTTCAAATTCATAAGGAAAGAAGAAAAAAATATTTTCGATTTGATTGATCCACAATCGAAGTATATCCATAATTAAATCATTAATGTGAATAATTTATAAGGTTAAGGATGTTGAGTCCCAAATCGCAAATGATGATAAAATTTTGAAAATTTGGTATGTTTTTGTATGAAGTATTTCAGAGGTCGTGTAAAAATTTCACGACAATTAGGAAGCTCGTTATTGAACAATTAACATTCGCAAATTAAATGTTGTTTTATGGAAACTGATGTAACTTTGCAATAAGTTTTTTTTTTGACCTCTCAATTTTATTATATCTACAATATACTGAAAGCAACGGAAACAAAACGAAGTTTATTGATAAATTTTTTTTTTATTTCTTTTAAAAATTGTTCTCAACAAAATGTCAATTTTTTAATAACGAGCTTCCTAATCGTCGTGAAATTTTAACACGACCTCTTAAATACTTCATACAAAAACATACCAAATTTTCAGAATTTTCTTATCATTTTTTATTTCAACCCTTAAGGAGGTTGAAGTAATGATGATAGAATTCTGAAAATTTGGTATGTTTTTACATGAAGTATTCAGGAGGTCGTGTAAAAATTTCATGATGATTAAGAAGCTATTTATTAAACAATTAACATTAACATCTTTCATAGGGACTCAACATCCTTAAGGGGGATTGTCTTTTTTTTTCGCAAAATTTACCGCTTTTTGGGAATTTTTTTGTAAAGAAAGTATACAACGGAAAACTTGTGAAACTTGGCATATAGTTTTATTGATCTGTTTACTACATACAAAAAAATTTTTAAACAATTTCATCAAAAAATCCGCCTCCCACCCCCCTCGACGCGCGATGGTCCTTTTTTGATGGTGTGCACGATTACAGCCTTCACGTTCATCTTGCAACAAAAACCCAAAAAGCATTTTACTTTAGACACATATAGCTATCGTTCGATGAAGGGGAAAAAAAAAATTGACGATTTGGTGACGTTTTGAACTTGAAGTATCGATTTTTCGAAAAAAATTGATCGATTTTTTGTTATAAATAAAAAACTATTAAACGTATTGCTTTTTTGCTTCATCAAACGATAAAAGGATGTCAGCTGAGCATTCTGTGCAAATTTGAAGGCAATCGGTTGAATAGTTTTTGAGAAATCGTGCACACCATCAAAAAAGGACCATCGCGCGTCGAGGGGGGTGGGAGGCGGATTTTTTGATGAAATTGTTTAAAAATTTTTTTGTATGTAGTAAACAGATCAATAAAACTATATGCCAAGTTTCACAAGTTTTCCGTTGTATACTTTCTTCACAAAAAAATTCCCAAAAAGCGGTAAATTTTGCGAAAAAAAAGACAATCCCCCCTTAAGGAAGCTTTCCAGTGTGACAGCCCGAAAAATCGCTGTTTTTCGCGATTTTTTTTTTTAAAGAAAAAATAATCTAATCGGTCTGGTTTTTTTTTTGTATATTAATTGGGTATTGAAGAATACAAAACAATTTTTTAAAGATCGATTTATTTATTAATTAATATCGATAAAAATGATGAAACAATTGTTGCAGAAAATGCACTTGGATGTGGTGTCCACGTTGGGGGTCACAATTTTTATCTGAAACAAAAAACACAAAAAGATTATTGATCGGTATATAATTGGCTTTCGGGCTATGGAGGCTTTTTTTTTTTTTTGCAAAAATGGCGCCGGTTTGAACAAAAAGTATCGATTTTAGCATTTTTTTTGGCAGTTTTTTTACAAAAAAATAGGAAGATGTCAAAAAAAAAAAAAGCTTCCATAGCACGATAAACAATGACGTTAAGAATATTGTGTAAAAAATTCAACTCGATAGCTTTAAAACTCTGCCCTCCAAGTTGGACACCGTTTTGAAAAATGCTGTTTCGAGAAAAACGCGTTCAAAGTTTCGCTGTAGCTGTAGCGCTCCGTTGCCTTCTTCCAAGAAATGCTGTACAGTAACCGAAATAATCTGAATTTCGGCATGAAAATTTCAGGGAATATTCGGAAGAGTGTATACTATTCGATAAAGCAAAAAAAAAAAATCGATTTTTTGAAAATTTCACACTGGAAAGCTCCCTTAAAGAATACATTTCCACTGCAATTTATCTGCACGAGCAACGAAAGAAAAAAGATGTCAATTGATCCATAATCATATATATATATATGTACGAGTAATACGTACCTATAATATACGAGTATATATAATTAATTAAGTAATTAATACATTTGACGATTAAAGTTCAATGGAAAAATATGAATAATGAAAAAGATTGAAACATAAATTGCCACTGCCATTTATCTGCATAGGGAAAATAAGAAGAAAAGAATATGTCAATTTTTCTCGATCCATTATCGATAAATATATGTATATATATAAGTGGGATTTGACCAAGCTGTAATGTTTTGTCCCGATATTCGTTGCCTTCCGACTTGTCTCATTAGGGCGATTTTTTTCGGCACCCCGAATCGGGGGATGACGGTGGTGGCCGCGGGGTTTACCCCGGCAAAAATTCGTCCGATTGGGTTCTCACGTTTCACCCTGCCAATTACACGAGAACGATGAGGCGGGGGGGGGGGGGGGGGGGGGCTGCCCCAGTACTAACCCGTCAAAATGAGAATAATCGCCGATAAATCTGACGTCCCTGATAACGAGAATTTTCGCCGTTCGCGTATCTTTCTCATCTCTCCAATTTCTATATACGGGGTGTACGGTTTAAGTTGGCACGCGCCAATATACCGAGAGTTGCATTTTGGAACCAAAAAGTTTCAAACCAAAGCGTCACTGTTTGTGGGAGAAAAATAATGGTTTTGGCTATTTTTTCTTGGATTGCAATTTACAAGGTTATTTCAAGGTCAATACTGGTTTTTGAATGGGAATCGACATTTCTCATTTCAGAATCATTTATTGCATGACAAAACGGGTAACTTTTGTTTAAAACTTTTTTCCGTTCGACTTCATTTTTGGTATTTTGCATATTTAACTAACGAGATTAAACATGCAAAACATCGTAAAAAAATGAAGTGTAGCAAAAAGAAGTTTGAACAAAAGTTACCTGTTTTGTCAGGTTGAAAATGATTCTGAAATAAAAAATGTTTGTAACCGTTGAAAAAAATGAAGTTGACCTTGAATAACTTTGAAAATGACTAGTAATAAAAGAATCCCCAACACCATCATTTTTGTTCCTTCAAACTGTAGAACTTTTGTTTGAAACATTTTTTCCTAAAATGCATCGTTTTCGGAATATTTGGTTGTGCCAACGTCAATGACACACCCTGTATATTTATGTACAGGGTGTCCCAGAAGTGAATGCGTTCCCCGAAATGGGGGATTGGAGTTGAAATTCTGAGTCGATTGATATAAGCATGTGTGGGTCTCAGATTAAATCCTGAATTGTTATCAATTTTCAAAGACGGGCCAATCAGGTGCGCCTGCCTTTAAACATCAATAATAATTCAGCGGTTGATCTGAGACCCACACATGCTTATATCAATCGACTCAGAATTTCACCCCCAAACCCTCATGTCGAGAAACGCATTCCGTTCTGGGACACCCTGTATACCCCTTACTAATTCTATCTACCACTACTCCCAATATTTCATTTCTAATAGCGCTATATAACGAACAGCGCTGTAATACGGGTGTGCTATATATACAGAAGAGAGTATAGCAGCCTCGGATGCTCGATCGCCTCGTCAGAGAGGATTTAAGTTTTCATTATAACCCGCGCGAGAGGGTTCGACGACGTCACCCTCTCCCGAATCGTCGAACGGTATTAATCCCCGCGAACGATAAACGAAATGAATTTTTCTTTTCTCTCTCTCTGTCTTTTTCTTCATTTCTTGATGTCACCTTCTCGCCGAGAGCCTCCATAGACCAAGGTCATCACGTTTCCCCGTGGACGCACGGAACTTACCGGTGGCGAGAGCTATTACGCTTCGTCACTCGGACTAAAAACAATACGACAGGGAAGAGCAAAGGCGCGACAGGAGTTTGTCGAGTCTTGCTTTGTTTATCGGTGTTCATTAATTACTTTTTTATTTTTATATCAATTTGTGGGAGGAAATTGAATGTTCCTTTTCTCGCGTAAAATAGCGATCGGTTCTCGTCTACGTGGCGGACGTTTTGTAGAAGTGGAATCGCGTCCGGTTGAGAAAATATCCAACCGACCAATGGCATATATCTCAAGAATCTCGCGGCTCTCACCTGACGTATATATACACTTCTATGCCATTTCGCCGGTGGTTGACCTAGGCCAATTTCAAAAACCGCATTTTAAAAAGGAGGGATTTATCTTCATTTTGACCTTGTTGAAAAAAAAAATTACGTTTTTTTTTGCAATTAGCACTCGGTTTTGAAAACGACCATTTTTCGTCGTCTTTCTGTTCCTTTTTGAGTGGATCCCGTTTGCAGTAAAAAAATTTTACGCATTTCTTCGACCAAAATCATAAAGGGGGAAGTGTAAGCTTCATTTTCGTTTTTTTTCCTACGATTTTTTTCCAACAATATTTCGATTTTTGTGAAAAAATAGATAATTTGAAAATTGCTCCGGAGTACGAAAACTATGAGATTTAGAACGAAACGTCAAGACAGCAAAAAAGTTGCATTGCTTCTTGTGAGTTGACGAGAATTTTTTCAGATTTTTTTTTCAAATTTTTTTTTTTTCATCTATTTTCGGTCAAAGCTTGATTGATTTGAATACCATAAGAATAATATAATTAAATTTTTGATTTACATATTAAACTTTGGTCTCGTCGAAGAAACATTCGCTCACCACACGCGGCATCCTCTCCACAAGTTTTTGAAAAATCTCTCGGGGTGTTTCTTTCCAAGATTTTTGTAGGAAATCCCATGGATTTTCGGCGGATGAATAAGTGACTTTGCGCACTTGCCGGTCCATTTAATCCCGCATCAGTTGTATGGGATTGAGATCGGGAGATTGAGGAGGCCATTGCATAATTCGAAGCTCGCCACTTTTTTGCTTCGATTTAAGATACTTCGAGCATTAAAATTCACATTAAACTGAAAAAAAATCTGGCAAGGTTAGTCTTTCCATCAATATTTGTGTAGAGTAGTGGTACGTTTACTGGAAAACGATAAAAAAGTCATTTTTTTGTACTTTTTTCAAATTAATGTTAAGGGTGAAAAAAACATTTCTCGAAAATCAATGAAAGGGTCCGGTAGGAAATTTATTTAAGTTTTCAAAGCTGCCTTTTAATTCTCTGTGCGATCATCGCGGTTGCTGAGACATCGATGATCAAAGACATAAGGATCCTTTTTCGTTCAGTCATATATCTCAGCAAAAAATTGACGGAGAGAGACGAAAAAAGTCATATTGAAGCTGAATAGACAAGCTAACTGATAGACGCATTGTTTTAGCAGAAAAAAAATCCCGAGACCGTGGACCCTTAAAAAAACAACAAAAATGTTGTCTATTTTTCTCTTGCGCTATTTCTTATAATTGCGCGATAACCGTAGCTTACAAAATTTTGTTGCCAAAAGATCTCTAAACTAAATACTTGAAGCTTAAAAATAATTTTTTTTTCATCTCGATACGACCATTTTTAACACAGATACAGCGCTTCAAAAAACACTAAAAAATCTATGAAATCTTCCGTTTCTCCAATTTCTTGGAGTAGTGTATATGCATGTTTTATAATATAATGACGTAATTCAAAAAAAAAAAATTGAATTCCAATCAGATTTAAAATGAAACAATTGTGATAAAACGATTAGAAACTGACATAAATACTCGTATATTGGTTCTGAATCCTTTTCATTACAGCTCTTTTCTGTGATGTTGAAGTTTGCATCGTCAGAGTGCAACAAGAATTAATTTATTGTAAATTGTTTCAATTTTTTTGCTCGAGACTGTTAGTTACTGAAATGTTTGTTCTAATTCTTACTGGAGATTTACGAGTTCAATTAAAAAAAAAGACTTTAGATAATAATAAAAATAAAGGAATGAAAAATGAAGAAAAAAATCGTTGCGTTTCAACGATGCAAACTTCAACGCCATTCTTTTCTTCGTAAATAGAATTTAAATCAAAATGATGTATCATTGTTACCAATATCAAATTTGCAATGCTGAAGAACGAAAACCTCAATTAAAAAATTGAAAACCGATATGTATTTTAGTTTCTAATTTTTTATCACAGTTTTTTTTTCTTTCAGTGTTGCAAATTTTTTTATTGATTAACTATTTTACGACTTTTCAAAGTGAAAATAAAATGTATATATGTATGTTATTACTATTTTAATTTGTTATTTAATATATTTGTTTATTAAATGTATAATATATATATGTATATATATATATATATATATATTTGAAAGCACGAAACAAGAAACCCAACAACAAAGAAAAAATAGGCGGATGTAGATAAGATTTTTTCGGACTTCCTATCGGGGCCTTTCACTCGTTTGTGCAGGGGATGGAGTAAAGCCTGATAAAGGGGAATGGAGCAAGTAACGAACCACACGACTGATAATACTTGGTTTGAAACTGTATACCATCTATTTTTCACGTTTCTCTCATCCATTTGGAATCCGTTGCACACACACACACACACACACACACACATAAGGAATATAAATCCTTTGCGATTTCCAATCAAACTTTGCGGGAAGCAATTAAAGGGATTCCTGATAAAATATAGGATATATTGCCGAGAATATACGGTTTCTTATCTTTCTTTTGTCATTGATTCTTCCATTCTCAGATATATATTTAGCGAAGAAAATTCTTATTAACTCTAAATTTGATAAGTCTTTTGTTACCGTTGTTCAATTTTTTGTCTCGTTTTCGTCTCAGTCATCTGCAAATTCTAATTACTTTGTCGAATTAAATTTAAAAAATACATTAATGGGTTCGAAAATAAGAAAAATTGAATAAAGAATAAAAAATATCGAAATAAAAATAATTTTAGTTCACTCATAGTTAGAGTTATGTATAAACACACTGACGCACATATACATGTTTCATTAAATCGATAATATTAGCGTTAAATTGCCATTTAATGAACTTTCTTATCGTAATTAATCTTTCTCACACATTTGTCTCAGCATTCTTCTGCGAATACTAATTCTATTCTCAAATTTTTTAAATAATGAGAACAAAACTGCGGGATCAGATTGATAAAAAAAAACAATAAAATGGAGAACATTCTACCATATATAATAAAAAAGAAAAAAAATGATAAAAAATAGGATTATCATCGAATTCTTATTTTCGTGTTTAAAATGTTTTCATTTCATTTTTCTTAATCTTTATCCCAAAATTCGTCCTATTTTTTGAGAGACACAGAGAAATGTGGGAAAAGCGAGACAGCGAGGATACTCGCTCGAAAAAAAAACTAAAGAATATTAGATAGGAGAAACAACGTCTCAGCCGCGTATGTGTATCGCAGGGCTGGTGGATGTTGGTTCGTACAGGTTTCGAGCACACGTCCTCGTCTCGAGGATACACGCCACGTAGATACGTAATACAATTGAGATTGTCCTTTCAAGAAGATCCTTTTCTCGTTCCTCCTACAACTCGTAACAAATTGCATACAATTGTACAGGCTCTTAGTCATTCTGCTTCTCTATCTCATTCTCGCGCACTCTTCGGATTCAACTACGAGTCCTACAAATTGTTTCGAATTTCGCTCCTCATGGAGTTTTGCTCGAGGGGTCTCGTGTCTTTGGTATACAGGGTGAGGCACATCAAGTGTCCTCATATCCAAAAATGTTTCAGACAAAAGTTTCAGTGTTCGAGAAGGCCGTCGTACTGGACCACCCTATTTTTTTTTTATCAGTGGAGGCGCTGTACCTTCGTCAAGGTCAACTCCACTTTTTTAAAAATGGAACCATGCATTTTTTTTTCGTGACCTTGTGTTGTAGGTCGCTGAATTCGTCTTAAAATTGGTAATAATGTTACCGAAAAATAATACATAGTTCCATTTGAAAAAGTGGAGTTGACCTTGACCTTTTTTGTAGGTCGTTTTTTCGTGACCTTGTGTTGTAGGTCGCTGAATTCGTCTTAAAATTGGTAATAATGTTATCGTAAAATAATACATAGTTCCATTTGAAAAAGTGGAGTTGACCTTGACCTTTTTTGTAGGTCGTTTTTTCGTGACCTTGTGTTGTAGGTCGCTGAATTCGTCTTAAAATTGGTAATAATGTTATCGAAAAATAATACATAGTTCCATTTGAAAAAGTGGAGTTGACCTTGCCGTAGCTTCAGTGCCTACACCGATAAAAAAAATAGGGTGGTCCGGTATGACGGCCTTCTCGAACACTGAAACTTTTGTCTGAAACATTTTTGGATACGATCAATAGCTTGAGTGCTATTGCTCTGCAACACTTTATGTGCTTCACCCTGTATATATATATATATATATATATATATATATATATATATATATATATATATATATGTCAATCGATAAAACAATACGAAGTGGGGAAAGCGCGCGGGAAAAAAACAATTTTCTCGTCAACGCCTCTTGAATACTCATAAGATTTTCCACCTTTCTTCGCTTACAGCTTCCACGTCGCAATGTTAACGTTTTCTCTTTTTTTTCTGGTTTTTTGCTCTTGCGAACTCGTCGGTAATTTAAGTCGTGTCGCTGCGTACGGTAATTAAAAAAGCGAGCGCGAAACTGGGAGGGAAAGATAACGGAGAGGGAGAGAGTGAGTGAGAGAGAGAGAGAGAGAGAAGGAGGCAGACCGTAAGTTTGTAATGGCGCAAGTAAGAAACGGGAACGTAATAAATAAAAGTAAAAATACAAATAATTGGTCGCAAGAGAAAAAGGAGAGATAGGCGGAGACTTGCGTCGATGTGGTTACGAAGAAGCACCCATATGCGTAAGCAATCCGTGTGTATATATATGTATATATTAGGGTGGTTAAAAAAATTGATTTTTTTTCTCAACGGAAAATTGAAGTACGTTAAGAAAAAGGAAGCTTTGCAGAATTTGAGGATTCTGAATAATTTTTTAGTTAGTGCTCAAACGCCTTTTTCATGTTTTTTTTTCATGATTATCGGAGTATTAATTTTTTTTTATCTCGATGTAGAAAATTTTAGTGCGTGATCCAATGTATTTTTATTTTTATATTTTTTTTACCTCAAACAATTCGTATTGGCAGATTAATAATCAATAGATGTACTTCGGTTGTGAGAATTATATCAACCACTTGATGAATAAGAACACGGTCTTTACATCACTGGATGTCCAACAAGTATGCGCGTTTTTTGGAGTAATATGTTGTTTTAGAGTAAGAAAACAAGTGAAGAAACAAAATTGACGAAAAATCGAAAAAAAATTAAACGTCGTTTAAGCACTACCGAAAAAAAATGTTTGGACATCTCAAATATTGTATGGATTATTTTTTCATAACGTAGTAACATTTTCCGTGGAGTGCCGCGGAAAAAAAATTCATTTTTTTTTAATCACCCTAATATATGTGTATAGGGATATTGGAACTCCCGAGAAACTTGGCGGTGGCGTTCACCTACGTAGCCATACGTCACGTACACCAGGCAGAATGCTAGTGGAATTGTTTTTGGACGCTTCTCAAGTTTTTATTTAATTTCGCACTTGTAGATTATTTTCAAGTTATAATCATTTATATCTTATATTCTTATCGAAGTAAGCTTATTAAGGCTAACATTAAGGAGAAACATAATGCGTTAAAATAAAGAAATTGCAGTATCATTCCGGCGTAGCAGAATATATATTCTCTGCACAAATATAAAAAAGCTAAGTTCTACTAAAAGTCTCCAGCAACAATTCGACTAGTGCATATCTTTATATTTTTTTTCTATTGTAAAATTGGTGTTGGCGTACTCAACGAACGCTCGACCAGAAATAGCACATGAGGAGTTTTCGACTGATGACGTTTTTTTTATTCATGCATTTATTTTATTACTATTATTATTATTATTGTTATCATATAGACGTCTCTCGCTGTGTGTGTGTGTGTGTGTGTGTGTGTATGTGTGTGTGTATATATATATATGTTTATTTGTTTGTAAATATGTAAATATAAATATATATATATAAATAAATATAAAATAAATAAATAAATATATATATATACACAACATACACCAGGTGTCCGATTTTTGTCTTACACCTGATTTATCTCGAAAAATACTGCTCTGATCAAGCATTAAGGGGGGATTGTCTTTTTTTTTCGCAAAATTTACCGCTTTTTGGGAATTTTTTTGTGAAGAAAGTATACAACGGAAAACTTGTGAAACTTGGCATATAGTTTTATTGATCTGTTGACTACATACAAAAGAATTTTGAAACAATTTCATCAAAAAATCCGCCTCCCACCCCCCTCGACGCGCGATGGTCCTTTTTTGATGGTGTGCACGATTACAGCCTTCACGTTCATCCTGCAACAAAAACCCAAAAAGCATTTTACTTTAGACACATATAGCTATCGTTTGATGAAGCAAAAAAGCAATACGTTTAATAGTTTTTTATTTATAACAAAAAATCGATCAATTTTTTTCGAAAAATCGATACTTCAAGTTCAAAACGTCACCAAATCGTCAATTTTTTTTTTTTTTCCTTCATCGAACGATAGCTATATGTGTCTAAAGTAAAATGGTTTTTGGGTTTTTGTTGCAGGATGAACGTGAAGGCTGTAATCGTGCACACCATCAAAAAAGGACCATCGCGCGTCGAGGGGGGTGGGAGGCGGATTTTTTGATGAAATTGTTTAAAAATTTTTTTGTATGTAGTAAACAGATCAATAAAACTATATGCCAAGTTTCACAAGTTTTCCGTTGTATACTTTCTTCACAAAAAATTCCCAAAAAGCGGTAAATTTTGCGAAAAAAAGACAATCCCCCCTTAAGTATAGTAAAAGATTTAAAATTTTTTGTTAACGTCCCTCTTTGAACCCTAAAATTTTTATTTTACTCATTACTCGATCGGAACAGTATTTTTCGAGATAAATCAATTGTTAGATTAAAATGGGACACCCTGTATATATATACACTCAATATTGCAATATTTAGTAATAAAGTAGTACAATATTACATTTTTCATGTCTCAATAAATTCCCCTTTGTCGAGTATGGCTCGCGGTATTCCATAGGCACATACGCTGTAATGGCAAATGACAGAGCGCTCGTCGATACGCCGCGAAAGTCACGCAAAAGAAAAACTCATTTGAAATAAGAACGAGTCGGTCTTATCAGAGAGGCATTTTTATCCGCCGCGACGGGAACCGCGCGTTTGCCAAGAAAAATCGCGAGCGAAGAAAAAAAACGAACTCGCGAGAAAAGTCGATCAATCATAGATATACAAGTTTCTCTTCGCGTTATTATTTTTTTTTTGGGTTTTCTTTTGTCACGATGACGAATAGCCAGCGTCACGTGGAAATGAACTCTCGATAATCGATCGGAACTTTCCGCGATAGTGTATTGTTTCTTCTTGCGTATTCGCGCGATACATCGGAATTTGACGAGCTAGTATACTGGGCAAATTGAGGGTGAAGGTGGAGATGTTGAACGAGAGACAGTGTTTTTTCTATTTGGGCGGAAATTTAGCTCTACGGTGTTCTTGATAAAAAATATTATCGATTTTTTTTAATAGTATAAAAAATTCGAACAATTTTTTTATCTGCATTAATAATGCCATGTATTATTTTATCGTTTTGGGGAATTTGACGCATTCTTTATATCGATAGAAAATGATGGTGTCTATTTTTTTTTCTTCATCAGTATGAGAAATCCGATCTACTTTTCGTCAGTATAAAAAATGCGGTCGTCAGACTAAAAATTCTATCAATTTTTGCTTCAATATGAAAATTGCTATCTATTTCTCGTGTCAATAGAAAAAATGCTATCCATTTTTGGATGACTCTGAAATGTTCTACCTTTTTCAAAATGAATATAAAAAATGATGAATAATTTTGTATCAATGTAAAAAAATCGATCTATTTTTCTTTCTATTCAACATTTCTTATCTATTTTTGCCCCAGTACAAAAATGGCTATCTTTTTTTTGTATCAGAAATTTCTATTAATTTTTTTATCAAGATAAAAAATGCTATCTAATTTTGTATCAATATAAGATACGCTGTTTTTTTCTTATCAGCATAACTAATTCGATCTATTTTTTTAAATGGATATGCAAAATTCCATCTGCTTTCGTATCAATATAAAGAATGCTATTCGTTTATGTCCCGATATAGCAATGTCCATCTATTGTTGTCCCAATCGAAAATTTTCCATCTACTCTTTCATCGATATTTCATTACAAAAATTCAACATTTTCTAAAAATCAAGGTATTTGATAAATATAGATTGCTAACATGGCCATGGAACGGGCCGAAAGATTTGAACAGGAAGAGAGAGAGAGAGGGAGAGAGAGAGAGAGAGGGAGAGAGAGAGAGAGAGGGGGTAAGCAAAGGCGGGGGGGGGGGGGGGGGGGCACGTGAATTTTCAAAGAAATGTAACGACGAGAAATTCCTCGCTCCCTCGACCGACGGAAGGGAGGGAGGATAAATAATTTATGGGATGGAAACGCATCGTCTTGGATTCGCGAAAAGTGAAGCGAGAATTACGTACGAAGTGAACGTAGGCGGAATGTGTCGGCTCGTTGTGTGCTTCTACTACTTGCCTGTGGAATTTCGGTAAGCACGGAATTTTCATTTTCACAAATATGTAATTCTCGAAAAAAAAAAAACGTTATTTTTTTTCTGTTCGTATTCCATCGTTTTTCGCATAATTCAGAATGTTTCTTTTCGTGTTACAACGATGCAAAATTTAACGTCAAAGGGCATCTTTTTTTAAATACCTCACCACTCGAATCAGGCGGAGTTTTTCTTTTATTTTTTTTTTCATCGCCTTCAACCGAAGTGAAACTCGTCGAATCGTGTTTATTAAGGATGTTGAGTCCCAAATCGCAAATGATGATAAAATTCGGAAAATTTGGTATGTTTTTGTATGAAGTATTTCAGAGGTCGTGTAAAAATTTCACGACACTTAGGAAGCTCGTTATTGAACAATTAACATTCACAAATTAAATGTTGTTTTATGGAAACTGATGTAACTTTGCAATAAGTTTTTTTTTTGACCTCTCAATTTTATAATATCTACAATATACTGAAAGCAACGGAAACAAAACGAAGTTTATTGATAAATTTTTTTTTATTTCTTTTAAAAATTGTTCTTAACAAAATGTTAATTTTTTAATAACGAGCTTCCTAATCGTCGTGAAATTTTAACACGACCTCTTAAATACTTCATACAAAAACATACGAAATTTTCCGAATTTTCTTATCATTTTTTATTTCAACCCTTAAGGAGGTTGAAGTAATGATGATAGAATTCGGAAAATTTGGTATGTTTTTACATGAAGTATTCAGGAGGTCGTGTAAAAATTTCATGACGATTAAGCAGCTATTTATTGAACAATTAACATTAACATGTTTCATAGGGACTCAACATCCTTAAAATATATAAAAACCCCCTCTCTCTCTCTCGCAATTGCGAACGCACAACTTTGCCGAGTCGACATATCGTTAATCATTCGTCTCGTCTCGACTGTTCTTCTTCTTCTTCTTCTCCCTCTCGAGGTCGTCCTTGCTCGCGAGAGCGCGGAAATTTTCAACTCTAATGTTATTCATCCACGCGAGAACAAATCGTTTTTTATCGTTTCGCTTCTTTTTTTCCTCCCACTGACTCGAGATTTTCGGCCACCCCAGCATGTGCCTACCGAAGGGCACAATTTTTATTCGAATTCTCATTCCCAGTACGAGCCTCGCGTGGTGTGGTAACCAGGGTAAAACATCATTCGAAACGTGATATTGAAACTCGTGCCGATTCGTATTCTGCCAATTTCCTGTCTTTACCGTGCACGTCGCTATCCCGGCGAAATTCGCTCTTCGTCAATAGCGGATTACGTTCGTTATTATTTCATTCGCCTCTCCGCGTCATACGCTCTTTTCAAAAGTCACGAGAAAATGTGCTTGCAGGATTGAAAAAATTAAAAAAAAAAAAATAATATATCTCCTCGTGTCAGCGCGAACTCGTTTCGTGCGACACTCGCGTTTTCTCCCGTTCACATTTCCGGGCTCGTGCCGCATTTCCTTTAATTATACATGCGACGTGCATGCCAAGAGTACAATTTTTTCCCATCTCTCTACATTCGTTTCTGCACAAATATTCGTTTCGTGCTAATAAGAAGTGTATCATCATTAGCATTATTATTATGACATTTTTTCACATATAGTGAAACATGTAATACAAATAATATAAAATATATAAATATATAATATAAATTATTATCATTATTTTTATAATTTTTTACACGTAATTAAGAGTTGTCTTCATTGATATTGTTAATAATATCGTTATCACTGTTAATATTATCACTATCAACACAATTATATTCTACAGTGCACGCAGATACATTTGTGGCTAGGTATTTGGAAAATCCTTTTATTTATTATTAACATTAGGTATTTACATAAGGTGTTATTAACGTTCATTTATTAATTCATTAACGTTCATTAATTCATTAACATTCATTAATTCATTAACGTTCATTATTAATGAGGTATTATTAACCTTATTAATAATAATAAGGTATTATTAACGTTCAGGTATTTGGAAAATCCTTTTATTTATTATTAACATTATTGAGTCATCATTAAGGCCTTAGGCCACAGTAACGGGTATAAAATCATGTGCGAATTTACATAATTACATATCCATTTAGTATGAATATCAAGCTGTTAGAAAATATTGTTTTTTTTCGATGTACAAAAAGGCCGACTACTAATATTTTTTTTTGTTATCTTTTTTTTAGGCTTGACATTTAACATCCACAATTTTTCACCTAGAACAAAAAACAAAAATTCTCGTCAATCTACATTAGAATACCTAGAGAAGTACTCACGGAATAAAAAAAATATTGTCTCGTTCAAAAGTTGTAGGTATTTAAACTTGAAAAATGAATTTTGAGTGCAAAGTTTCGTTATAACTGCTCATAAAATGAAAAGCTTTCGATTAATCAGAAATTCCGTACGACTTCTCTGCGAAATGCAATTAGGAACAAAACTTTTAAATTTGAAGCAAATCGAGTGAAAATTGTTGAAGTTATTTGTCACGACAATTGGAAAAAAGCTGTTTCGAGAAGTTTCGAGTAGTCGGCCATTTTGTACATCGATAAAAATATATTTTCTAACAGCTTGATATTCATACTAAATAGATGTGTAATTAATTTTATGAGTGAATCACTTTTTCGTACGAAAAAAACCTTAAATTCGCGCATGATTTTATACCCGTTACTGTGGCCTAAGGCCTTAAGTCAAGTAAGTATTATAGATACATAGATTTTGAATATAATGATTATGACGATCGCTATTATTATCATTATTGCCATCATTGATTTCTAAAATAATATTGTTAAGGATGTTGAGTCCCAAGTCGCAAATGATGATAAAATTCTGAGAATTTGGTATGTTTTTGTATGAAGTATTTCAGAGGTCGTGTAAAAATTTCACGATAATTAGGAAGCTCGTTATTGAACAATTAACATTCAGAAATTAAATGTTGTTTTATGGAAACTGATGTACCTTTGCAATAAGTTTTTTTTTTGACCTCTCAATTTTATAATATCTACAATATACTGAAAGCAACGGAAACAAAACGAAGTTTATTGATAAATTTTTTTTTATTTCTTTTAAAAATTGTTCTTAACAAAATGTTAATTTTTTAATAACGAGCTTCCTAATCGTCGTGAAATTTTAACACGACCTCTTAAATACTTCATACAAAAACATACCAAATTTTCCGAATTTTCTTATCATTTTTTATTTCAACCCTCAAGGAGGTTGAATTAATGATGATAGAATTCGGAAAATTTGGTATGTTTTTACACGAAGTATTCAGGAGGTCGTGTAAAAATTTCATGACGATTAAGAAGCTATTTATCGAACAATTAACATTGACATGTTTCATAGGGACTCAACATCCTTAAACGATAATGATATTGTTATGAATATTATTTTTCTTATTATCTATGGCACTACCACCACAATATCTATTACTACTGTTATGATATTTTGGTATGAATTATCCATAAACTATTTGTGAATGATCTACGAACCATCTACGAATCATCTATGAAATATCTATGAATTATCTACGAATTAGCTATCGAGTATTGGATTACGAAACTACTGTTGTATTTGGTTATGAATCATCGATGATGGTAAAAATACTATTGGTTTATTATAATTTTAAAGATGTTATTATTTTCATTAAGCTTATCGACTATGGCGGATTATCTTTATTATTCGTATTAATAACAACTTCGATGACATAACAACAACAGCAACAACAACAACAACAACAACAATAATAATAGTAATCATTCGAGTGGCAGTCTCGCGTGCATGAATGCCTCGCATTTCAATTTTTCATCTCCGACGCGTAGTTTTCTCATCCGTGCTTGCAAACCGTCTCGCTGCGACTGAAATTACTCACGACAGATCCCACCGGAAATACGCTTTTTATAGTATGGTAACGTGTTGCATAGCGCATGCACACACACACATGCCTGCCGCAGATTTTTCAACATTTCACCAGTTGCCTTGTGTGGTTGCGACTAAAACTGTGACATTTACTGTTTGTTGACAAATTTCTGTAAGGCGACAAAAAAAAATGCAAAAAAAAGATCTAGTCTTTTTTTTAACCTTAAATATTAGGGATGTTATGTTATGAAAAATGTTGCTATGAAAAAGATCGTATGCAGAATTTTCATACCAACCAATTCGAGCATCTGACTTTGATAGCTTGCAGTATAAAAAAATGTACTGCGCATATCGTGCCAGTTACTTTCAAAAAGTTGCTCAGTTAGTGTCGATTCGTAACATTTGTAGAAATGGCATGCCAAAAACCAAAAGCAGATGATTGAAAAAAAAAAAATATCAAAGCTCAAAATCTCGATAACCGGGAGACTTTTACTAAACTGGAATTCCAGCATATAGTAGGATATGATCGGACATATCGACAGCTGCAGGATTATCCATTCATAACAGGACACCTTGCGTATTAAAAAAACGTATATAATGAGGACGAAAGTGGGTTTGAATTTCGGAAAAAGAACGGGAAAGGAAAAAAGCGCTGCTCGTTATTCCGGAAACGTTCGCGTAACATGTGACTCCGTGAATTTGTATTTATCAGGTACATTGGGAAATAATGTACGAGCCTTTTACACCAGCTACTGAAATTACGATCTCGACTTTTCACTCGGTGCATTTCGAGTGTACGTGCCATTCGCCACTTTTACCCAGCACCCAACTCGCGCTACAAATTTATTGTAATATGCTTTAGTTCAGATATAGACGTGTATATATATGGGAAATACGTGTTTTCGTGGCTAGTACACGAACTTTCCGCGGAAAATTGTAATGTTCCAGGGGCTGAGATGGAACTCGGGAACGAGCTAACAAGGTCGAGCTGTTGCGATAATTAATATCTCGACTTTGGTCCCTGTGAAAAGAGCATATTTCTTGGCTATTTAATGATCCTCTTAAAGGGGGATTGTCTTTTTTTTTCGCAAAATTTACCGCTTTTTGGGAATTTTTTTGTGAAGAAAGTATACAACGGAAAACTTGTGAAACTTGGCATATAGTTTTATTGATCTGTTTACTACATACAAAAAATTTTTTAAACAATTTCATCAAAAAATCCGCCTCCCACCCCCCTCGACGCGCGATGGTCCTTTTTTGATGGTGTGCACGATTACAGCCTTCACGTTCATCCTGCAACAAAAACCCAAAAAGCATTTTACTTTAGACACATATAGCTATCGTTTGATGAAGCAAAAAAGCAATACGTTTAATAGTTTTTTATTTATAACAAAAAATCGATCAATTTTTTTCGAAAAATCGATACTTCAAGTTCAAAACGTCACCAAATCGTCAATTTTTTTTTTCCCTTCATCGAACGATAGCTATATGTGTCTAAAGTAAAATGCTTTTTGGGTTTTTGTTGCAGGATGAACGTGAAGGCTGTAATCGTGCACACCATCAAAAAAGGACCATCGCGCGTCGAGGGGGGTGGGAGGCGGATTTTTTGATGAAATTGTTTAAACATTTTTTTGTATGTAGTGAACAGATCAATAAAACTATATGCCAAGTTTCACAAGTTTTCCGTTGTATACTTTCTTCACAAAAAAATTCCCAAAAAGCGGTAAATTTTGCGAAAAAAAAAGACAATCCCCCCTTAAATTCAAGGCCCCAGGCTATGAAACGGCAATAAAAAATTGCATTGAAAAGATTGCAAGCTCATGCAGAGCTCATGCACTACGAGAGCGCGGGTTCACTTCCGTCAGCGGATGGATAATTGGGATATTGGATAGGCATAAAGACTTCATTAGTTTCACCGTAATATATCGACATCGTGACTGGGTCAGATTTATGTGGCCTTCGATCTGCACACGCGTCTTCGTGCACTTCCATATAGACAACAAGGATCCTCAAACTGCATCGCATTATAATAGCAACCGGATTATTCAAAGTCTGTTATATCTTCGTGCTATTGTTTCCAGTGTCTTCTTCTCTCTCTCTCTCTCTCTCTCTGCCTTTCTCCCGCGAACTCTGGGTATATAGGTGTGGACAACGGAAGTCTGTGCAGAGTCACCCGAATTCGTGCGGTCAAATTGACCATCTGGTCACACGTGCTAGAGAGAGAGAGAGAGCGAGAGAGAGAGAGAGAGAGAGAGAGAGAGAGAGAGAGAGAGAGAGAGAGAGAGAGAGAGAGAGAGAGACAGACACTACGCTTTACGACACGTGGCAAATGGCCCACCGCGTTGTTCCCCTCAGGGGTGCCATTTGAAACTCAATCACTTCAGTCCTGCATCAAATGGAACGACCGGCAATAGCATCCAGGTCCACGGATTAAGCAAAACGTTTGGAAACGGCCAAAGTAATTTTATGCTGATGGTCAATGAATGCGTGTTTTTGGGTTTTTTTTGTTTACGTTTGATTTTTTTGTTTGATTTTTGGCTTAGGAACGTACGGGTTAAAAAAATTAATTGACAAAAGTTGCCCAATGACTATTTTTCCCTATTTGTGTTGTCTTTGTCCCCCACACTCGGTAAAGTGAAAAGTTGCACTTGCGTGCTGGTCGAATAAAGTTCTTTGCAAAGACTAACCCTAAGCCAATCCGGAACTCTTCTCTTTTTTTAATAGAAAACATTTTTTTCGGAAAATGAGATTTTCTCAGGTTCCCTTGAGGATGCGTGAAGAGCTTGTCAAAATACTATTAAGAAATATTTCGTTGACCAAGTACTTCATGAACTGTGAGAATTGAAAATCACGAGACAAATTTTCGAGTCCAATAGCGCAAACAGTACTCGATGAAAAAATTATTGCGAGCGTTTTTGAAAAGATCTCAGGATGAGCTATAAGAATATCAAGAATATAGAGATATGACTTCTCGTTAAACATTTTGAAGTTGACTTCCGCAGGACTTTCAGGAAAAAAGCCAGGAATCTCAGTTTGACCTTGAATCCAGCTGCCGTTCAAGGTCAAACTGAGATTCCTGGCTTTTTTCGCCTCCAGAACGGAACAATTTTTATTCGAAACATTTTTCATTGCAACGCGTGCTTACCGAGTTAAAGACTTGTACACCTCGGTCCAAACACCCCGTATAACCATTGAAACGATCCGACTCCAAACATATTCCTGACACACACATGAACCACATTTTAGACACACGCGGTAGGCGAAATCCCGCCGTTACGAGCAGACGGCGCGCTAGGCCGACGTGCACTCGCAGTCCCGAAGTGACACAGCACGAGTGCAGGGACGGCCAAGTGGGTAAGGTCAACGTGTGTCAGACGCCCGTGACTCGTCGGGTCACTTGTGCACCCGAGCGCACGTTTCTTATCGTTTTTTTCCCGTCACTCCACTAAAAGCAGCTACCCTCGACGAGAGTCCCTCTCTTCGCCCCTGAAAAATCAATAAAAAATTGTCATATCACAAATGTCATTCGTAAATGATAGAAACCCCTTTCCAACCATATAAAGCGTACTCTTATCGCAACGAGTTGAATAAGTGTAACGCTAAGCGTAAGGCTCAGCGTAGTGCTGAGTACGATGTTGATTGCAATGCTGAGTATAGTACAGAGCACGAGGCTGGACGTGATGCCGAGCGTAATAGCGAGTGCAATGCTGAGTGTAAAGCTGAGGGTAGTGTTGAACGCAATGCGGGGCAGAGTGCTGAGCCTGGCGCTCATTACAATGCTGAGTCCAATGCTGAGCCCAATGGTGAGCGTGTTGCTGAGCTTGGTAATGGGCCCAATGCTGAGCGTACTGCTGAGCTTGGTACTGAGCCCAATGCTGAGTCCAATGCTGAGCCCAATGGTGAGCGTATTGCTGAGCTTGGTAATGGGCCCAATGCTGAGCGTACTGCTGAGCTTGGTACCGAGCCCAATGCTGAACGTGCTGCTGAGCTTGGTGCTGAGCCCAATGCTGAGCGTGCTGCTGAGCTTGGTGCTGAGCCCAATGCTGAGCGTACTGCTGAGCTTTGGTACTGAGCCCAATGCTGAGCGTACTGCTGAGCGTACTGCTGAGCTTGGTACTGAGCCCAATGCTGAGCGTAGTGATGATCGCAATGTTGAGCGTAGTGGTGAGCCTGATGCTAAGTGCAATACTGAGTGCGATGCTGAGCGTAGTGCTGAGCTTGATGCTAAGCGCAATACTGAGTACAGTGCTGAGCTCAATGCTGAGCGCAATACTAAGCGCGATGCTTGAGCTCTATACTGAGTGCGTTGCTGAGCTCAATGCTGAGCGCAACACTGAATGCGGTGCTGAGCTCAACGCTGAGCGCATCTTTGTCGAGTAACGATACAATTGATTGAACAGCAGCTGTCAGTAGACTGACAGCGGAGAGGTAACATTTGGTGAAGATGGATTAGGCGTGTTAGGTGTATGTTGTGAAAATGTACGCTGGATTATGGATCGCGCATTTATATGACGTTGAGTGAATCTTCTCGGGGTTATCGAAATGCAAACGTATTTCCGTGTCCCAGATTCGTCGGTCGATCTATATATGCGGCTCTCTCTCTCTTGCTCTCTCTCTCTCTCTCTCTCTCTCTCTCTCTCTCTCTCTCTCTCTCTCTCTCTCTCTCTCTCTCTCTCTCTCTCTCTCTTCTCTCTCTCTCTCTCTCTCTCTCTCTCTCTCTCTCTCTCTCTCTCTCTCGCTCTCTTCTCTGTTCTCCCTCGACTAGTAGCTTGTGCATTAAATCGGGCATATAGTGGGTTGTGCAGTCGACTGCACGAGGGAAAGAGAGCCAGCAAGAGATGGGAGCACAAATGTAGAGAGTATGTACACTGTATAGTGGGATGCACGTTGCAAGAAACATGAGTGGAGTAGCCGAGAGCTCGGCAAACAGCGACCATACAAACACACAGCCATGTACATAGATATATATATGGCAGATATATATATGACTATATAGGGTGACTTTTATAAGGTGGCCATGCGTTTTTTAGGGTCTTGGGCGATGATTGTGCGACTGAAAAAAAATGTAATCTTTAATGGTTTTTCACGCTTTCTTTGAAAAAAAATATATCGGATTTTTGTTATCTTCATATGTTGTAGTTACAGAATTTTGAAATATGTTATGAAACAGTAAAAAATAAAAAAGCTCGTAGTATGTGGTAAAAATTAATAATTTTCCGCGAAATTACTTTAAAATGTATTGATAGAATTATTTATTGCGAAAGTTGTTAGAGAATCGCAAATGACGGGGAATATTATTTTCGGACCATGAAATCCGCAAACATTTTCGAAATTGACATTATTGTCGATAATGTCCAAACAAACCCCGATTTTGTTATTTTCATAAATTATGAGATTTTCGTGAGATTTTCATAATATTTTGAGATTTTCATGACATTTTGTGATTTTCATGACAATTTTCGATTTTCATGACATTTTGCGATTTTCACGACACTTGGTGATTTCCATGACACTTTGTGATTTTCAGGACATTTTGTGTCACTTTGTGCTCCGAGAACCGGTGGGAGCACCGATTTTATCTCTGTTAAATAAATAATGCTTCTTCCGTCGTTGTGGCAAGATCGTCAGAGTTCTCGACTCAATCTGACCGATTGCGTAGAAAATGTTAACCCGCAATTCGCAAACCTGGGTCGTTTTCGTCCCGCCCAAGATCATTTTCTTCACTTAATAATTAAAATCAAAAATAAGGAAGAAAGCAACCCTATTTTCCCTGTAGAAGTACGGTCTATAGATCAACCATGGTTTTTTCAGATTTTTTTCCATCGAAAATTGTTGGTTTGGCAGTGCAAAAATGCAAAAGATCCAGTTTCACGGGATTGTGGTGCCTGAAATACCTTCACGGATTGAGGTTTAAGATAACCGATTGAACTCGATCGAGAGATTGCGAATTTATCGATAATAATGTCAATTTCGAAAATGTTTGCGGGTTTCATGGTCTGCAAATAATACTCCTCGTCATTTGCGATTCTCTAACAACTTTCGCAATAAATAATTCTATCGATACATTTTAAAGTAATTTCGCGTGAAATTATTATTTTTTTCCAAATTCTACGAGTATTTTTATTTTTTACTGTGTCATAAAATATTTTAAAATTCTGTAACTACAACATGTGAAGATAATTTATGCAACATAAAAAAAACAAAAAAAACTCGTAGTATTTGGTCGCATCTAATAATTTCACGTCAAATTACTTTAAAATGTATTGCCAGAATAATTTATTCCAAAAGTTGTTAGCGAATCGCAAATGATTGAGAATCGTATTTGCAGTGCATGGAATCCTCGACCATTTTTTAAATTCACAATATTTTGAATCAAGTTCTCCGATAGGGACACATTCAGATCCCTCGGTTCGACCGCGTATCATAGTACTTTGTACCAACTTCCTGTGACAGCCGATCATTCGGAAGTTGCAGCTGTGACGTCAGCAGACTAGCATTTCCTATAGCGCTATCGTGCCGGACTTGGCTCATTTGTTCCACTTATTCAATTCCGATCTATCCACATTAAGGATGTTGAGTCCCAAATCGCAAGTGATGATAAAATTCTGAAAATTTGGTATGTTTTTGTATGAAGTATTTCAGAGGTCGTGTTAAAATTTCACGACAATTAGGAAGCTCGTTATTGAACAATTAACATTCACAAATTAAATGTTGTTTTATGGAAACTGATGTAACTTTGCAATAAGTTTTTTTTTTGACCTCTCAATTTTATAATATCTACAATACACTGAAAGCAACGGAAACAAAGCGAAGTTTACTGATACATTTTTTTTTATTTCTTTTAAAAATTGTTCTTAACAAAATGTTAATAACGAGCTTCCTAATTGTCGTGAAATTTTAACACGGCCTCTTAAATACTTCATACAAAAACATACCAAATTTTCCGAATTTTCTTATCATTTTTTATTCCAACCCTTAAGGAGGGTGAAGTAATGATGATAGAATTCTGAAAATTTGGTATGTTTTTACATGAAGTATTCAGGAGGTCGTGTAAAAGTTTCATGACGATTAAGAAGCTAATTGTTGAACAATTAACATTAACATATTTTATAGGGACTCAACATCCTTAAATTGCATGTTTGATCATTTGTTTCTCCATGACGGGTAGCACGAATAAAGTTTTGCGGGAGTGTTCCGTATTCGTAATTTTGCAAACTCCATTCTCCTGTACGCAATATGGATTTTTTATTGTTTTCCAGAATATGCTATTTTCTCTAGTAAATGCTATTCATGACAAAAATCCGATATATTTTTTTTCAAAGAAAGCGTGAAAAACCATTAGAAAACACATATTTTTCAGTCGCAAAATCACTGCGCAAGACCCTTAAAAACGCATGGCCACCTTATAAAAGTCATCCTGTATAGTCGATATTCGCTGTGCATTTGCAAACTCATACAGAGTGTACCTCTGTATAAGTTTGCTTATTGCTAAACTTATACAGAGTGTACCAGAGTGTATCTTAGGAAAAAATTTTGAAACAAAAGTTTCACAGTTTTGCGAAACAAAATGGTTATGGCGTTGGTTATGGTTTATTTGGTGCCATTGGTTATGGTTTATTTGGTGCCAATTTTCAAGGCTCTTCAAGGTAAACTCTGGTTTTCGAAAAAGCAACGATTGTTTTTCATTTCAATGAATATCCTGAAAAAATTTAATCGAACGAAAAAAAGTTTCATCCAAAACTTTCCTATTTCGATACGTAAAAAATGATTCTAAAATAAAAACTATTGGTTGCCATTAAAAAAAAGTAAAGTTGACCTTGAAATAACCTCGAAAATAGCGACCAAATAAAAAATATCCAACACCACCATTTTTGCATCTCGATACTGTGAAACTTTCGTTTGAAACATTTCATCATAAAGTGCATCCCTTCCAAGATATTGCCGAGTGCCAACTTAAATGGTACACCCTGTATATACAGCCTCCATATTGCGTTTAACTTCGAGGCTCCCTGCTCCGTTATTACCCGCTCATACATACGTACACTCTCATACACATATACATACACACGAAATGGGACGTATTGCGGTTTCATACAGTACTTTGTTCCCTCGTCTCGACGAGGCGCAATTATATTTATCTTGCATTGGTGCCTCACGTTTCAAATGTCCTATGATCATTTGATAATTTCAACCGCGTGGCCGCCGATTCGAAAATCTCGCCATATTTAACAGATCCTGCATAGCCTGGAACAAAGTAATCTGGGGCGCACGTAAAGTTGCACTCCGTCATATGTCACCATACAGTAAAATTTTTTGACAGGTCCATTTCGATATTTTTCGTCACGTAATTATCATTCGATGCTTTTTTAACGCGCTACCCCCACTTGTAGAGCATAAAAAGGCCTTTTTCATGATTTTTTTTAAAGAAAACTACAAAACTTTTTAAATCGATCAATATACCATCTTAAAGAACACATCTTGAAGAACTTTCAGTAATTTTTTTATTGAAAAATATTACATTGTTTAGTGGCAAATGGCCGTCAATGAAATAATGTTTTTATATACACGGTTTGCGGTGGCCAACATTGCGGCGAAGTGGACCACCCGAAAAAAAAATACGGATGGATTTAGTCAAATATAAGTATAAACTAGTCTTTAATCGAAGGATTTTAAAAAATATTCATTTTTCACAAAATGGCGGACAGTCAAAGTTAATGGTTCGATTTTAACGAAAAAAACGGCCGTTTTTTGGATATAAAACGGCCATTTTTTTTCGAAAAAAAAATCGAACGATTAAAGACTACATTTTTATGTATTAAATAAGCCTGCAAAATCGATCAAGAAGATCGGTTCATTGGTGTTCGAGTAATCTTGGTCACCGACTTCAGAAATGCCATTATGAGAAAAACGCGTTCAACGTTTCAATTTCAGTTCTTCAATTCACGGATTCTTCTCTTTCAACGCTCATATCTCAGTCAATTTTGTTCGGATGGACATGAAATTTTCAGGACATATTCTCAGATACTTATACTTCAAAAAAATGCAATAAAAAAAAATCGTTTTTTTCAAAATCGCAAGTGGGGGTAACCCCTTAAGCTCGCCAACACTGAGCACCACGGGCTACGTCGAATAAATCATCCATTTGTTTCCTTGGGCCTCGATCACACCCCTCCCCTCCTCGCGATCTTAGTCGTCCTCGTCCCCTTCGGTGGCCGATGGATATTGGCGACGCGTTCGCAGGAGCAGCAAATGAATCCCAGTCGAAGCTCTCGGACGATAAATTTTCAACGGTCCCAGACCGGGGCACATAGCACCCCCCCCGCCCCCGGCCCACCGCACGTACCGCACCTAGCTTTTTTCCTCCTCAAATCGAACGGGATAGGATGCTGTGCAAGAGGCTGAGCAGAGGAGGCGGCGAGACGTCGCGATGCGAAAGGGGTGGAGGGCGACGCGAAGAAAGTGCCCGGGACTCGAAGTTCTGACAAGTTGGAAGTTATAGCAGCGGGCAATTAAAAGAGTTCAAGCATCTTTCTCTCTCGCTGTCGTCTCTTTTGAATCCCTTCCAGGCTCGCGAATCCGATTCATTAGTTCTCGGATAAATTCTGTCGACTCGTGACGACTTGGTGTCGTTCGTGCACGATGTTCCAATGAACAGGGTATACATAGATTTAAAGGAAGGAAAATTATAATAAAAGGATTAAAGCATAATTAATTGAGTCGAAAAACGAGGCAGGCATTTTTTATAGATTTGTATTCTCGGCGCTTCGCTGTAAGCAATTCTATCCTAACGGGTATTGCGGGCCAGGAAACAGGTCGATTTTCAATATTTTTTTCTGATGGGAGTATTGGGATCGGGGAATTCGGGATTTTACACACAATCAATACAGAGTCTTGCTAAGTTTGAGTCTTTTCTTAATTGACAAATATTGATGAACAATTAAATTATTGTTATTCATAGAAAGTGCCGTCATTGTTGCATGGCTAATTGGTGGAGGTAGATCTGCGAACTAGGCTTATCTGAAATGAAAAATACAAAAAATTACTTTTAGTATAATAAAACTATCGTATGAACGGATATTTTTTTTTTACATTTCCACACGGAGAGAATTTTAAAGTATTTTTTACGGTGAAATCTCCGTAAAAATTACATTAAAAATTTGAAACCGGTGACAAATGTGCACATAGTCAAAAATTGACACTAGCTTTTAATATTTTGCTTTCATTCATGTAAAAATTTGAGCAAGTAGCGTAATTTTTTACATTTCTTTCAGTAAAAATTCTGACACATTCTCATGTAGAATTTTAACAATGGGCTGCCTCAAAAATTCCAAGTTTCTACAGTAAAAATAACCTGGACAAAGTTGAAATTTCTAAAATCCCTAGCGAAAAATTAATTCCCTATGATTAAATAAATACTCTATATACTATATTTCTGAACATTTGTGTTCTTGATTGCTACTTATTTTAGCATATCATCTTTCCGTACCATTGTAGACGTCCTTTATCGAAGTTTCTTTTCACGTTTCTTTGTTTTCTTGCGTAGAACTGCGTAGAACACGTTAGACTGCACGAGACCACGAGGCTTTCTTGGCCCATGCTTCGTACTATAATGCGCATGCGCGGTACCGCTGTTGCTAAGCAACGCGGGTCGGCGTCGTTCGTGCTCGTCATACTGCGTCATACACAAGCGCATTCTCACAGCTTGCGTTCACGTATACGCACGCTCGCACACAGAGCTCACGCGTACGGTCAGGCGACCTAGCCCTAACTGATTTTACTATAAAGAACGTAAAATTCCGGTGGACGCACGGAAAATTTCGGCTTCCTTTTTTAAATTTTTATGGAAAACACGCAAATTTCTCAATGTTCCACTGAAATATTTCATTTATATTAGCACTTTTTTAACTTATTGTCGTAATCTTTACGTTTCATGAAATTCTACTATTAATTTCAGTAAAAATTCTGGAAAATATTTTAAATTTCTATTACGCAAAAGTAAATTTTCATTCATTTCCATGAAAATTTATAATTTATTTCCTAAAAACCTGAAGAATTGCACATTTGTCACCGAGTTGCTGTGATTTCACAGTAAAAATTACTTAAAAATTCTCTCCGTGCAAAATTACGAAAATGGCAAGCTGTAGAAAAAAGTTCTATTATTCGACAAAGAGGAACAGGTTTAACGGTTTGTTATTAAGAAAAAGCATAAAAATATGAAAAAATCATCCGGTCATACGATAAAATAGTGATTGTGAGAATTACGCTGGCGAGGAGAGAGATAGAGTGAAAGAAGAGAGCGAAGAGGAAGAGAGCCACAGATCGGGAAGGGGAGACTCCAGTTTGCAAACACTCCATTTCTCATTCGCATCACGTCACTGAATTTTCAAGATCCCTTTGCAAACTACGAGGGCCGTCATCTCTCGCGCATCCACAGATGGGCACGTACGCGTCTTTTATCCGTGCCCTTTGTTTTCAAATATATTTTTATTTTCATTCCCATTCTCCCTTCTCACCGGAAATCCGATCTCGTATTCACACGTAGACGAACGAGACAAACGGCAAAGCCGCGAGATTTCGACGCAAAAATTGTGGCACCTAAACAAAAAAATGTCGCTGAAGTTGCAGAAGTGTGAAGAAATGAAACAATTAAACCGGTAGACACTTTACGCGTTGATCAGACACCTATTCCATCGAGCTGAAAGCTTATCAAAGACACTTTTCATCACTCACGGAAATTTATAACGCCAAACCAATTCTGTAACTATGCTCACTACGCGAGGCAATTTTTATCAGTAGTTACGATTATTATCGATCAGACGTGCGATTTTTTTATGATGTTGGTTGACAATATAGAAAATATTTTGTGAGTCGAGGGTACTTATTTTGAGACACACACACACACACGCACACACACACACACACACATATATATATATATATATATATATATATGCACAGGTTGATAATAATCTGGCTGACAATAAATTATAAATAATGATGATAAACATCACTATAGTAAAAAGAAGAAAAAAAAATCAATATATTTATAATAAATCGTTTTAACCGGAAATACGACGAAATCTTTTCCAAAACTTCCGTCTGCGTTCTTTCTCTTTCCCCTTCCACCCTGCAGGGTCACGCTCCATTATTCTTACTTCGCCGCTAGAGAGAGACAGCGAGAGAGAGAGAGAAAAATGGGAGGCTAAAAAATGAAGCGTGCGAGGCGTGTACGTAAAAAACAAAAAACGAAGGAAATATCACGCACGTGCGGGTCTCCGCACACGGAATTCAGGGTGAAACTTGGTTCCTAGTTTTTGTTTTTTTGTCCTATTCCTTCTTCGCAACACATTGAAGCTGCGTATATATATATATATATATACACATTAGACCTGTCCTTAAGAAAGGCAAAACCGAATAAAAAATGTCAGAATTAAAAAAAAAAATTCCCTCCATATTTACCCACCGCTATAGGAAGCCTTACTTTTTCCCATAAGAAAAGCATTGATTTTTCGTGATTTTTAATCTTTTTTTACCGTTGCCCTAATTATCAACTGAAAAATCGTAAATGCTCAGAAAATGTTGACAGTAATGTTACCTTTTTGTCGGATTTTTTGGAATTCGATACAAGCATTTTTGGGCTAGATCAATCACATCTTTATTCTCTGTATGTTGCGAAGAACGCGGAAAAAAGCAAAAAAAAAGTCGATGATCGTCGTTTTGAGAGCTAAAAATAGGAGGAATAAAATGGCAGAGGTTAAAAAAAAAATAGGAAACTTTTCGCCGAAGGTGATAAATTTTCGGAAATCGCTGAAAATAGAAAAATAAGTCGAAAAGTATCTTTCAGAAGTTTAAATATAGAAGTTAAAATCTCAAATAATTTATTTTGGATAATTTCATCCAACTCTCATTAACGAAAATCTTGATGCAATTTTTCTGATTAGTATAATTGATTTCCAAAACACAATACGAATAAACATTCAGGACAAACAATCAGAATGTGTACGCGATGCCGGGTTCT
Source organism: Ophion costatus (assembly GCA_951751655.1). Lineage (NCBI taxonomy): Eukaryota > Metazoa > Arthropoda > Insecta > Hymenoptera > Ichneumonidae > Ophion > Ophion costatus. Next base: position 1,505,715 of record OX632360.1, on the reverse strand, counting down.
TGAAATTGGTTTTTGTAGGGGTGCGACGTGCTCGAACAGCAAGTGAAGCAGGAAGAACAGAAAAATTTGAAATCACGGCATAATCGATTTGGCTGCAGGGGTGGCTTTGAATTTTTTTTACGTGATTAATTATTTTATACAAAGAATTCCGTATGTTTTAAGACTACTCCGATTCAATTCTTCCGATACTTAACTCTCCAAATCTCGTTTTTCGACTTTTTCCGCATTCTTCGCAACATACAGAGAATAAAGATGTGATTGATCTAGCCCAAAAATTCTTGTATCGAATTCCAAAAAATCCGACAAAAAGGTAACTCCACTGTCAACATTTTCTGAGAATTTACGATTTTTTTAGCTGATAATTAGGGCAACGGTAAAATAAATCTTAAAAATCACGAAAAATCAATGCTTTTCTTATGGGAAAACGTAAAGCTTGCTAGCAGTGGGTAAATATGGAGGAAAAAATTTTTATAAATTCTGACATTTTTTAAAAATTATTTCGAACCAATTTGGGGGGTAAGACCATTAAAATTCGATCTTGTCCTTCTTAAGAGCGGGGTAAAGTTAATTCGGGGAAAAAAGGCATGTTTTTAAGATTTTTTTTTGGCGTAACGAATAGTGTGCGTTTATTGAAAAATTTACATATAATAACCTAACATTTGAACAACATTCTCCTAAATTTGCATTGCAAAATATTCAAAATTGAGCGAGTGAAAATTAAACCCCGGAGGCGCCTCGAAAAAAAGTTGGTTTGCGGTGTGCACCATAACTCGCAACAGAATCATCTGAAACAAAAAAATCACAATGCATTTGTTAAAGGAGATGTTTCTCGAGGTAATGACGGGAGGATTTTTTTTTCCGATTTTTCGATTTTTCGTAGCACTTGGAAGCCAAAAACCCGATTTTCGCGAAAAAAAAATCGGCTAATTTGTTGTTGAAAAATGAGTAATTATTGAAAAAAAACAAAAAAGCTCTCGACAATACCTGGTGAATTATGTGAAGAAGTACTGTGCAAAATTTCGAAGCGATTGGTCCAGTAGATTTTGAGTTATCGTGCACACGGACTTCAAATATGACAAGTCTCAGAAAAACGGTTTGAAAAACGCAGAAGAGTTTGGTCGCTTAGCGCTCATTGCACATAAGTTTGAGAACACTTCTCGATTGCATAAAAATCTGAGAAAATTCATGCATATTAAAGGTACTCAAAAGATTAATTTTGCATAATAATAATTCCAAAATGTTATTAACAAAATGATGAAAAAAAAAAATTAGTCAACAAATTTCCCCGCAACCCAATTTTTTTTCGTGATTCGTTCATTTTTCTGAATACGTATGAATTTTTTCAGATTTTTCAATTATCTTTGAATTTTTATAAATTCAAAATAAAACTCGATAATTTTCTTATACTCACTCAAAGTCGTCGATGCCAGGTCCGTAGAGCAAAAGGCTTCCATCAAGATGATCGAGAGCATCTTTTTGCGTTTGTCTACGCAAAACTCTTTCTTCTTTACTGTCGTGCGCATGGAGCTATTGCTCCATACTCAAATACTCGTATCTTACTCAAATACTCATAACTTACTCAAATACTCATAACGACGCTCAAATACTCATAACTTCGTCAATTTTACTCCGATCGACTTGAAATTTTAACACAATATTCTTGATATATTATGCATTCATTCAAAAAATTTTAAAAAATGAAAAAAAAAATTTAAATACTTTACCCCGCCCTTAAGGACAAGTCTAATGTATATATATATGTATAATGCGTGTGTGTGTGTGTATATATATGAACGACCACACATGGGTCGAAGACAAATTTATCTGACTTTCCTTTATTTTCTACTTCTACTTCTTCGGCATTGACACGAGTCTTCCAGTTTTCGGGGCGACCGAGCTGGAACTTTTCCCTCGCTTCTCAGAAACGATACATTATGCGAGTCGTATGCTTTTCTTCGCCGCCCCTCTCGCCGCCAGACGTTTCTTATAAACTTTTGCCTATGTATATGTATATATGCTCGACGACATCCGGAAGAGGAAAATATTTTATTTTCCTCGCAGGCGGCAGCAACTTCCGGATAATGCGCCGAGAATGCAGAAAACGTACCGCAGATGTTGGTCCCCGTTATTTTTCTTGTAGTTGTTGTTATTATTGTTATTATTATTGTCACGTAATAATGCCGGAGAAATGTGAATGATGACGGTATCGGGTCGACGGATGGAGGCCCACGGCTCTCATGGTTTTTCCGAAACGATTAATCCCAGCTGCGTCGACCACCACACTGCCCGCCTCCTCTCATCCGCACCCTGTGCCACCACGGCTTCCGCGTCTATGCGCCGTATATCTGAACGTGGCTGGAAAAAAGTATGGGGTACCAGGTATTTATCGACTGTTGGCGAAACGAATGTGGCGCGAAATGCGCGAACGATTTCGAGCTCGGCCAAAGTCGCAGGTGCATCTGGTGCGCTTTTAAGGATGTTGAGTTCCAAATCGCAAATGGTGATAAAATTCTGAAAATTTGGTATGTTTTTGTATGAAGTATTTCAGTGGTCGTGTAAAAATTTCACGACAATTAGGAAGCTCGTTATTGAACAATTAACATTCACAAATTAAATGTTGTTTTATGGAAACTGATGTAACTTTGCAATAAGTTTTTTTTTTGCCCTCTCAATTTTATAATATCTACAATATACTGAAAGCAACGGAAAAAAAACGAAGTTTATTGATAAATTTTTTTTTATTTCCTTTAAAAAATTGTTCTTAACAAAATGTTAATTTTTTGATAACGAGCTTCCTAATCGTCGTGAAATTTTAACACGACCTCTTAAACACTTCATACAAAAACATACCAAATTTTCCGAATTTTCTTATCATTTTTTATTTCAACCCTTAAGGAGGTTGAAGTAATGATGATAGAATTCGGAAAATTTGGTATGTTTTTACATGAAGTATTCAGGAGGTCGTGTAAACATTTCATGACGATTAAGAAGCTATTTATTGAACAATTAACATTAACATGTTTCATAGGGACTCAACATCCTTAATTTTGTGGCAATATAGATACAGAGGCTGTCCTGTAATGAAATCCTGCAACTGTCGATAGGTCGGATCATGTCCTTCTATATGCTGGAATTTCAGTTTAGTAAAAGTCCTTCGTAAAAGTTTAGTAAAAGGGTTTCAAGATTTTAAGGTTTATATTATTTTTTGAAAAAAAAATCATCTGCTTTTGGGCTTTCGCATGCCAATTGTACAAATGATGTGAATCTACAACAATTAAGCATCTCTTTAAAGTAATTGGCACGATATACGTGGTACTTTTTTTTTAACCCGCAGGCTATCAAAGTCAGATGTTCGAATTGGTTTGTATGAAAATTCTGCATCACATATTTCTTCGTAGTTTTCTTTAAAAAAAAAATTTGATGGGTTTATATTATAGATATTGATATAAACATTGTTACACTTAATAAATACACTTTCGAAATACATTAAAAAAATGTTTTAATGGATTTATGTAATCCAAACAGACTTTAAGCGCGTTTTTCTTGAAATAACGCTTTTCGACGGATTGTTGATAAAATCTTCGAGACCACTGAACCGATCCTTATGAAATTTTAACCACATGTTCTTTACAACTATAGCTATAGTGCATATCAAGGATTTTTTAAATTGTGCTATTTACTATTTTTTTGCACGAACGGTGCAAACACACGTTTTTTTTGTCTTTTTCGAAAAATGTTCGCCATTTTGTTATTTTTGCATATATAAAAAATTGTTTGATATGCGCTATAGCCATTAACATTCTAAATTTAAAACTATTTGATTTTTTTGATTCGGATGATCCATTAGGGAAATTTTATCAACAGCGCAGACCTACCATTTTTTAGGACATTTTTTTAATTTTCGGAAATTTGGGAACAAAATTGGGACATTTGGCGTTATGGAATTTATGTACGCCCCCTAGTGGGACTCGAAAATTGAATGATTGCGACTCGCATTTTCATATTCTTGTCCCTTAAAAAAAGAAATTTCTCAACATATAATTTATAATCATTGAATTACGAAGAATTTAACTGATTTAGCAAACTAATTAATTTTCAAACGTATATATTAATATTTATTTAAAATTTTGGAGAAAAAATAAACTATTATTTATTTCCAATTATTATTAATTAGTTATTCATTTATTAATAACTATTAATAATAAAATATATATAGAACGATGAGAAAATGTCATGCTCAAGTTCAAATGGTTCAAGCTATTTAATTATAATAATTTAATGAATTTAAGAAATAAATTTAATTTCCGTGGGGCTCCAACTTTTGAAGGTTACCATTATTTTTTCCACGCTCTCTTTTCATTTCCTTAATTCTGTCTTAATTTTAATATTTATATATATATACAAAATAATCCTTTTTGACTGAATTAGTTGAATTGTTATAAACACATTACTTAAACCACCCTTGTATGAGATTTTTTTTTCATAATTTCATATTCATATTTATTGGATGAAAAAAAGTCACTCTCGAGTTGAAGTGGCAGCGCTCGAAACATTTTTCCCTATTCGATGTATCCGGACAATTCGCTCTTTACGTTCAAACTCGAACAAATCAAGACTTGACCAACATTTTTCCAATACTTTCGAATATTCTCAAAGTCTAGCTTTGTAGCTTTAAAAAATATTTATTAAAACTCGACATCATTACTTCTAAATAAATTGCATATATAAAAAAATGCCTTTTTCCATTTTCTATAAAATGACAGGAATTTTTCCACATGATTGTGATTGGTGAAAAAAAAAACTTATAACACGATTAAAAAAAGCTGTGCTCAGCTTGGATTGTCGTCAAGAGTCATTTGTTAAATAGATAAACTATTTGGTAAGTTTTATTAAGTTCGAACGCGAATATTGAGTTTTTCGTGTGAATAACAACACGTGGAAAAAAAAATAGACGAATATGATGGAAAAGAAATAAAATGATTATTCTAAAATTATTAAAAGCTCGCATTAGGCTGATTTTTTCCTGTACCCAATACGTTGTCCTATAAAGGGCCAAGTGTTGAATATTTTTCCAGCTCCCCCTAATGTACGAGAGCAAACACCGAAAAATTGCCTGTTTATCTCCTATCTAGAAAGATTTTTTTTTTCATTTCCTCTCATCCTTGCAGCCGATTAGGACGTCCAGTGCTCAAGGTAGGCTAACGACGATGTCTTATGCAACGCACCGTCCGGAATGTCACGATAATCCGCAAGTACACAGATTTCACTCGCACTTGCGGGGTTGGGGAAAATCCATGAATTTCTACGTGACGAAAGTCCTGCCTGTGCACTCGCGCGTGACTTCCTTGATGCCATCTCAGACATTGTGTTTTTCGTTCTTCCATAAAACTAACAAGGAACATCCCTCAGGTGTCCGCCTCCGATTTTGTTGAAACTCATATATGTGATAGAGCATCAAAAATTTTGAGAGACGTATTTTTTTTTATCGGCGGAAAAAAGGTTTTGAGGGGTGAAACGCACCCTCGAAAATGGGGATGTTTTTTCGTTTTTCGTCGATAACGTTTTAACGGTATGAGATATAAAAAAAATTCAAATTGCAACAATGTTTATTTTTCCATGTACTATACATTGGAGATGAGAACGATACCATTATCGACGAAAAACGAAAAACACCCCTATTTTCGAAAGCGCGTTTCACCCCTTAAAACCGTTTTTCCGCCGATAAAAAAAAATACGTATCGCTTACTTTTCGGTGCTTTATAACATATCCAAATTTCAACAAAATCGAAGGGTGTCACCTGAGGGATGTTCCTTGTAAGTGGTGTAACGAGAATTAATTATTTTTCTTCATTATTAATTAACATTTCTGTACGAGTTAATTCTAGTTCTGATGAGATTCAAGAATATCTAGAGAAAGCAGGACCGATAGCGATAATAATACTAATAACATAATAATGGTAACAAAATAATACAGATAATAAGATCCATAACGGCGACAATCATAATAATTTAAAATAATAATAATGCCATTAACTATGAAAATAATAAAATACGATAACAACAAGAACGGTAATAATAATAGCTTTAACAATGAAAAACTCAACAACAACAACAACGACAACAGCAACAACAACAACAACAACAACAACAACGAAAACCATAACAACAACAACAATATGAATAACAATAATAATAATAGGATTTACGAGTGACAATTACAATAACAACATGAACAATTATATCGTCATTATTATTATGAAATATTATTGTTTAATATTGCCACTGTTATTATACAATAATTTTTTAAATATTATGTACTCTTGATAGCAAAATCGTTAGAGGGGAAAATAGCTCAAAGCGCAATTATCTCAAACTGTTCCCGGCTTCGCATCGATGGGTAAAAATATGAAACCAATTAATTGTAAAATACTGTCCTCGGTGGGTATATATAAAACCTAAAGCTCTCTCCAGCAGCACGCACGGATGGGTGAACCGAAAACAAACAAAAATGAAAATACAAAGCTCTGGGAGAAACACGAGGAGGGTGGCAGAGTCGTTTCTGATTGTTTTCCGATACCATTTGCTAACCGACTTTGCGAACCGCATGACCCACCATCTCTCTCTCTCTCTCTCTCTCTCTCTCTCTCTCTTTCCGAGCAAGTGAGCAGAGAAAGCTCAAAACGAAGAAAAATCCAACGCAGCTCCACAATTAAATTTCCAATGGTGTCCTGTGCTTTTCTTCGCCTCTCCGTCGATATCATTATTCAGGTCGGTTCATTAAAAAAAAAACATCCACGTACAAATAGTTCGGATCGGGAATATGGCAAATTTCAATTGGTACTGCATTCTAAGTAGAAACTCGGCCAATTTCGAGTCAAAATTTCCGTCTGCACCGATAATTAGAGAGACTCCAAGGACGGAGAGTGTAAGCCCTAAGAGTTTCTCGTCGTCCGGAGAAGTCCTCGTAAGGGCAATTAGGGTTTCGTTCTGCAACGAACTTCCTCTTCCCTAATGTCGCTCTGATATTTTCGTGCGCGGTCTCACTGTCTATCGCTCTCTCTCACTCTCTCTCTCTCTCTCTCTCTCTCTCTGTCTCTCTCTTTCCCTCTTCTTATTCGCCCTATTTCCACTTTCCCATGTATGCCAATTACCCGAGACGTTGGAACTGCTAGCAGAAAATTCTCAATTGGTACTAAGACGATTAAATTTATCATACGATCTTGATCGTTATGCAAGAAGATCGTGGTCAATGAAGATGTTCTTCATGGACAGGAATCACCATGCTGCTGAAGAAAGATCAATTTTTTTCTCACCTCAAGATAGTTATTTACTTTACGGTTTGGTTATTTAATGGGGGGATTGTCTTTTTTTTCGCAAAATTTACCGCTTTTTGGGATTTTTTTTGTGAAGAAAGTATACAACGGAAAACTTGTGAAACTTGGCATATAGTTTTATTGATCTGTTTACTACATACAAAAAAATTTTTAAACAATTTCATCAAAAAATCCGCCTCCCACCCCCCTCGACGCGCGATGGTCCTTTTTTGATGGTGTGCACGATTACAGCCTTCACGTTCATCCTGCAACAAAAACCCAACAAGCATTTTACTTTAGACACATATAGCTATCGTTCGATGAAGGGGAAAAAAAAAATTGACGATTTGGTGACGTTTTGAACTTGAAGTATCGATTTTTCGAAAAAAATTGATCGATTTTTTGTTATAAATAAAAAACTATTAAACGTATTGCTTTTTTGCTTCATCAAACGATAGCTATATGTGTCTAAAGTAAAATGCTTTTTGGGTTTTTGTTGCAGGATGAACGTGAAGGCTGTAATCGTGCACACCATCAAAAAAGGACCATCGCGCGTCGAGGGGGGTGGGAGGCGGATTTTTTGATGAAATTGTTTAAAAATTTTTTTGTATGTAGTAAACAGATCAATAAAACTATATGCCAAGTTTCACAAGTTTTCCGTTGTATACTTTCTTCACAAAAAAATTCCCAAAAAGCGGTAAATTTTGCGAAAAAAAAGACAATCCCCCCTTAAAAGATTTATATACCAGGAATTTGACTTATTTTATTAATTCAAGCTACTCAAATACGTGAAAAATGTTACGAAGATAATACAAAAGTACGTCGTGCAATTATTGCATTGGACAAAATATTTTCGCTTTTCGGAAAAGTGAAAGAAAAAAATATGAAAAATGTAAATACATAAACAAAAAATATAGATAATGATAAAATATAAATAAAAAGTATAAATAATGAGAAGATATAAGAGACATTTAAATAATCAGAAAATTTTGTGTGCGAAATGTTTTCGCAAATTTCATCGTATCGGCTATTCCATTTGATTAATTGCTTTCATTTTTTTGCCAGATTTTCACAAAAAGTTCACATTTTCGAAAATTGATCTTTTGCTAGTTTGTATTTTTCAACTATTCTTAATGTGAATCAACTTAAAGTTTATAAACAATGTTTGTAATATAAATTAATCATTGCATTTATATTACGAACATTGTTAATAAACTTTACTTTGAGAGTCAGCGTTCAACTCGTGTGAATAGAAGTTTATTTAGTGATTTTCACAAAAAGTTCGCACTTTTGAAAATTAATTTTCTGCTAATTTGTGTTTTTCTATTATTTTCAATGTAAATCAACGTAAAGTTTATAAGTAATGTTTGTAATGTAATTCAATAATTATTTTCGATTAAACTCTTATACATATTTGTAAATAGAAGAATACTATAATATAAAGTGCACTCACCAATTAACTTGATAATTATTTATGAAGTTTAAGGAGGTACGCTCTATTTCTTTTAATTAATATAATTTCATTAATATAATAAATGAGTACATATTTTATACACATTAGTATATACCCACACATATAGATATCTATACACTTTCTTGCAATTCCAAGATATTTATTCCTCCAAGCGTACAACTTGTCCGTCAAGACTCTCTTTTGTCAAGTATCTCTTTCGTAATGAGACATGTTTTATTCGCTCCGTCGAAGAATTATATCGCGAGCAGAACTCCGTGTCGACCTCTACATTTCGAGACATTACGAAACCTCGCGACTATACTGCGACCAACTAATAAAACAAATAAAATTTGATAACAATGGAATTTCAAAGTGATTAAATAAATAAATAATCGAATTTAAAAAATTGCGGAAAGAGTAGAGAGCCAAATCCAGGATTTTTTTTACGACGCCCGAGTGTCATTAGACAACATGGCACGTAGAAATGTGCCCCAGTGGAGGGTATATATATACACACATATACTGATAGGCTATAAAAAAACGCGTCAAACGAAATTCCACGGGGAATCAATTATCCGGGTCACGGCGAGGGCCCATCGTAACGGTTCTTACTCCCCCGCGTTTTGTTTGTGAATATACATACCTGCACACAGACAAACACACACACACACACGTGTATATATATATATATATATATATATATATATATATATATATATATATATATATATATATATATATAGGCGGGGAGTTTCGGGGTTCGACGTTTAGATCGCGAGTCGTTTTCTCCATGAACGACATTTCGTCGAACATGTGATAATACCTACTCCCCATAGGCGCGAATATATGTCTATGGGCAATTCGAGGCCGACTCACCTAATTCACCACCCTGTGTTGAAAAAAATGTATATTTTCGTTCGTGAAACTTCACTTAGAATGGTTTTTGCATATTTCAGAAATTTTATGCAAGTAGAAGCTCAGACTCGACGTATCGCTTTTGGACCCAAAGAGGGCACAGGGAAACTAAAAAACCCGTGGCGTCAGATGGCTCGATTTTCACGATTTTCACGTGAACGAGTTTTTTTTGCAATAAAAAATACTTTTTTCGCAATAAAAACACGTTTTTGCAATATTAGTACTTTTTTGGATTAACAATACTTTTTTGCAATGAAAATACTTTTTTTTGCAATAAAAATACTTCTTTTCGCAAAAAAAGTCGTTTCTTGCAATAAAAATACTATTTTTGCAGCAAATTCTAAAAAAATTATTTTCTTGCAATAAAAAATACTTTTTTTCAATTAAAAAGAAACATTTATGGTTATGTTTTAGACGATAAGGTTAGATTTATACTACATGTAATCAGAATCGGTCGATAAGTGTTTTAGCTATGAGTCGCGCCAGTTTTCAAAATAGAGTTTATGAGACCGTGCCGTACCTTCGCCCTTTTTAAAGATCAATGAAAAAAAACACCATGTTAGAGCCAAAAGTAGTAATGAAACGTAACGTAAGCCTAAGAAATAGTGACGAAATCTTTCGTTTAACAAAAATCATGAAAATCCGCAAATGTTTTTCTTGCTCAAAGATATCGCCCCCTTAACGCCCCATATGTTGAGAAGTGATACGCGCAGAGGGTATGAAGAACGCACGGAGTAGGGAGTACATGGGGAATGTTCAGGAATGCGTCTATACGACGTATCCCTCGAGCTATTGGACACTACCGCGTGTTCACACGTCCCCGGGCCGTTGGATATGCGCGGTATGCACCCATACGCAAAACCACTTTCGCGATATTTCTATACATATACATATATATATATATATATATATATATATATATATATATATATATATATATATATATATATACACATATATACATATATATATATATATGTATATATATACACATACGTATATATATATATATACTCAAATTCCTCGCAAGCGCATGTATATATATATATATATATATACATGCGCTTGCGAGGAATTTGAGTTGGGATCTTATCACGAAGCGTTGAAAAATTCCGTACACCATTGTCCGAGCCTGTCAATCCTCTCAGCGTACGTATAAATATTAAGGGTGTACCATTCGAGTTGGCACAACGGAATATCTCGAGAGGGATGCATTTTAGGGAAAAAAGCCTCAAACAAATGTTTCACTGCTTTAAAGAACGAAATCAATGGTTTCGGATATTTTTTATTTAGTGATAATCGTCAAGGTCATTTTAAGGTTCACTATAGTTTTTTTCAATAGGAACCATGATTTTTTATTTCAGGATAATTTTTTGCGTAATAAAATGCGCAAATTTTGCGTGAACCTTTTTTTCATTTGATGATACTTTTTGAAGATACTTTGAACATTCAACAAAATATGTTACGACAATTTGAATATACACTTTGACGTCACTTGGTGCATTGAATACAGTGAATCTCTCTTTTTTCTCTCTCTTCTTTTCTTTTCACGACTTTGAGGCAGTTTTTGATGCAGTTGCCGAATGCATTTTGCATCAGTTTCACTCCACGACCCTGACATCGCAGATGGGGATCTTCATCTATCCCCTCATCCCTTTGCCTATTCATTTCGGACGTAGAATAGAGAGGAGAGGCGAGGAGGGAGAGAGAGAGGGAGAGAGAGAGAGAGAGAGAGAGAGAGAGAGAAGAGAGACACAACGACGCTCGTAATTTTGGTCCCTCTTTGCATCCGTTGAGAATAATAGGAGTGGAATAACGCTCAAACGCTCATCTGGCATTCCGCCCATTTTAGCAGTCCTCATTGAATGTGCCCATGGCACAGTCAGGTTAAGGAGAGCTCCGAATATAATGCTGCGTTATAAAGGGTTCGACAGTGTGGCTTGTAAAATTGGTAAACGTTCTTTGAGCTTTAAGTCGTTTGTAAAAAAGACGTATAAGTGCTTGCGTATTTATGAGAACTCGTACTGTCATGTTAATAATGAAATAAATACAGATATAAATTAAGCCATAAATCAATAAATCAATAAATCGATAAATCGATAAATCGATAAATCGATAAATCAATAAATCAATAAATCAATAAATCAATAAATCAATAAATCAATAAATCAATAAATCAATAAATCAATAAATCAATAAATCAATAAATCAATAAATCAATAAATCAATAAATCAATAAATCAATAAATCAATAAATCAATAAATCAATAAATCAATAAATCAATAAATCAATAAATCAATAAATCAATAAATCGATAAATTGATAAATTGATAAAGCAATAAATCGATACAGCAAAAATCAATAAAGCAATAAATCGATAAATCAAAATCATTGAATAAATACATAAATACATATGGCAAGTCTACAGGTTTTTAAAAAATAATTTTTACATTCCAGACGACCCATAAAGGGCCGTACGCAAATTAAGGTCTACGTACGTGGGGGGAGGGGGGGGCGGCGAGGTTTGCGGTACGTCACGACTTTGGAACTGCCAAAAATAGAAAAATTTCTGCATGTTCAAGTTTTCAATTTAAAACTCGCGCGCAATTTTACTGCGGAAAGTTGACAGCTTTCCATACGAAATGTCAGTTAAGGGGGGAAGTCACTGTGCAAGAACTTGCGCAGTAGCTCTTCCACTTTGTCCAAGCAAAAATAAAAAAAAACATGTTCGTTTTTTCCAATTCTTGAAAGTACATATATTGAAAAATATGTTGGCAACATTTTATTCACAAGTCCGAAAATTAACGGAGTTAGTAACTTTAGTGAGAACAGGTAGCGCGAACGGTTAGTGTCCCTACAGGTGTAGTATCGTTCACAATAGTTGAAGAGGAGGCTCTTATTATTCTGTGACATATAATGAAGATGAGGAACCGTTATATCGCCCGCGCCTAGATACTTTAACGTAAGTATGATTATTCTAGAAAAAACAAAACTTTATATCAACAAAAACGGAACGAAAAGTTTCAACGCGTTTTTCTCGAAACTACTTTTTTCGACCTTGTCCCAGCGAATACTCAAAAACTTATCAACCGATTTTCAATTTTTTTTCCGACATTTTTGTAATCGCAATCACTAATGTTGTGTGTAACGGATTTTAAAATTTTGATAATTACTATTTTTAATAGCTGCTTGAATACAAAAAAAAGTCTTGAAAATAGCAAAAAATGTTCAAACCGTCGGCATTTTGTAAAAAAAAAACGGCTACGTATAACGATAGCTCCAATCGTATAGAAATCGATAAATTGCCGACTCTTTGTTTATAGATAACCTTTTATAAAGATATCGATGGGACAATGAAGAGATTTTTCTTTCGTCGTCAAATCAAGGCATATATCTTGGTTAATTAAAAAAAAGATTCATCAAAATTGGTATAAAACTAGATGAATAAATACTTCATAACATGAGTATAAACCCGATCCTTTAGTAATGAGATATTCTTTTGAAAAAAAAAACGCAATTATTGACGACAAAGTACCCGTTACGTAACGGAATAGAGGGGGGGAGTTCAGGCCAGGCGTTACGGTCCCGTTACGAGGAGGGGGGGGGGGGGAGTAAAAATGGGAAAGTTGGAGTTACGTAATTTGTGTACGCGAGCTAACGATCTTACAAATCACGTGCATTATTTTTGACTATTTTCCCAGCCCTCTGTTCTCCTGTTTGATTTCAAGAGACGTTGATTTGAAACGTCCTCTATCCCCTTCGAGCCTCACGTGATTAACCGACCAGTCGGACGCGTTTTCACCCTAATCGCCACCTTCTGTACAAAATTCGGACAAACCTGGGAGAATGAATATTCCACAGGAAGTTTCTCGAATAAGACTCGGCGTCCATCCGGGAAAAAGAGTATAGGAAAAATTGGTTTTCGCATCAGCTCGGGGGATAAAGCGAGTGGCATTCGTCGGATCGTTGGAATCGACGAGCTCAACCCTTTCATGCTTTCGTGTCTCGTGGTAGGACAAGGGAGAGGCTGAGAGCCCCGAGGGATTTTGCTTTGAGGACGGCGGAATTTGCTCGGCTTTTTTGGCTTCTCGTTCGCTTTTTTGATTCTCTCTCTCTCTCTCTCTCTCTCTCTCTCTCTCTCTCTCTCTCTCTTTCGTCGGTACGTATCGAAAGCTTTTTTATCGATAAAATAATACATCATTCCTCCTTATCTCTTCTCATCCCCTGTAAATGTATCAGCCGTTATTTTTTTTAAATTTTAGTTAAGCTACTTTATTAATTCTCAATTATTCTTTGTTATTTATTATTTCTAATTTTTTTTATTTATATTATTCTTGAATTACTTTTCCGTGCTTATTTTTTTTTCGTGTTCAGATTTGGGCCAAGCAATGAGAAGGGCGACAGAAAAAAATCTCATGAAAACAATTTGATTCGATTGCGATATATGTATATACTAATATACTTCGTATCCTGGTCCCTGCGGAGATATCGCGATCTCACGCGCCCAATTCTTTCTTATCGTGGCAAATAGAAATCAAACAGACAGGAACGAATGAGAAATAGAGACGGACAAAGAGAGAAAGAGAGAGAAAGAGGAAAAAAGGGAAGAAATGGAGAGAAAGAAAAACGGGGTAAATCCTCCCCTGTTATGGCTCGAGGCGTTTCCGTCGTGATTTTTCTCGACTCCACTTCCTTGTCCCTTTACTTGTCTTTTGCGCCCATTCCACGCCTCCGGGGCTCTTCAACTTTCCACCCGTGTGAAAGCTCTCTTCCGGCGAGCTTTTCCCTTTACTATGTTCATGAGCACGCACACGGGCGAATCTGCAGCTCAAAGCTGAAAGGGACTAGCTGCCGTATTACTAAGCGCTTAAGGGGTGTTCTCACTTTAGACGCTAAAAAAGGCTATTTTCATGAATTATTTTGATAGGTTTATATTATAGATATCGATATAAAAGTTGTTACACTTAATAAATGCACGTTGGATATACATAACATTTTTTTTAATGTATTCATCTAACCCGAACGAACTTTAAACGCGTTTTTCTCGAAACGACGTTTCTCTACGGTTTGTTGATAAAATTTTCGAGACTACTGAACCGATCCTTATGAAATTTTAACCGCATATTCTTTACAGCTATAGCTATAGCGCATATAAAGAATTTTTTTTTATTTTGATATTAACTATTTTTTTGCCACAAACGGTGTAAAAACCCGTTTTTTTTGTTTTTTTTTTCGAAAAATGTCCGCCATTTTGTTATCTTCGCATATATCACAAATCGTACGATATGCGCTATAGCCATTAACATACTGAACCTAAAGCAGTTTGATTTTTTTGTTTCGGATGATCCATCTCCGAGGTTTCATCAACAGCACAGCCCTACAATCTTTTTAGGACATTTTTTTAACTACCATTTTCGTCCATAAATAGTGACTAAATAAGGAGATTAAAAAAAAATTATTTCGAAAGTGTATTTATTAAGGGTAACAAATTTTATATCAATGTCTAAAATATGATCCTATCATAAAAAATCTTGAAAATAGTCTTTTTTAGCGACTAAAATGAGAAGAGCCCTTAAAGTACGTTCAAGTTGCACCCTTTCGTTGCTCAGGAGTCTCGGTGGAAGGAATTTCGTGTTGATTCGACGAACGTCGTCTCAATTTGTCAACTCTCTTTCTACGTCTCTCTCTCTCTCTCTCTCTCTCTCTCTCTCTCTCTCTCTCTCTCTCTCTCTCTCTCTCTCTCTCTCTCTCTCTCTCCCTCTCTCTTGGGTCGCAAAAGGGAGTTCTGGGCCCGCAAAGGATTCACACCAAGACTCGTCTCGTCTCGTTGTAACGAAAAGTCTGCGTCTCTTGACTTTTTTGGTCCCTTTTCCTGCTTTCTCTTTCCCTCTCGTTTCCATCTTTCGTCGAGCTTTTCCATTTTGTTTCTCACGCTTTTTCACCGCGAGAAGCTTTTCTCCTACCCTCGCAAAGACCACGCACGTCCTTTGCATCATGCTTAAGTTTTGCCCTGTCATCCACCCCCAACCCCTTAACCTCCCTTGTACATGGAAGTTCTTCGCTTTTCTGGCTCCCCACGGAAGAGTTTTACGTCGCACACGCAATGTATAAAATGTCTGTGCACGCGGGCACGTCGCAGACGAGCATTAATTTTGGAATTTTGCCTAGTGTCCTGTTGAGGATGAACATTCATTTCGAAGGATAATAAGAACGCGAAGTTGGCTCCGAGCGAATAATCCTTTGGGGCATAACCGGTGGAAAACATTTTTTCAACGGGTTAAGCCTAGTTGTGACAGTCGAAAAAAGCTCATTTTTGGGATTTTTTTTTTCTAGAAAATCACGATGATAAGTTTCTACCAAAAATTGGTATTTGAAAAAGTATCATCTTAAGAATACTCTGTAATCTTTTTGGGTAAAAATATTTAATTATAATCAATTTAAAATCGATGTCAGGGAAGCACCTCTTGAAAAAGTTTTTTGCAGTGAGCCCTTCCGAAGTAGATTATCTAATGTTGAATAATCAAACCGATTTTGTTAGTATATTACTTTATCCTATGATTGAGTAGAGGAATTTTCGCAAAGCCGAATGAAAACCAATATGGCAAGTGTTCAAAGTGAGAGTCTTCGTTCTTGCGAAAGAATGGGAATTTTTCGTTCATCAAATCGAAAGAATTTACCGGAAATGAATCTTTTCATCAAATACTATTGATGGAATATAAATATTTTTGATGGAATACTATATATTTTATTGATGGAATATAAATATTTTTGATGGAATACTATATATTTTATATATAGTACCCATATTTTTTATTGATATTGTATAATATATATAAAATGTATATATTATACAATATCAATAAATTATACAATTTATTGTACAATAAATTGTACAATAAATTATACAATTTATTGATATTGTATAAATATATATAAAATGTATATTGTATATATATTTTATTGGTATATTGATTTATTTTATATGTATTTTATTGATGGAATACTATTTATTTTTACATCTAGAAATTGCCGTAAAAAATTCACAAAGTTCGATTCAGTCGTTTTTGAGATATTTTGCTCACCGACTTTGAAAACATACTTTCGAGAAAAAAACTTTTGAGGTTTCGAAAGACGTTCCAAGCGTTCCGACGGGCGTCAACACAACAGCCTATAAAACTTCTTTTTTTAACGGTCACCTTGAAACTTTCGTGGAACATTTATAAGATGATGTACTGTCAAAAAATTTTTTTTTTGAAAAATGTACTTTTTCATCTTTTACAACGAAGCATTGCCCCTTTCACAATCTATCGATCACCGCAGGATTCGTGAATATAAAGCAATTAATCAGTGGCCTGCAACATTTACAAGAATAATGAAAATAATCGAAATCAATAACAAATTGTTAAAAAATTAATATTTGATGGACTAAATTTTTTAAAAGATTATCTTGCATATTATTCGACATGATATTGCTGCAATGGAATGGTAGATTACGCTCGAGCAGAGTAGCCGCATTACGGAACATTTCAAAGGACGCGCATCCTTCGAAATTATCCCCTACGGTTTTTTTTACCCAGATCCTCGCCCTGGGGAAATCCCCGTGGGATCGATCGGCCCCACATTTTCGTACGTCGCAAAAGCCGACGGCTAATCGCAATCAGTGCGAAAAATCGTAAAATTTAGCGATTTTTAATAATAAATAATTTTATTTTAATAATTTTAATAATAAATAAACGAAAAAAAATTAATAATAATTCAAGGCAGAATTTTCATCCCCCCACCCTCGGCTACATATTTTGCAAAATACGCGGTCCTCGAGCCACGAGGAATCTCGTGTCTTCTCCTGCATTCACGTACGTCTATTATTTTATGAAAAAAATGCCGAGGTCTTAAATGCAAAGCCACGCAAGCTCGGACTTTGTTTTTTTTTTTTCGTCAATTGGTTATGCGTGTGCGCGTGTCTATACGGGGGGCATAATAAGATCGTAAATTTTCTGAGCAGAGAAAGGGTAAATATCGGTTTCCCATAAAGTTTTCGGTACGAAGCTCCCCGCGTATCCTGGACAGAGACGTCGATCATTTAAATTCACGACGCATCTCGGGCTTCGAAACTCTCGATACCGACTGAGCCGCTGTTATTTAGCGCTTTTTTGTCCTTTTGCCTTTTCTGTCAGATCTCGTCATCAATGTTCTCACCATCACTTTATTCATTTCGTTTTGGGTAATTTTTTTTGTTATTGAATTTTTTATTTTCGGGGGGGGGGGCTGTATATGAAACCAGCCATTTTTGAGGGAAAGAAATGTAGCAAATCGGCGAACTAGTTAAGGAAGCTTTCCAGTGTGACAGCCCGAAAAATCGCTGTTATTCGCGATTTTTTTTTTTAAAGAAAAAATAATCTAACCGGTCTGGTTTTTTTTTGTATATTAATTGGGTATTGAAGAATACAAAACAATTTTTTAAAGATCGATTTATTTATTAATTAATATCTATAAAAATGATGAAACAATTGTTGCAGAAAATGCACTTGGATGTGGTGTCCACGTTGGGGGTCACAATTTTGATCTGAAACAAAAAACCAAAAAGATTATTGATCGGTATATAATTGGCTTTCGTGCTATGGAGGCTTTTTTTTTTTTTTGCAAAAATGGCGCCGGTTTGAGCAAAAAGTATCGATTTTAGCATTTTTTTTGGCAGTTTTTTTTACAAAAAAATAGGAAGATGTCAAAAAAAAAAAAAAGCTTCCATAGCACGATAAACAATGACGTTAAGAATATTGTGTAAAAAATTCAACTCGATAGCTTTAAAACTCTGCCCTCCAAGTTGGACACCGTTTGGAAAAATGCTGTTTCGAGAAAAACGCGTTCAAAGTTTCGCTGTAGCTGTAGCGCTCCGTTGCCTTCTTCCAAGAAATGCTGTACAGTAACCGAAATAATCTGAATTTCGGCATGAAAATTTCAGGGAATATTCGGAAGAGTGTATACTATTCGATAAAGCAAAAAAAAAAAAATCGATTTTTTGAAAATTTCACACTGGAAAGCTCCCTTAATACGAAGTGTTGCCCATCGGAAAAGACAACCTTGGCCCTTCTTTCGACCCAAACAAACCTAAACAACCCAAACAAGCGCAGGAATCGGATTCCACGCAGTAAGAGTTCGGTATGATGTTGAAGTTTTCATCGTTGGAATGCAACTGAAATTGATTATTATTATTTCTTCAATTTTCTTTGTTCGGTTGTGAAAATCGCTTAAGGGCTTACACCACTATAAACGTAAAAAATTAAGTGATTTTTTGCGATTTTATTTTTAGATGGAAGGACAAGTAAGAGGATAATAATATTCGAGCATGTTATTAGTCAAATTTTCAAGTGAATAAAAAAAAATAATACGATATGGTGAAGTTGAGGACATTCTCACGAGGCATGTTGAATTTAAGACGATCTGCAGCACGCAGTGTAACTGATGCGAATTTGAATTAAAAAAAAACAAATTTATTTAATTTACATGAGTGTAGCTAGTGAAATACGTAGGGAATTTTGAAAATATGAATTTTTGTGTAATTGGCAAGCATTTGAAGTGATAACTTTTTCCTCCTTAATCGAGATGGTTCAAATTATCTCTTAAGCCAATTTAAAAGAAATCAATTTTTTGAATATTCTACAGAGATTTACGACTGCAATTAGCGAAAAAGCAGGCTTTGGATGAGCGAAAAAATAAGGAAATAAAAAATGAACGAAAAAATCGTTGCATTCCAACAACGCAAACTTCAACGTCATGAATTTGTCGGTTTTTATTGAAAAAAATTAGGGCCGCACTCGAATATTTCTCAACATGTCTGCATAATTGAAATTCGGCAAGTATAACATTTAATGGTAAAAATATTATTGAAAATTTGCACTTTTGAGTAAGACCATTTTATTACAAATTCGCCTGGGTCAAAATGACCCAGTGTGTCAACGCAGGGTTAAGAATTGCGTCACATATTTAAAATATAAAGTCAAAGAAAGGATACTAAAAATAAAGTCAGCGCTGGCTGAAAAATCGAAAAATCGATGGGCTTTAACGATTCAGTTGGAGCAGCGAAACTCTTCTGCCTCCCCGATAATCCGAATGCCAGAACGCACGTGGCCGTTTTCCACATCTTTTTCTCCCACTCCCCCCTTACGCTCTTTCGCTCGCTCTTCTTTTTCAACTGGTACATTTCAGTCGTACGTAATACCGACAATTGGTCCGACTATTTCGTTCGTTCGGGATTACAAAGGGAATCGATTGATATACGCGATGGCACGACAATACTCGCTGAAAGTAACTCTCTCCTCTTATCCGGAATGGGAAAAAAATAACTGATCGTGAATCGTTCTCTCTTTTTTTTACCATTTACATTTTTTATGGCCCTTAATGCAACAGAGAGCAATTTGGATTTTTTCTTTTTTTTATATTTTTCTCCGAAACATTTTTTACTAGTAATAATGACAATAACAATAAATAATAATGACAATAATAAAATAATAAACACAATAATAATAATGACAATAATGACTATAATAAGAGTATAGTATAATTTACTATGCCATAATTACTATAGTATATACTATAGTTTATTTTTACATTATAATATAAATATAAAATATATATATGCTTTATATTATATTGTAATTACAAAAAATTATATACTATAATTTACGCTAATAAATATAACACAATAAATAATAATGATAATAATACCACTATAAGAAAGTTACAATGAAAAAAAATATTCTGAGTAGACGTCAAAAAATACCAAAAATATTACGAGTAAAATGAACAAAATATAAGTGCTCGTGTTAATATTCGAATTATTGCAAACGTTGAAACGAGCATTTTTTTCACAATGTTCATTCGCTGTGATAAGTCACGATGACAAAACAGGTGTCCAAAATTAATTAAGTAAATCCCCTAAACTCAATATTCCCCGTAATTCTAATATTCTATAGTAAATAAAAATAATAATAATTTTTTTTGCCAATTGTTAGACCGTATCCCGCGAATTGTGCGAATAATTGGGAACCGAAAATGGATTCTCATTGTACTCGTATCTCATCGCCGTTCGCATTAGTGTACCCGAATCAAATGGGTTTCGAAGCGTTTCGAAATGTAATTAACTCCTTCGATCTATAACCCCCCTGGCACTCTCCGCCGTACCCACGCGTATCGAAAGCACCGGTATCCGTATATAGATGTGCGGTCGTCGACCAAATCAAATTTACATCGCGTCGTTAGTCGCGTAGGCACAGACTTGTTACCTAATGACACGTGACGGCGGAAACCGTGAAGCTGTGAGAATTGCTCTTTTTTTGTCGTCAAAAAAGCTCTCCGAGGAAGGGAGAAAGAGAGCTTTCGCGAACTCTGAGAATTTTGGTGGTGCTTTCAGAGTTTGCTCTCTAGCTCTAGACGGATCGATGCATGTACTAGAAATCAATATATATATAGATATAATGTACAGGTAGTTCCAAATAAAATTTTCGATTTTTCGAGCCTCGAAATTTTCCCAAGGAAAAAAATCTTTGTCTCCTAAAAATGACTGAAAAAACCAACTCTCAGAAACCTCAATAAAAGAAAAACGTACTACCACATGTTATAAGCAGTGGCCACGATTTTTTCCGATTCAATAGTTCGTTTGGGTTCGTCCGGATGCCGTCATTTCATATTATGGACAGGTGACCCTTAAGTTTTTCGGTTCAGCCCAAAATGCTTTCAGCCCAATTTGCTCGATTTTTCACCATTTTTTTTGTACCCAATTATTAGTAAGGTCAATGTAATTTTTTTTGTCGAAATACGCGAACGAAATATTTTTGCAATATTTTGCTCATCTGCAGGACGAGAGGAAAAAAAAACAATAATTCTTTATTTAAATACGTGACAATATACATCTATATATTTATTTCGAATTTCCTTCTCCTTTTGTCGTCCTTCGAGCTAATCGAAGCCACAAGGCGAAATCGACTCGTGATCCTTGCCTAACCCTCGAACGCCCTGTACGTACGCGGGTGCAGTCTCGGCCACGACTTCGTCGCGCCTTTTTTATATGTACTCGGACGAATGGTACGCGAGCCAGTAGCTAGACAACCGGAGCCACGGCGTCTTCCAGTCTAGCCAAATAAAATCCGAGAAGTCGGGAAGGGGGGCGATGCGCCTTCATATTCGCAAGGGGGACGCGGAATTACAACGTCGAGCATCCGGGGATAACGCTATGTACAGGGATGATGTGTCTACCGTGGATCCAACCACCGAAAAAAGAGTCAAAAAAAATCTCCAAAAATATTCGTCGAACAGAAAAAAGTTTCGAACAAAAGTTACGTATGTCATTATCCAAAAAATGATTCCAAAATAAAAAAAGTAGCTTCCTGTTTAAAAATCGATAATGACCTTGAAATACCCTCGAAAAATGCTTCCAAACAAAAAATATCCAATACCACAATTTTTTTTCCTCCAAACCATGAAACTTTCATTCGATACATTTTCTCCGAAAATGCATACATCTCGAGATATTTCGTTGGGCCAACTTCAACGGCACACCCTGTACAGGCAACGATAAAAAAAGCCGTCAAACGAGTTTATCGTTTTACCATGCTTGTTTATTTTACTACGTATGGTATTTTTTTCCTCACCTTTGTCTCCTCCTCGCTACTTTTCGAACCCAACACGTACAATACAGTTCCCCCGGGTCTTGTTTGTAGCGATCTCGTGAATCTCCACTTCAACGAGGGCACACGTACAATACATATTCTATGCTTTTGTGTGAACATAAAAAAAACAAAACGATAGCGCGAGATCACATTTTCTCGAACTAAAATCAACGGTCCCACGATCAGGCTGCTGCACTTTGCTTTCTTTGCAGTTTCCTTGAAGGTCCTCGCTCTACTAAACGATATTGAAAAAAAAGGACGAAAGAATATAATGCACGTGTAAGTACATATACTTATGTGTGTGTGTGTGTGTGTGTGTGTGTGTGTAGATAGATAGATAGATAGATAGATAGATAGATAGATAGATAGATACATAGATAGAGAGAAAAGGGCGGAGGGGAAGAGAAAGCGGTGATTTTCTTTGCTTTATGCAGTTTTCCTCCCGGCGTGTGTACGGCGTATGTATGATCAACCCTTTTTTCCTTTGCCATTTTCTCGATCGCAATGTTTCGTGAAAGTAAGTTGTTTCTCAAAATCTATTCGTCCGATTCACTTCAAATTTGGACAGAACGTAGTTTATAACATTTTCTATAGCATGACCGAATGTTTTTTTTTTCATATGCTTATCCATTTGTCAATAACAATTAATAAAAAACGTTTTTTAAAATAAAAAATCGAACTTTTTTCCTACACCTTGGCGTTTGCGTAATTGTCAAATTTAAAAAAAGTATCCCGTCATACGGAAGTTTTGTCATTATACTAAAAGTACATTTATTAATTTTTCATTTGGGATGAACCTAGTTGCCAGAAGCACCTACACCTCTAAGCCATGCAGCAACGGCGTCACTTTCTTCAAATAATATTAACGTCATTGTGTATGAATCTTATTCAATAAAAAAAACCATACTCGGCAAGACAATGTATTAATTGTGTGTAAAATACTGACCTCGTCATCCCAATATTTTCGTCAGAAAGAAATATTGAAAATGGCCTTGTTTTACGTGCATGTGCAGTCCCGATAATTCAATAATTGCAGCCTCGATAATCATGGTCAATTTTTATTGCGTCCCGCACTCATTTAAGGGGGGATTGTCTTTTTTTTTTCGCAAAATTTACCGCTTTTTGGGAATTTTTTTGTGAAGAAAGTATACAACGGAAAACTTGTGAAACTTGGCATATAGTTTTATTGATCTGTTTACTACATACAAAAAAATTTTTAAACAATTTCATCAAAAAATCCGCCTCCCACCCCCCTCGACGCGCGATGGTCCTTTTTTGATGGTGTGCACGATTACAGCCTTCACGTTCATCCTGCAACAAAAACCCAAAAAGCATTTTACTTTAGACACATATAGCTATCGTTTGATGAAGCAAAAAAGCAATACGTTTAATAGTTTTTTATTTATAACAAAAAATCGATCAATTTTTTTCGAAAAATCTATACTTCAAGTTCAAAACGTCACCAAATCGTCAATTTTTTTTTTCCCTTCATCGAACGATAGCTATATGTGTCTAAAGTAAAATGCTTTTTGGGTTTTTGTTGCAGGATGAACGTGAAGGCTGTAATCGTGCACACCATCAAAAAAGGACCATCGCGCGTCGAGGGGGGTGGGAGGCGGATTTTTTGATGAAATTGTTTAAAAATTTTTTTGTATGTAGTAAACATCTCAATAAAACTATATGCCAAGTTTCACAAGTATTCCGTTGTATACTTTCTTCTCAAAAAAATTCCCAAAAAGCGGTAAATTTTGCGAAAAAAAAGACAATCCCCCCTTAAAGCCTCTTAAAGCAATTCGCAGCCGAATAAGACTTTGCAGGCTATTTATTCGACCAATCGTTCAATGTCACTCACATCAGCGATCCGCAGTCCAATAAGATACTCGAGAAGGTACTTCCCAACGAGTATTTATTCAAAGCCCCACAACTTCGCGATCGTTAGCTCCAAAGCAGTAATTTACAGTTGCTTAAGTAACGCCAAGAACCATTACGGTTTGAAAGTTCCCCGTCGTTTCTCGCCTCCTCTTTTATCTCTCCTTTTTCTACTCAAAATGACCCGGTAACTTTTTTCCCCCTCCCCACTTCTCATTTTACACCCTTCGCAATTGCCCTTTTCCCAAAGTCAAATTGTCGCTTTACTTGGCTCGGATTGCCGTTTGCGCAATTTTTCCAGTAACGCGATATAGCGCGGCGCGCAATAAGAGAAAAAAAAATACGAACGTAGATTAAGAGGATCGCTTGTCTCGCAAAAACATTTATTCTCCTTTCCGCAAGCCTTCCGAGAATCGTCGCAGGAAATTGTATATATAATACAAACATATATATGCATGGAAATGAGAGGAAACGGTGTATCTATATATTTCATATATCTCTGTAGCTTTATCTTTTTCAACCCTCTTACTGCGAGAGAAAGGGTGTTTTATGTTTTACTCTCCCTCCTTTTCTCCATATATACAGGGTGTCTGAAATATGCTGGAATTTCCGTTCAGTAAAAGTTCTACGGTTTTCTACAGTTCCACGGTTTCCTACCATTTTTACAAATGATCACTTCTATTGACCCGGTTAAAAAAAATACTCTTGGTTATTTGTTCTATCTAGGAAAGTCTTCTTTTTAACTTCGAATGTTAAAGAAACTTTGTGAAAAAAGATCTTATGCAGAATTTTCAGACAAACCAATTCGAACATCTGACTTTGATAGCCGGCGGTGTAAAAAAATGTACTACGCGTATCGTGACAATTACTTAAAAAATTTGCTTAATTATTGTCGATTCATATCATTTGTAGAAATGGCATGCAAAAGACCAAAAGCAGATGATTTTTTCCGAAAATAATATAAAGCCCATAATCTCGAAAACCGTGGGACTTTTAATAAATTGAAATTCCAGCTTATAGTAGGACATGATTTGACCTATCGACAGTTGCGGCATTATCCATTCATAACAGAATAACCTGTATACAGGGTGTCCCAGAACCGAATGCGTTCCCTGAAATGGGTGGGTTGGTGGTGAAATTCTGAGTCGATTGATATAAGCATGTGTGGGTCTCAGATCAACCCCTGAATTATTATTCATTTTTAAAGGTGAGCCAATCAGGTGCGCCCGCCTTTAAAAATGAATAATAATTCAGGGGTTGATCTGAGACCTATACATGGCTTATATCAATCGACTCAGAATTTCACCCCCAACCCCCTATTTCAGGCACCGCATTCAGTTATAGGACACCCTATATATATATATATATATATATATATATATATATATATATATGTATCTATATACAGTGGGTATGTACAGTGGATAGAAAAAGTATTTGTACATCTTACACGTAACTATTGTTAATGTGGCTTCGTTTTTTGTTCGTCTTTTCTCAAGACTTTTGTAAAAAGACACCATTTATGTTTGGAATAAGCTATCGAACACAGAAACTCAACAAGGCATTTTATTTTTTTCGAAGGATAATTTGATAAAGGCAACGTTTACAAATATTTTTTTTACCCACTGTGTATATACACACAGGCGGATTCAGAACTATTAGGGCTTCCTTGGTGACTATATAGGATGTGTCGTTGCGAGCAAAGGAGCATTTTTTAAGGGGGAATATACCTTTGTGAGGGCAAAATAACGGGTCATTTTTGACAATTTATTTAAGAAAAACAAAACAATATTTTTTAATTCGGTTTTTTATACATGTTAGTACAAGTCTTAAAGTAAAAGAATTTTCTTAAAAATAATTTTGAAATAAAATGGCGGCACAGTAGTCGATGAAAGAAAATTCTTTTTTTTTCATAGTCCTCTACGGGCGTATTCGCACAGGTAATAATTTTCAAGCTAGCACAAAAAACGAAAAATATTTTGGAAGTAGATATAAAAAACTAATCCAGTACGTAGGGGTTTTTCAAAATATTGATTTTAAAAAATGGCGTCAAAATAAAGAAAAAAAAATCGTAAAAAGATCGGTCGAATGTCGATCACAAAATTTTTAAATTTCAACTTGTCGACAAAAATCCTACGTATTGGACTAGAAAATATTGTCAAAAAGATACAGTTAAAATTTCGAGTCAATCGATTGAAACCTCGAGGCGCTACGCATACGCCCGTGTCTAAAAACATAGTTTCGAGAAAAACGCGTTTACAGTTTTAAGTAGTGTAAAATCATGGAAATTTCGTGTTTACCTTTGATCGCCGATTAAACCTGGACCATACAATAAAACCTTTTGAATATCATTTTTGGATAGTTAAGAGACCTTTTAAGCCAATAAAAAAAACAAACAAAAAATTTACAAAGCTATATTCCCCCTTAAACGCGAATATTTCGACCAAATATTGTTGCAGGATCGTTTGAGAAAAGCGTTTTGCTTGTAATCACACACGCTGTATGCTCACCAAAGGAACCCTTGTAGTTGTGCATCACCCTGTGTGTGTGTATATATATATATATGCGTGTGTGTATATGTATGTATGTACATGTGTGTGTATACATATATATATGTATATCTGCAGCTTCATCTTTGCTAACCCTCTTAGCGAGAGAAAAAGAGACTTTTACCTTTTCCTCTCGTTTCCATGCAGTCCTTATTATTCCCTTCGTCTCGCTGCGTCACTGTATAGCTTCAAGCGACGCTCTCTCTCTATCTTTATTTCTCTCTCTCCCTCTCTCTCTCTCTCTCTCTCTCTCTCTCTCTCTCACTCTCTTTCTCTACCTCGATTTCTTCTTTTTCCTTCTCCTCCTCCTTTTTACTCGTTTCCTTCTTTTGCCCGTGAAGGTCGAGTTACCGCAACGAGTGTACACGTGCCACACTCAATTTATTATAGGGTCTAGCCGCCACCGTACCACGAGAGACATTTCGTCTTGTCTCGTACCTACGTACATACACATTTCTGTGTATATGTACATACATGTATATGTATTTATACATGTATATATATATATATATATATATATATATATATATATATATATATATATATATATATATATATATATATATAAAGTGATTCACAACTATTCGGGTTCTTGTCGTGAGCATACAGGGTGTGACATTGCGAGAAAAGCCCTTTTTTTTTAAATTCCCTGCGACCAAAATTGGCCGAGATATTGGCGTTTAAAGTCCAAATAGTGCAGAATAGTACGGTTAGTTGCTCATGCGCGAAACGTGTAAGCTGGATCAAGCGCGACTTCGAATCCATCTTCTGACAAGTGCATTTTTTTATGAAGTTTTTTTTTCCGCTAAAAAATAATGAACACAGAGACTTGCTTTGCAAATCGATAAGGCGATTCAATAATTTTCGTTTATTATTTAAAGCGGGACACCAATGTGACGGATCAGAAGAATCTTTTTTTTGCACATTTTCTCAAAGTGTACATATTCAAGACTGTGTGAAAAAATGTTCAAGTTACCATATCGAAAATTGACCAAATTATAAGCGATTGAGTGAGAGCAGGTAGCGCCACGATTTACGTATACTCAAACTTTTAATAGAGTTTCTCTCGTAACTTTTCTCGACCTGGCTGATCGTAATTCCAGATATAATTGTTGGATTTCCAATTTAAAAAAAAACTAACATTTTTCCAATTGCAGTAGCTATCGTTCTACGTAGCCATTTCTTCTTAATTTAGCATTTTTAAAGCCCCCAAATATAAGTAAAAATTCCGCGAAAATAACACTTTTTCGAAGGCTCGCCGTTTAGTGATTTTATTGTTGTAAAATAACAGCTGGGTACATTGAGAACTACATTTACATAGATTATGATATTCTTTTATATTTATGTTTGAAACTAACCGTTGTCGCGTTATCGATCCGTCCGTGTCCATTGGGGCACAGTTTTCACGCAGAGGCTCTATTATTAAGCAAAAACGTTGTTAATTTTCCATTTTTTTCGAATAAAAATTTATACGAAATAAGTTCAATGTATGCTTAATAATATACCTTTTTTCCAAAGGACGAATAAATAATCTAGCGTATGGAAAAAAAATCCGGAAAAACCGACTTTTTCCACCCTAAATGCTCACCGAACAAACCCTGCTACTTGTGAATCACTCTGTAGATCAATATATCCGAAGCTTCCACAGTAGGCGACACTGAAAGTCGTGAAAAATCGGCCTTTTCTTGGCGAGAAAATAAATTCCAAAAAAAAAACAGCCTCGATAATATTCGCGTCATTTTCTCTTATACAAAACGATTGCAACATCCCCTCGGGCCACCCCTAAACAATCCACTTGCGTCCGTCTTCTCCTCAAGATGATAAAAATCGTTCCATCCTTTTTTTTATCCCTCAATACATTTCGGATTCGAGATAGTTGCTCGAACCGTCGGGGTCAAAAAACGAAAAAAAAAAAAAAAAAAAATATATATATATATATATATATATATATATATATATATATATACACGTATACGAAGCCGGGTATTGACATCACAGAGGGGAGGTTCGGATCCGTCGAGCTACGCGATACGATTGAATGCCCGTTATCACCCGGTTGATCGAAACGAGAAACGCACGAGTGTGCGTATATTTACACGGAAGACGGAAAACACGAAGATCGCGGGATAGTCCAAATGTTTCGGACAACTCGGACGTGCAATCCTCGTTTGGAATAAAAATGTGGTCTTTCAAATATATTCCAGTCCCTCATCGGCAGTATTATTATTTGCTCGGAACTTCCGGGCTAGGGTGAGAAAATCCGAACTGCGCAAATCTCCCGAAGGCACAAGCGTGTAAGCTCTCGAGCAACGTTCCCAACTTCGTTCCTCACGTGGTGAGGCTCAAACGCAGCGGTTATCGCGTCGCACACTCGGCTGACTCGTTCCTTGCTTTTTCCACTGGCGTTCCTCACTATATTTCTGCTGCCTCATGATAATAACGATTTAAATAATCGTTATACTCATAGCGATAATAATAAAAATAGTAATAATAATAATAGTAATACTAGAATGATAGAAATAGTAGTCTCAATGATAATAATAATAATAATCGTAATCTCAACAAAACATCTCGATAAGTTTCGTAAATAATCTTAATAATCTTAATAATCTTAATAATCTTAATAATCTTAAATAATAATAGTAATACTAGAATTATAGAAATAGTAGTCTCAATGATAATAATAATAATAATCGTAATCTCAACAAAACATCTCGATAAGTTTCGTAAATAATCTTAATAATCTTAATAATCTTAATAATCTTAATAATCTTAATAATCTTAATAATCGTAATAATCTTAATAATCTTAATCTTAATAATCTTAATAATCTTAATAATCTTATAATAATCTTAATCTTAATAATTAATAATCTTAATAATCCTAATAATCTTAATCTTAATAATCTTAATAATCTTAAATAATAATAGTAATACTAGAATTATAGAAATAGTAGTCTCAATGATAATAATAATAATAATCGTAATCTCAACAAAACATCTCGATAAGTTTCGTAAATAATCTTAATAATCTTAATCTTAATGAGCCAACTTAATGATCTCAATAAATAATATAAATTACTTCAATAATAATAAAAATAACCTTATTCTTAATGAATTAGCTTGACAAGCTCAGTAACCTACATAATCCCAATTAATAATTCTAATAATCGTACATATTATCAACTAAAAAACGTCCTTGATAAATAATAATAATAATAATAATAATAATAATAATAATAATAATAATAATAATAATAATAATAATGACACCGCCCTCGGATAAACGAAAAACCGCCGAGTGTGTATCCAGTCAGACAGGGACGAAAATACATGAAAAAAAGCAAAAATCAGGAGAACAGTGACGTTTCGGAATTTTGGCAAATTGGTGGGTCCGATACCTTTGTCAGCTTTCAAAGGCCTCACGGTAAACACAATGGGCTGGAGGGAGAGAGAGAGAATGAGAAAATTGTGACTCGATGCTGGAGAAGTTTACAAAGGTGAGAAGCGAGGAGAGAATGTCTGCTGTTTTGGGTCAGAGTTTGCCCGGTGTGTGCTAGATATATGTGCACGAAGAAGAAGGGAAGCTCGGTCGAATAGGCCCGACGGTGAGCTTTCTCGCGTACTGCACTGCGCGCGCGGGTGCCAGTTCCCGATAGTCTGGTGTAATCGCTATCCACATATATATATATACACACACAGGGTGAGTCACAGGAAACTCGATGGAATAATTTTAACATGTAGAAGTCCAACATGCATGATATCCTATTTTTATTTATTATTTACAGAATTTATAAAAATTATCAATTAAAATGATTATTTTTTACTTTTTAAACATGTACTAGTATAATGATACTGTATAACGTATTTCTTTCGCGAGTGATCGCCGAAAGTCACTTAAATTAAGAACTTATTGTGTAAGGAAATTTCAAAAAATATTTTTTCTCACGAGTGGTGTTTGAAGTCACTCAATTTAACAAGTAGTTGAGTAATAAGGTATGATTATACATTTATATATATTATTATTATTATTACGTACGTTTTTATTTATGCTTTTTCTATAAGTAAGTGTTCAAAGATACTTAAGGATGTTGAGTCCTAAATCGCAAATGATGATAAAATTCTGAAAATTTGGTATGTTTTTGTATGAAGTATTTCAGAGGTCGTGTAAAAATTTCACGACACTTAGGAAGCTCGTTATTGAACAATTAACATTCACAAATTAAATGTTGTTTTATGGAAACTGATGTAACTTTGGAATAAGTTTTTTTTTTGACCTCTCAATTTTATAATATCTACAATATACTGAAAGCAACGGAAACAAAACGAAGTTTATTGATAAATTTTTTTTTATTTCTTTTAAAAATTGTTCTTAACAAAATGTTAATTTTTTAATAACGAGCTTCCTAATCGTCGTGAAATTTTAACACGACCTCTTAAATACTTCATACAAAAACATACGAAATTTTCCGAATTTTCTTATCATTTTTTATTTCAACCCTTAAGGAGGTTGAAGTAATGATGATAGAATTCGGAAAATTTGGTATGTTTTTACATGAAGTATTCAGGAGGTCGTGTAAAAATTTCATGACGATTAAGAAGTTATTTATTGAACAATCAACATTAACATGTTTCATAGGGACTCAACATCCTTAATTTGATAGTAAGCAGCATAATACGTTTGTTCAATGTATTTTCTGATAAGTTGTTTCCCGAACTCACTCATCTCAACAATTAGTTGTGTAATAAGAGTTTGTAGAATATTTCTATCTTTTGGGCATTGTTCAAAGGCACTCAATTCGACAATCAGCAGTCTGATGTGTTTTTATACGTCGTTTTTCTCCGAGTGATTATTCAGAGCTGTTCAATCCAACAATGACCAGACTAATAATACTTTATAATGTATTTTTTCAACAAGTCATTGTTCAAACAAACTCATATCAACGATCAACACAGTACTACGACTTTATCATTAAAAGAAAAAATATTACTATTTTTTGGCCGCATTTCTAAAGACTCACATGCTGAGTCACTAGAAGACCCTCGAAAACGAGAGGGCGCAAAGGGGGGACCCTTTATCATCACTTAAAAATCATATAAAAACCTTCAATTGGAAAATTATGGTTCAATTATTGAAAAAACTTATAGAAATTCTTATATACTTCCAAAAATCGCACTGTCATGATTTGCCTCCAGATATTTTCCTTTTATTTATTTTTCCCTGTATCAAGATCATTCCACATCCGCGAAAACAGCTATTTGCTTTAAAAAATATGGGGTAAGGATCCGGAACCGCCCGCCCCCGCCGATCAAGCTGAAATTTTGCGCGAATCTTTATTTAAACATTTCAACGCAACCCCTAAAGGGACTTTTGGAGACGCGCAATAGTTTTTGGGTTTGGGTCTGTTTGGGCATTTTTGTTTCGACAAAAAGGAGCGCTCGTTCACATATAGAGGTATGAACGGAGCCATAGCAGATATAGATATAGTCGACGCGCGTTAAAAAAAAACTTAAAAATTCAATACCTCGAACACTACTGCGAGTCGCTGAAAATCTCTTTAGGGGTTGTCTTAAAATATTAAAGGGAAGGTTTGTACAAAATTTCCGCTCGATCGGAGGGGGGGGGGGGGCTTTTCGGAACCTTATCCAAAAGAAGAATGGAGCGAGGAGTTTCAAAATGAGGGGTTCCCATTTAAGAACAAGGGTGAAGCTCGAAACTCGTTAGAAGTTCACTGAAAAAAACATGTTTTCATAAAAATCTCTCCAAGCCCCGGAAATGTTTACGGTGATATTTTCTTTTCTTAAGGATGTTGAGTCCCTATGAAACATGTTAATGTTAATTGTTCAATAAATAGCTTCTTAATCGTCATGAAATTTTTACACGACCTCCTGAATACTTCATGTAAAAACATACCAAATTTTCAGAACTCTATCATCATTACTTCAACCTCCTTAAGGGTTGAAATAAAAAAATGATAAGAAAATTCTGAAAATTTGGTATTTTTTTGTATAAAGTATTTAAGAGGTCGTGTTAAAATTTTACGACGATTATGAAGCTCGTTATTAAAAAACTAACATTTTGTTAAGAACAATTTTTAACAGAAATAAAAAAAATGTATCAATAAACTTCATTTTGTTTCCGTTGCTTTCAGTATATTGTAGATATTATAAAATTGAGATGTCAAAAAGAACACTTATTGCAAAGTTACATCAGTTTCCATAAAACAACATTTAATTTGTGAATGTTAATTGTTCAATAACGAGCTTCCTAATTGTCGTGAAATTTTTACACGACCTCTGAAATACTTCATACAAAAACATACCAAATTTTCAGAATTTTATCATCATTCGCGATTTGGGACTCAACATCCTTAAATCAATGAATATCGAAGTTTACGACTATTTGATTTTCAAAGTATATACACACGTATATACGGATATATATATATATATATATATCCGTGAAAATAATCATATACTTAAATTAAACATAATTTATTAGTATAAATAGATTATTATATAAACTAATTATTTATTTTATATAATAATAATATAATAATAATAATTTATATTTAATAATAATACATTTATTATTATTATTATTATTATTATTATTATTATTATTTAATATTATTTAAAATATATTTTTTTAATTTAATGCATTGATATATTTATTAATGAAAATAAATCAACAATCTGATATCTAATTATAAATATAATAATAGATATTCAATATCAATTCGATATATATATATATATATATATATATATATATATAGCGACGCGAGCATCCACTCGAGCAGGAGTAGGAACAAGAGGGGGTGGATAGGGGAAGGAAACGATCGGGCGTACAGCATCAGGGATGACGGAAGGGGGGGGGGCGTTTCGGGAATCTGTGCTCTGGAAGAGCGTTCCTCTCGTGGGTGCCCGAGACTCAGTAGTACTCTAACGCCCACGCACGTAGTACGCACGGCCGGTCCGCCACACCACGTGTGTGTTTATGTGCGTGTGTGTGCGTGAGTGATCGTGGATCGAGGAAGGCCGCACGTCGAAGCACTTAGATCGGAGCTAGAGCTATTCCGAAAAAAAAAAAAACGTCAAAATCATCTCGAGGTTAAAAAAAACATCGGCTACTATCGATAAGAAAAATCGTTTCTCGCGATCGGTTAATTCGAAAGTTCGTCCCGGTTTCACGAAGAAATTTCAATGTCAAGGCTCGTCCGATCTTCGATCGAGGGAGCCCCGCGATTTTTGCCAAGCGGACGAGACTCGTCTCACGTGACGAACGTCCTCGAGACAAGGAGCCGCGTTTGCCGATTGCCGTGTGCGCTTCGAGTATTATGGTAAAGTTTAAGATGAAAATGAAGAGCAACGCGAGAGTGGTCAGCGTTTCTCGTGTCCACGGCGGATCGAGAATGATGGCTGCACAGTGATGCATCCTCGTTGGCAACGAGCGACGAACAATTGACGATTTTACGAGATTATACGAAAAAAAAAAAAATTCATTCCCGATACCGACGAAAAACAACTTAACCGTCGATTACTCCGCGATCCACGATCGTTCGTCGAACCACACACGAAGAAAAAAAAACGTAAGTCTCGCTTTCTGTCGGCCCACTAACAATAAGTACTCCGATTACAATGATCCCATTTTTTTTACTTATTATTTATTTTAGCTTATTTTCATTCATCAGTACTTATTATTATGTCGTGTTTATTATTTATTGCATTTTTTAATTTGTTATTATTCATTATTTAAAAAAAATCCGTTATATCATTATTTTTTGTACTATTTTTATTATTTTATTTTGATAATGATTTATTCTTATTATCTAATTTTGATATTATTATTATTACTACCACTGACTGTTTCAGTACGATGGCTATCGTTTTATTAATTCTTAATTACATTGAAGATTAATGTTATATCCCTGCTCGTCCCTTTAAGTTTTATTTCTATTATGTGAATTAATTTTCGTTGTCTCTACACTATCTTTTGGAAAATTGTCCCATGGGGTGCTGGGGCATAAATAAAGTTTATTTTTATTTTATTTCTCCCTCTCTATCGAATAGCCGACTTGATTGTTTCGCGATGATAACAAAAATCCACGCATTCGCGTTCTACTCGTCAGCTCGTCCTGACATTCGCGATCACTATGAAAAATCGTTTACACATGATACGATCTTCTCTCGAAGAAGCATGGAGAAAGGAAGGGAAGGAAAAAAGTGTTGGCTGGAGAGATAACTATGAAACACGATACTATTGTGTAACGAGCTATAGACGTCGCGTCTCTCGAGCAGCATTAGCGGCGATAGCAAAAAAGGTCCGGCAATTTTCGGGCGATCCTACTATGTTCGGTGTTAAGGGCAGTGAAAGTTAGAAGGGTTGCTCGTCTCGACGTTCGAAATTCTTGTCTTGGCATTTAATAACATATACATATATATATAGCGGGAACATTAGGGTGGTTAAAAAAAAATCGCGTTACTCAACGGATTATGTTACTACGTTATGCAAAAGTAACTCATACAAAATTTGAGACGTCTAAACATTTTTTTAGGTAGTCCTCAAGCGACTTTTAATTTTTTTTATCTTTCTCCAATTTTTTTTCTTCATTTATATTCTTGCTCCAAAACAACATATTGCTCCAAAAATTCTTTGTTAGACGTTCTTCTTAGGCGTTCAGTTAAGACACTATATGAAAAAAGATTTTATGCAGAATTTTCATGCAAACCCATTCGAATATCTGACTTTGATAGCCTGCGATATAAAAAAAATGTACTACGCATATCGTGCCAATTACTTAAAAAAAGTTGCTTAGTTATTGTCGATTCGTGTCATTTGTAGAAATGACATGCGAATAACCAAAAGCAGATGATTTTTTTTTAAACAAAGCCCAAAATCTCGAAAACCAGAGAGACTTTTCCTAAACTGGAATTCCAGCATATAGTAGGACATGACTTGACCTGTCAACAGCTGCAGGATTGTCCATTCATAACAGGACACCCAGTATGAACGCACCTTTGACAAACAGTGGAGAGATCGCATCCGGCGACTGCACAAGATATTCTCTCACTTTGTCTCACTAATAAATTAACTATCTATCTCTCTCCTCCTCTCTCTCTCTCTCTCTCTCTCTCTCTCTCTCTCTCTCTTCCACTCTCTTTGATGTAACCCTACGTCTTTGCGTCCGGGGACTGCATCCCTTTTCCGATTTTCCGTCTTTCTTTTTCTTGGCGTCTCACGGTCCGTCGGGTCTTCGACGTATGGCAAAGGAGAGTCCTTGCAAACTCCGAGACATATATTCTTCTTCGCAGATCCGCGAGCTGGTCGCAAATATAGTTGTAGGTTTTCTTCACATATATGTATATATGACTATATATATATATAAATAAATAAATAAATAAATATATATATATATATATATATATATATATATATATATATATATATATATATATATATATAGTCGCGAGTATTTTCGAACCAGAAAAATCTCAAAGTCCGATCGAGGGAGCGTGGACCACACAAACACCATTGACAAAGAACGCGGACGAGGATAGATGGTGCGCCATCTGGCCATTCGTTTTTTATACACTTTGTGCCACTTTAAAAAGAACTATATTCTCGCGAGAAGCAGGAAAGCACCGAACGAAATCCCGAGACAAAAATGACTGTTCCAAGGAGTGTGGAAAGTGAAAGAGAGAGGGCGAGAGGGGGGAGGTGGTGGGAGGAAACAGGAGGGAAGTTAGAGAAAGGATTCGCACAGAGGTCCGGATGTGCCCTGGAGATACGTCAATAAAGATGTCCTGAAAGGTTCGAGCAAACCGAATCTCCCAAAACTTGGAGCGCACAACCTTCGAGATGAAAAGATGAAAAGAAAAAAAATCGTTGTGCTCACCTCATAATCGCGTAATTTGTTAACGCGTTTGCGTTAAGGGGGGATATACATTTGGTGAAAACGGCTACATTTTGGAACGAACAATACTCTTTTGAAAATTTTCATAAACATTTAGGTTTCCCCGTACAAAGGTATTACCGCTCCCTTTTAAGTTGGGGGCCCAAAAACCAGGAAGTTTTGAAATATGTCTTCTGACGAGCGTATGGGATGACGAGCCCGAGATTTTACATACAATTAATACACAGTCTTTCCGAGTTTGAATTTATTTTTAACGAAAAATAGTGATAAACAATGAAGTTATATTTGTTTGAACGAATCGTCGCCGTTGCTGCATGTCCAATCGGTGGAGATCCTTCCGACAACTAGGCTCATCTTAAATGACAGATAAAAAATGTACTTTCAGTATAATAACAAAACTCTACAACGACCGAATACTTTTCTGAAATTTTGAAAATTATGGAAACGCTAAATTGTAGAAAGAAAGATCGATTTTCGACCAAAAAATATTTCTCACCATTTGTTATCAACAAATGAATAAACATATAAAAAAAAGTCATCTGGACATAAGATAGGGAATGTTATAAATTATGCTCTATCCAAATTTAAAGTGAATCGGACGAATAGGTTTCAAGATACGAATCACATCCTTTCATAAAACAACTTCGAGAAAACGGTACAAGAAAAACGGCCAATCGTACAGTCTTCACAAAAATCGTCATGAGACCGTCAACTTTTGAAATTTTTACACGACCTTTGTTGCAAATTCAAGATCCTAGGCCATAAAACTATGCAATGAAATAAATCGATTCTAAAAAAATTGCGCGCTCATGCCCCTTATGACCCGTTGAGGGAAAAGTCTATTTTAAGAATGATCGGGGACGTGCAAGGACGAAAAAGCTCTTCAGCGTCAATGAAGCAATATAAGGTACCGGATTTGCCAAATGACGTTTTTTATCAATACAAAGTGTGATTCAATGTACACATGCGAAGCCATATATATATATATATATATATATATATATATACGTGTGTGTGTGTATCTATGTATGAAGGATCCGAAGGGGCTCGTTTTTTTTATAATTCTTTTGTCGACGATCAATTTTATCTCGTAACATTTGTCGTCGGCTTAGCCTTGTCGTCCTTTACATCCACCAGGCTCTCTCTCTCTCTCTCTCTCTCTCTCTCTCTCTCTCTCTCTCTCTCTCTCTTTCTCCCTCGTCTCTCGTCGTCTTCATGGGGAAAGATTACATCTCGTGATCTTAAAATATCTCGCGAGGAAGCTTTGTCCCCCCCCCCCTCTCACGTGGTATTTTCAATATTATACGCAGGCCAATGGGGCAAATTATTATCATTATATTGTTATCAGCTGGCGATACGACGGAGGGTAAGACGACGCCGAAGAAACTAGGGGAATAAGGCTCGAGAATAAGGGCTTTGGACACATATACATATATGAAAACGTATGAATATGAATATGTGTGCATTCACATTCACACACGCACGCATTCATATTTACGTGCACAGCGACTCGGGCAAGTAGTAAATTACAAGGGGCGTCAGACCGAGCGAAGATAACCATATAAATGTTATTGAAGGTAAGATTTTTTGAGGGTCGATCGCGGCGGCCTCCCGCGATGTATACAATTTATCCGTGTTAGTCGAATTCACATACTCGCATTACCACACGTGTTTCGTCCCGTGATAGCCTCGTAAAAGGGATCCGTAGCCGAGAAATTGATCCGTTCGAATTGGAGACACGTCGATCGAGTAATTTTATTTTTCGGTCGAATTGTGAATATATGCTGATATTAATTCATATGTGTAATTATTTTTAATTCGTATGAATAGAAAATAAGGATGATTTTATACATGTATGTATAATTATTTTTTGTGAGTATGTTAAATATAATAGAGTACTTCTGAAATGCAGAGAATAATTTTTGTGATACTTAAAATTGTAGAAAAACATATAGATGAATATGGTTTATTTTATTACAATTCTAAAGCGGAACACCACTGTGACGGGTGAAAAATCGGTTTTTCGTTGCATTTACTCAAAGTATACATATATATTCAAGAACATGTGAACGAAATTCAAGTTAATGTATTAAAAATTGACCAAGTTACAGATGATTCATCGAGCGCAGGTAGCTCTCGAACTGGCAGGAATCATAACTAATTATGATTCTAATAATTTACTAATCGGATTAATCCGACTGTCAATTTGACAAACCTACATTTCTGGAATTTCAGCAATTATCGTTGTAATTCCCAAATCTTTGTAGTGTCAGTAACTAGCGTTGTAGGTAGCCGTTTTTTTCAATCTCGTTTTTTTTAAGTCTCCTAATATAAGTAAAAGTTTCGCAAAAATTATACGTTTGTTTTTTAATACCCACAATTTTTCTAATTTTTTTTCTAATTTTTTTTATCGAAATGTCTAATTTTTTTAATCGAAAAATCGCCTATGTACCCTATTTGGAAATGTACCCTATTTTCCCTGTAGAAGTACGGTCTACAGATCAACCATGGTTTTTTCAGATTTTTTTCCATCGACAATTGTTGGTTTGGCAATGCAAAAACGCAATCGATCCAGTTTCACGGGATTGTGGTGCCTGAAATACCTTGACGGATTGAGGTTTAAGATGACCGATTGAACTCGATCGAGAGATTGCGAATTTATCGACAATAATGTCAATTTCGAAAATGTTTGCGGATTTCATGGTCCGCAAATAATATTCCTCGTTATTTGCGATTCTCTAACGACTTTCGCAATAAATAATTCTATCGATACATTTTAAAGTAATTTCGCGTGAAATTATTATTTTTTTCCAAATTCTACGAGCATTTTTATTTTATACTGTTTCATAAAATATTTTAAAATTCTGTAACTACAACATGTGAAGATAATTAATGCAACATTAAAAAAACAAAAAAAACTCGTAGTATTTGGTCCAATCTAATAATTTCACGTCAAATTACTTTAAAATGTATTGCCAGAATAATTTATTCCAAAAGTTGTTAGCGAATCGCAAGTGATTGAGAATCGTATTTGCAGTGCATGGAATCCTCGACCATTTTTTAAATTGACATTATTTTGAATCAAGTTCTCCGATAGGGACACATTCAGATCCCTAGGTTCGAGCGCATATCATAGGACTCTGAACCAACTTCCTGTGACAGCCGATCATTCGGAAGTTGCAGCTGTGACGTCAGCAGACTAGCACTTCCTATAGCGCTATCGTGCCTGACTTAGCTCATTTGTTCCACTGATTAAATTCCGATCTATCCACGTTAAATGGTATGTTTGATAATTTTTTTCTCCATGACGGGTAGCACGAATAAAGTTTTTCCGGAGTGTTCCGTATTCGGAATTTTGTAAATTTCATTCTCCTGTACGCGAAATGGATTTTTTATCATTTTCCAGAAAACGCTATTTTCTCTGGCAAACACTATTCGTGACGAAAATCCGATATTTTTTTTTCAAAGAAAGCGTGAAAAACCATTAATAATCATATTTTTTTCAGTCGCAAAATCACCCCGCAAAACCCTTAAAAACACATGGCCACCTTATAAAAGTCACCCTGTATATGTGTGCTCGTCTGTGTGTGTGCGTGTGTATTCTTAAATACTATATATATGCGTCGATTGCGGGAATGAGAACAGACACGTGTACCTTTTCGATACAATGGCAACTTTTTGCAAAGCTGGACACAGTAGCGTGCCCAGCCAATAACGAGATTGGAGGAACGACTTTATGGACGAAGACTGTCAGATGAAAAACGTGAATAGCCAGTGGCAATTTAATTTCGTTGCGAATCTAATCTTATATGTGCTGAGTACTGAATCTCTTTTTTTTTCGATTTGATGTCCTTTTTCTTCGGACCTTACACGTCCGAGGTGCCAAAAAATGTCGCTTTTCCAATATAGCGCTCACGTCGAGACTCGCCGAATCTTTAAATCCAGAAATGAAGTCGCGTTGAGGTCCGAGGGTCCCGGTCTCGTTCTCGCCCTTTCGGAAAGGTTGCGATTACCGATTTGAAGGAAAACAAAAAAAAAATGAAGAAATAAAAAGAAGGCCAAAAAGTGCTTATTTTTCGACTCGAATATATATACGTGGGAGCGTCTGTGAAGTCGAATGACAGTCGCGGATAAAAGTGGTTAGCGACGG
The DNA here is from genome assembly GCA_951751655.1 of Ophion costatus. Classification (NCBI taxonomy): domain Eukaryota; kingdom Metazoa; phylum Arthropoda; class Insecta; order Hymenoptera; family Ichneumonidae; genus Ophion; species Ophion costatus. The sequence continues at coordinate 1,464,887 of OX632360.1, read as the reverse complement.
GGAAAAATGTCAGTTTGAGTGACAGTGACTTCGCGTATCGAAATATACGTCGCAGCGAATTGCCCCCGGACTCGTTTGCTTCTTGTTCGAGGCAGTTGTCACATAGAAATTTCAAGTTACGTCCGAGGATCTTTGTAATATGCTTGACAGGCGTTTACGCACAAATGCCCGATAAGCATATATATACATAAGCTAGAATGAGTTTTTGCCCAAATTCCAGCAGTGGGTACTTGAAAGCGACGATGGGGACATCGCCATAATTATATTGACGTGATCGAATGATCGACGCTCGTTGATTATTTCTCGATACTTTACGGGAATCAACGAATGAGGCTCCAACAAACCATATTGGATGATAATAAATTATTAAGCAATAACAACAATAAGTACATGAAGAAACAAAAAAATTCCAAAGCACTCAATTCAATAGTGAACTCAATTTTGACATTAATTTCAATGACTCGCGAATGACTTTAATAAAAAAAAAAAAAACGATTGCTACATGATAATAAATACACGAATGATGATTATTAAATTAAATTAAATAATCATCAAATAAATTGTTTAAATTTAAAATTAAATTTAAACAAAACGAATGAATTCAAGGGAACTCGAATTCTGCTCTACATAATCTGAATGGACTGGAGCAATGTTTATCGAAATAAATTGTATTTGGCAAAATAAAATAAAAAACGAATTAAATTCAAATGAAACAGAATAGACTAAAATAAAATAAAACACAATGAGAAATTGCGTCGACATTCTCCCCCGGTTCATCACCGTGTCCCCACCCAATATTCCTCATGCAACGAAAGCTCGGCCTCGACTTTGTGAATGCCGGTGGCTTCTCTCGAGCTTTCGCGTTGCCGCGGTGATTCTACAGATCGAAAAACAAATTTATTCGAAACGCAGAGACCGCGGGACGCGACGAACGCGCGACGCGATGGAAAATTTAATTTCGCAAAATATCCCAGCCGATGGAGGATCGATGGCTCTTTCAGTCGCGAGGAACGCCCTCCCGACACGTCAATAGGCGGAAAAAACGATGAATAATAGAAGGCTAAAGCAAAAGGAAAAACTTTGCCGAGATTGTTTAAAAATCGGGAAAGTGCGAGAGGACGAGGCCATAGGAGATGATTTATGTAGCTCGTGAATTTGAACGTGCTGTATTTTTTGATTCATGACCATTTCACTTTTGAACTTTATGTCCTACCAGGACTGCCAGGATAAAGAGAGAGAGAGGGAGAGAGAGAGAGAGAGAGAGAGAGAGAGAGAGAGGCGAAGGGAGAGCGAAAATCGTGAGATATTTATGGAGAATTTTGGGGAAGCGATTCGCCAGCAAAGGAACGGTCGAGGATCGATCATCAGACGTCATTACGTACGAACTAAGCGTCTGCAGAAGCTTTTGCCTCGTGACATCCTTTGTACAGTTCGTATATATATTATATGAATAAAGTGTTCCTAAGGATATGATTCCTACGTAGGCCTTTTAGAAAAGCAGCTCAACTGGCTCATGATCTATCGAAGCTTTATTCGTGCCTTTCATATCCATGTTATATATATATATATATATAATTCAATGTCCATACACAAGTTTCGATGAATGTTTCTACTGGATCTTTTCCCATCGCGTTATAATGTCCGTGAGATCAACGTTTCAAGTCTCCGATAAGACCTATCTTATCGCAGACTCTTCTAAAGGAGCCTTCTATGGGAAGGATAAAGAGTATGCGAACCAAAGAAATGATTATCTCATGTATGGTTATCATTATCTAATAGGATATCTTACATATATATATATATATATATATATATATATATAAGATATCCTATTAGGTAATGTTAACCATACATGAGATAATCATTTCTTTGGTTCGCATACTCTTTGCATATATATATATATATATACACGAAGAGAATTTTTAAGTAATTTTTACTGTGAAATCACAGTAACTCGGTGACAAATGTGCAATTCTTAAGGTTTTTGGGAAATAAATTATAAATTTTCATGGAAATGAATAAAAATTTACTTTTGCGTAACAGAAATTTAAAATATTTTCCAGAATTTTTACTGAAATTAATAGTAAAATTTCATGAAACGTAAAGATTACGACAATAAGTTAAAAAAGTGCTAATATAAATGAAATATTTCAGTGGAACATTGAGAAATTTGCGTGTTTTCCATAAAAATTTAAAAAAGGAAGCCGAAATTTTCCGTACGTCCACCGGAATTTTACGTTCTTTATAGTAAAATCAGTTAGGGCTAGGTCGCCTGACCGTACGCGTGAGCTCTGTGTGCGAGCGTGCGTATACGTGAACGCAAGCTGTGAGAGTGCGCTTGTGTATGACGCAGTATGACGAGCACGAACGACGCCGACCCGCGTTGCTTAGCAACAGCGGTGCCGCGCATGCGCATTATAGTACGAAGCATGGGCCAAGAAAGCCTCGTGGTCTCGTGCAGTCTAACGCGTTCTACGCAGTTCTACGCAAGAAAACAAAGAAACGTGAAAAGAAACTTCGATAAAGGACGTCTACAATGGTACGGAAAGATGATATGCTAAAATAAGTAGCAATCAAGAACACAAATGTTCAGAAATACAGTATATAGAGTATTTATTTAATCATAGGGAATTAATTTTTCGCTAGGGATTTTAGAAATTTCAAGTTTGTCCAGGTTATTTTTACTATAGAAACTTGGAATTTTTGAGGCAGCCCATTGTTAAAATTCTACATGAGAATGTGTCAGAATTTTTACTGAAAGAAATGTAAAAAATTATGCTACTTGCTTAAATTTTTACACGAATGAAAGCAAAATATTAAAAGCTAGTGTCAATTTTTGACTATGTGCACATTTGTCACCAGTTTCAAATTTTTTATGTAATTTTTACGGAGATTTCACCGTAAAAAGTACTTAAAAATTCTCTCCGTGTATATATAAACACATAAAACGCGCGTATAGTGGTGTCGGTAGGTGTGCTTCTCCCTCCGGCCACCACTGCACGCGCGCATCGCTCACCGACGTACGCTGGCTCGTCGGGCGCACCTGATTGGCCCGCCTTGAAAAATTAATAATAATTCAGGGGTTGATCTGAGACCCGAGCATGTTTATATCAATCGACTCAGAGTTTTACCTCCAACCCTCTATTGCAGGGACTACCATCAGTTCTGGGACACCCTGTGTACATGTATGTATAGATTATCGGTGGAAGATAGTAGTTTTTATATTTTTACATAATAAACCTCCGAATAGCAATTTTATATGGTTCCGCACTACAAATAAATGAACTGAGAGTATAAATAGATGCGTAGAGGAATATTTTCGTTTATCTTACACTCTATTTGTAATTTTACGTGGCTTTTCCGCTCGTCCGTTTCGTCGTGTGAAAATGTGTGGAAGAAAAATCCAGTGGCATTAATTCTGGACACTTGAAAGTTTGAAAATGTTGCATTTATTGATCATTTTTATGTTATAATCAGTTATATTTGATATTCTCATCAAAGTTGGCTTATTGAATATTAATTACAAACATTATAAATTAAAACAAAAACTTACTTATTTTACTTATTACTTAAAACAAAAACTTACTTACTTTACTTATTATGAGTTCGGCGTAGCAGAATATACAGTTTCTGCGTAAATATATTTTGAAGAAGGCTAATGTTTATTAAAAGTGTCCATAATTAATTTCAGTAGTGTATATACCGGGTAAGACCACAAGTATTAGCAGTAGAAATATTTTTTAGCCTACCAGACTTAGGGCAAAACTTTTCCCACAAAAGCTGCATAGTTCGAGGGTGGTCGTCGCGTGGTGGCTACGAAGTTCATCCGGGTAGGGGTGTTTCGGCAATTTCAAGCTTACCTCCATTTTTTTTCGAATGGGACCACTATTTGCTTCCAATTCTTATCAAGGAACTACAAATAAGTTCGCGCACTAAATTTCGAGATGATTGGTCAATATTTTGTATAATAAATCTATAGATATTACACAAAGTGCAGCTATTTGATGCCACTAAAAATATAATCAGACTTTTCGGGCAATAAAAAAGGTACATGTAAATAATACGAGTTAGCTTTTATTATTTATCAAAAAACATTGATACATTGAGATATATAATTGGATTTGTTCGGGTTTGTTTGTATAATAATTGTTATGTAATTTTTGTACTAAAATATAATTGTAATATAAATCGTAATATAATTTTTAAATTAATAACAAGATTAGAATTGGGAAGTAAGAGGGCGGTTTTCATCCGATCACAGATATTCAGCATATCGCAGCTCCCCCACTCTAGTAAATCACACCGGCAGTGGAGTGGGGGTAGCGTTAGTTTCGTGTGACATCCAGCTACCTGAGACCCTGTACCCAGCCTTTCTCAACAAAGATATACAGTTTTAAAATCATTTTCAATGCTAAAAATTGATGAGAAAGCAATTTCAACGTTTGTAGCCTATAATCGATTGGAAAAACCGTGCAGACAATCACTCCTAAGATGCTCAAATGGCCACCACTTTCTACAAATGGTATCTACAAATGGTTTCTACAAATGGTAACTTTTTGACCCGGTTTTCAAACAAATTCTCTTGGTTATTCGTTTTTATCTAGAAAAGTCTTCTTTTTCACAATCAATGCTCGTCGTATTGAGAGATACTTTTTTTTTTGGTACGACGACCGGAGTTCATCGTCTTTCCTCGAATTGCGCCGCAATATTTTCCATATCTCACGCAATCAGTTCCGTATTCTTTTTGCAATTATTTTCTCTTCAATGAAAATTCCAAAGTGCCTTACAGAAAAAATAAATACGATTGGATTCGTTGGGGCATTTTTGAGTTCCGTATCCTTGTTGCAATTTTTTTTCTGCTCAATAAAGATCCCGAATGGTCACGACGAACAGATATTTCTAAAATTGTTTATTTGAGTTCCGTATCCTTATTGAACTTTTTTCTACTCTACGAACATTCCAAAGAGCATCAATGAACAAGTAAATTGGTTTGGGTTCGTTTCGGTTTTTTGAGTTCCGCATCTTGTTTGCAATTTTTTTCTGCTCAATGACAATTCCAAATAGCCTCAAAGAACAACAAAATTTTGTTGCGGTTGCTTTTTTAATTTTATTTACTACCCGGAGGATTCGTAATGGTCGTATTATTTTTGTGGGCAAAGCGCTCCAAGTGCTCCAGTGACTTTTTTACGATCTTTTGAAGTTTATGCCGGTGGCCCGACGTAATGCTGCGCAAGAAAGCGGAAGAGAGAGAGAAAGAGTCTTGGACCCCAGTCGGAAAACTAATTAGATTGTCGCGGGTGCGCCGTCGGTACACCCTTAATATATATATATATTGAGAACGGTCCTTAATTTTTTCCAGCGTATTGTTGATTTTGGGCCTTGAGATTGTCCTGGAAATGATCTTTATATGAACCCGCTTGCATGTATCTAAAGGTCTGTCCATCTATATCTATCTAATTTTATCTACTATGAAAACAGTCCTCGAAGTCAAATGTCCTCAAAATCACCTTTAGTTATATATATCCTTGCGAGATTCGTCGCGAGAGGGCTCTCTCCCCGTACACCGACAAAATTGATTCAATTCAAGCCGCCAATACGACAAGCATCCCCTCCTTCCTCGTTTCTGCTGGCTTCCCAACCTTTGCAAAAGGCACTTTTGTCCTTTTTCCTTGCTGCTTGAAAACAAGCAAAAAATATACGTGCCTCACCACTTTATGAGACTTTGGCTGCTCGAGGGGGTTGAAAAATATGCGTTGAGTATACCGAGGACCACGAGGGTTCGTGAGAAATCGTTTAGGATTTTATTATCCCGAGCATTCAGGACATTGTTATTGTTGGCTAATTTGAGAGGAGGTAACGTTCTTCAGGGATGATTTTTTGGACAATTATAAGGATTTCGCGGTAGAGGTAGATGATGATGACGATTTATTAATGCACTACGACTAATTATCCTCTAGTATACAAAATACAAAAAATAAAACATCCAAAAAATAAAAATAGTACCAAATCCAAAAAAATCCAAAATGGAAAAAAAATAAAAAATCCAAAAAAATTAAAAAGCCAGAAAAATCCAAAAATCCAACAGGAATAACAGACTCGATACATTTCAACGAATAGAGGGGGAGAGAAAGCGTGAGAGGGAGAGAGAATGGTATAAAAATGTTCACTGCCCGTAACGATCGACAATGGAAAAAATATTAAGGATCACTTTTCACAAATTAATCAATTTCCCATTATATTTCGTTAGTATATTCTGATATACGCGGTATCCGGGAGCTTTTCCCAAATCTCATGTTTCTCGGCTGAGGCTATCAGTTTCAAAGTGTACATTTACGTCGATATCTGCAAAGCTCCCGTACGTATTGCAATTTGCGAAGCAGTCCTCGGACGTGCATTCAATTATAATTATTATCGCAATAATTATAACTAGAATAATTATTATTGACTGCAGTTTCAATTATAATTATTACCGTAATAGTAAAAATTCAAATCTTTATCCTAGGCATAATTGCAATTAAAATTGGATTCAATTAAATATAACTGTTTAATTGTAATTATTACGGTGACAATTATGATTAAATCCACGTCTGACCGTTATTTTGGTAATTATAGTAGATTATTTAAGATCTCTTTTACTTATTTCTTAATTAAAAGTAAAAGAATGTTATCGAAAATATATTGATAAAATATTCGATGAAATTTTTGTTTATAGCAATTTATTAAAATAAACGTTGTAATAAATGTTCAAAATAAATTTACTACTATTACGTGGTACTAACAATAGTTTATTATTGTTATTCAAATAACAGTTTACCTCAATTATTTGCAACATCGCACTGTTATTAATAAAATTGTTTGTTACCAACACGATGATAATTATAACCGCTTCATGAATTACGAGTAAATTTACAACCGGATGTGTAGTGGATGAACAAAAAAAATAAACAAATCCAATAAAATATTAACACAAATAAATGATAAACGAATAAAAAATAACAAATAAATGGATTAAAGACACGAGATATTTTAACCAGATTATTCCTTTCCTTCTTAAGCTTCAGTTTTTGTGTCGAGACTTGCCGAAAACGACTTCAATCGCGCTGTCTGACTATTGCTCGTTTTTTCCACTTGCTCGTTAATCAATTCCCTTATCCACTGTCCCCACGTCAAGTTATTCACTGTTCGGCCCGGAGGGAAAGGACGTTTTGTTGGGGAGAGTAAAAAAAGAAGGAGAGAAAAGGTACGTTCGAGGGTGAGACGAAAGTAACACGGAGGAGATACGTAACCGACATTTCAAATGTGATATTGCGTGACGGAATGATCCCCGTTTCGGGGCGTGTACATCATACTCACCGTGACAAATTGATATAAGATTTGTAAACGAGAATATCAAGTTGGCGACACCCGGTTGCACGACAGCCCAATATATCTCGTCCAATATGCCCTCTGCCCGAGCCACGACCAACCCCAAATATTTCACCTTTATTCTCGTCGAACAATTTATTACGAGGTATTACCAGTAATTTATTACATGTATAAGTCCAACGGATCAACGTGGCTCGAATGCCTGCGGTATTCGACTTGCTTAGAGAAACTAAAAAAATAATCTTACACTTTTGTCGAGCTTCTTAGAATTTTGATATCGTGACGTAAATTTATCGATAAAAAAATGTATACCTGGACGAAGGGATAAAAATGTCCTTTTTTTTAGTCGTCGGCATGTCAAGAACGGAGTCCCGGGACGGTGGTACCAGTCCAACTTATCAGCCAAGGTAATTGGACATTAATTTGATTTAATTAGATTTAACTAACTACATTTGTTTCGAATGAATTTATATCCATTTAATTCGTTTCAATTTGTTTTATTGCAATATCATTAATGTAGTTTCATTCAATATAATTAATCTAATTCCATCGAATTAATTTAATTTTTTTCAATTTAATTAGAAATACTGTTTCAAGTGAATTGAACAGTAATTGAAATTCGCGTAAAAAGTGGTACATGATTGCAATTATTTTACATCCTGTCTACGTTCAGGCTCAGTTGTGGTTTATTTTGTCAAGCTAAAGCCCTAAAAATCTCAAAATTGCAATTATTCAAATTTATTATCCAACTTTTATACCAGGCAAAAAAGAAATACAAGAGTACAGCGTAGAAAATATGCAAAAACTGGCATGGTTGATACGTAATGAAAATTCATATTCAATATATGGCTTGTTGGAAATTGTTATCCAAAAAAGTTTTTTTTCTGGGTAGATTTTGGATGCATGGTGAAGTTTATTGCATGTAGAATAAAATTTAAGTGAATTTTCGAGACCCTATCAGCAACGCTTCGTTTACTTTCTGTCACACTGCGAAAGTCTCGAGATTGCTTCCCATCAATTCATTATAAACCTAAAGCACCTAGGAGAAGCTTCTCCCATGCTATTTCGATCCTGGAGACCCTTTCCATACCTTGGCTCTCAAATGCTGTCCAGGTTGGCTTTTAATGCCGGCCTTTGGTTCCTTGGACTCTTCCTCTCTCTCTCTCTCTCTCTCTCTCTCTCTCTCTCTCTCCCTCTCCCTCTCTGCGCATTTGACTCAAGCGCTCGGTTTATTAAATTTTCCTGATGAAATTATTCGCAGCCGAGTCTTTGTGCTCCACGGTTGTTAAACGTACATCCTGATGGACCTCGTCCTTAACCCTCTTACTAAACCCTTTTCCACAACGGTAACCTTTTTTACCTCATAAAATGGCTCCCTTGGGAAACAGAGGAAATTTGTTTGGAGACCGGACAATTTTTTTCGAATCGCCGAGTTTTTTCAATCAGCCATTGTGGGCTTTTGAAAATAACATGGAACAACATCGAATTTTGGGTTTGGGAGATTTTTTTTGTCGCGTTAGCACATTTTCTGCTATACTTTTCGCACACTGTGTTGGTTCGTTTGGGCTTGTTTGGGTTTTGGCAATGTTTCTCGAAGCAAGCAACCCCCAAACATTGTTGAGACTTGCAAAAAATTCGGTTGCCACTCGCGTAGTAAATTCTGGTGACGTGTTACAATTTCTTCCACGTGATGTGGAGCGCGCGTTTCAGGCAGTGCAGAACCAACAGCGTCGGACTTCCGACTCGGGGATCTTTACTACCGGAGCCACCGTCCACCGGAAGTCGACGGCAGCCACCGATACCAAGACGACACTCGGCCACTCCCACGGTACGTTTCTTTATCCCGATCTTATGAATTGTTTATCGAAGATGGGGGGAGTAGAAAATAATTGCTCTCGCGATTTTGATACACAAATGCACGGAAGTAATGAAAATTTGGGTACTTTGAGGTCCATGCGTTGAGAACTTTGGTGTTCAAGGTGGCACAGTCGGATTCCTTTTTGCGGAATACATTAATTACGAATCAACATTATTTAAGGATGTTGAGTCCCAAATCGCAAATGATGATAAAATTCTGAAAATTTGGTATGTTTTTGTATGAAGTATTTCAGAGGTCGTGTAAAAATTTCACGACAATTAGGAAGCTCGTTATTGAACAATTAACATTCACGAATTAAATGTTGTTTTATGGAAACTGATGTAACTTTGCAATAAGATTTTTTTTTGACCTCTCAATTTTATAATATCTACAATATACTGAAAGCAACGGAAACAAAACGAAGTTTATTGATACATTTTTTTTTATTTCTTTTAAAAATTATTCTTAACAAAATGTTAATTTTTTAATAACGAGCTTCCTAATCATCGTGAAATTTTAACACGACCTCTTAAATACTTCATACAAAAACATACCAAATTTTCCGAATTTTCTTATCATTTTTTATTTCAACCCTTAAGGAGGTTGAAGTAATGATGATAGAATTCTGAAAATTTGGTATGTTTTTACATGAAGTATTCAGGAGGTCGTGTAAAAATTTCATGACGATTAAGAAGCTATTTATTGAACAATTAACATTAACATGTTTCATAGGGACTCAACATCCTTAACAAGGACTGCGTGAGCTTACTGCCCAAATAACAGGTCGATTTTCTATTTTTATTTCTAACGAGACTATTGGGATAACAAGGTCGGGATTTTACTGACGATTAATACATATAGTCTTGCCAAGCTTGATTTTTTTTCATTGAAAAATATTAATAAACAATGGAGTTATTATTATTTAAACAAAAAGCCGCCGTTGGCGCTTGGCCAATCGGTGTAGACGCTTTCGGCCGCTGGGCTCATCTCAAACGAGAAATACCAAAATCCCTTCTAGTATAACAATACAACCTTTGAGTGACCGGATGTTTTTGTTAGAAATTTTGAAGATTACGGAAATGGCAAGCTGAAGAAAAAAATCTTCGATTTTCAACAAAAACGACAACTTAAAATAGTCGTTATCAACACATGGATAAACATATGAGAAAATCATCCGGTCATACGATGGGAAGTTTTATAAACTACACTCTGTCCGTATTTCAAGTGTATCGGATGAATAGATATCAAGATACGGTTTACACCCATTTATAAAACAGTTCGAGAAAAAGAGGATTGTTCGCAGCCGGTCATAACTCGATCAATTCATAGAATTCTTACATTTTTTTGACTTTTTTTCATCCTTTTTTATCCCTTTTTTTGATCCTAGACTATAGAACTAGTTCTTGAAGAAAAAAACTTATTTTTTCGATGTCATCCTTATAACAGCAATAAGATCGAAGCATGATCAACAAATGCTCCAGCAGCTGATTCTTTTCAATAATTCCAGGCTTCCATTGCCGAGCTAAGCAACCATCCAAAGTAGCGACACTCACACAAACACACACACACACAGCTGTAACAAGTAATTCCGAATCAACGACACACAACACCGAACCAATGGAGTTGCCATCAACCATCAACACTTACGTTCAATCAGGAAATAGGTACACCCGTCAACATTCACTTTTCATGATGTTGGAGCTTGCATCATTGGAAGGCAATGAGAATTCATATGATTTTTTTAAGTGCCCACTTTTCGTTCGGCAGATTTAGGCTCCAAGTAGAAAAAAACGAGCGTTCAAGCAATACTCTTTTTTTCCCTCTCTCGATATTTTCGTTCCTGCAGTGCGTATTTTCGTTCCTACGGTGTGGTGCGTACGCGACACCAATGACGTTTCAATATATCCCATCGAAATCGATATAGGGCCGGGATCGATAAATTTAGCGTTGCTGCTCGAGCTTGCAAACTGGCAGCGTTGTTCGGATTATCCGAGGACATGGGTCTCGGAGCGAAATTTTCGATAGGCCAGCTCAAATTGAAACGAACGCGAGTGCGCGGTCGTTTGGAATTTCCTCTGCTAGTCGAGAACGCGCGGCCATTCTCGTTTCCTCTTCCGGCGGAGAATCGAGTTTAAAAAACCCGATCGTACCTCTTGACTAGAATCGATCGAACCCGGAGTTTTCCCGTGCCAAATATCGCTTCGCTTCCGTTTGCTCTTTGTTCGTTCACGCTGAACATAGCGTGATGTTTACGATCGTTTGGTTCGAAACTTTGATATTGATCATTGCCAACATCTGCTATCTCGTTAAACATCAATGACGACGTATGTTATCGTCTGAGCCATCAATGGTGACATCTACTATCTCTGTAGCCATCAATGATGACAATTACATGGCCAGGAAGAGATCCCGAGACCCTCTGCTTTTTGACGTTTCGCTTGGATGGGCGGATGTCATCGTTGGTGACATATGCTATCTCGTTAGCCATCAATGATGCCGTCTGCTATCTTTTTAGAAATCAACGATGGCGACTGCTATCTGTTTAGTCGTCGATGATGACATCCGCTATTTTTTTAGCCAACAATGATGGCATCTGCTATCGTCTTAGCCATCAACGATAACATCTGCTATCTCCGTAGTCATCGACAATCACAACATCGTGTCCAGTAAGAGATCTCGGGAAGCTCTGCATTTTGATGTTTCCCTTGGATGCGTAGATGTCATCATTGGTGCTATCTTGTTAGCCATCGATGATACCGTCTACACGGAGAGAATTAAATGTTAAAAATTACCGTGCAGTAACGGTAACCAGATGACAACCCTGAAACTTCGCTTATTATTGTTGGGTAGAACACAGATTTTCACGAAAATAAAATAAAATTTCTTCTTCAGATAGAAAATTTTACCAGATTTTCTAGTAAATTTCGATGTGTAACAAAATACGCAAAACTTAAATTTGAAAAATATATAATATCAGCGAAATTTTACTGTGCATTTTAGTATTTCATGCCTTTCAGAAATGTCTATAAAAAAGTATCGTCTTTATAAAAGTTATTTTAAGATTTATTATGAAATTTAATGAATGTTATAGGAAAATGTATTGTGCTCTCGGTAAAAATTATCGTGCGCGCTTGGTTAAAATTTTCGTGCGGTACGGTACGGGAATTTTGAGGCACTGCATTGTAAAAATTCCCCTTCATTCCTTTCACTTGAGAATGGTATGGTGGTGGGGGTAAGTAGGGGAGCGCGATTTCTTTATGGCACGATGGGACTTGCCAAAAAAATTTCGTCTAAACTGCGTACATCGCCGGTTCAGTTTAGCCTGAAGCCTCAGTCGCATGCAGTGTCTCGTTGCGAGAAAGTGAAACGTAGCGATCGTGTTAAATGATGACGAAGTAATATGTGCGCAAATTAGTCACATCACTCGAGCCTACGATGGTACAAAATGTATTATAAATAAATGTTAGTATTAAACGAAAAATAAATTCTAATGATTTGATTTGTCTCCTTATCCGTTTGTTGACTATACCAATTTATATGGAAGAAAAAAATGTTCCCAACAAAAAACAAACAGCATTAATTTGTACCAATTTATCAATAGTAAATAATATTCATTATTATTATTATGGTTATTGTTATTTCGGTTATTATTATGATTATTATAGCACCAGTTTTTGAAGAAAAAATACATTTTACTAAGGATTTCTTCAATCGAAGAATTTAAATTTTACCAGCCTTATAGGGAATTGTTTTTGAGGATTCGGCTTCGATCCGGCCAATGAAGGTTATTCCAAAGTCAACAGTGGAATTAGAAGATGTTTACGTTTCGGCCCTCTGGTTCGGGTCCTCTTCAGAAATTTTATTTTTCTGTATATAATATGATACACATTTTGTCGTAATAATGTTTTTACATTATTATGACAAAACAAACATTATTATGACAAAATGTGTATCATATTATATACAGAAAAATAAAATTTCTGAAGAGGACCCAAACCAGAGGGCCGAAACGTAAACATCTTCTAATTCCACTGTTGACTTTGGAATAACCTTCACTGGCCGGATCGAAGCCGAATCCTCAAAGACTATCTTGTCATCTACACGGCCGCACACATCTCTGACTCACTTATAGGGAATTTTTATTCCGAGGTTGACGCGGATAAATTTTACTGTGCAGCACCGTAAAAATAACGTACGGCGCGGTTGGTAATTTTTAACCGACAGTAGGTAAATTTTCGAACATACATGCTAAATTTTACCGTCTCCAATTTTTACCCTTCTTGTATAGTAAAATTTGAACTACGTATTTGAAATTTTCTGTAACGTGAGTTAAAAAAAACTTGACGCATACGAATTATTATGTTTTTCTCACTTGTCACCACATTGAAATATATCACGGTAATTTTTACCGTGAAATTCACCACAAAAATTACTTTTTAATTCTCTCCGTGTACTATCATCGTCGTCATCAATGACGACAACGGGCCAGGAAGAGATCTCGCGTATCTCTGAATTTGTATGTCTCGCTAAGACCCACGGATGTCATCATTGATGAAATCTGCTATCTCCCTGTACAATGCCAAGCGTAAGAGTCGCGCGAAACCGAAAAAGATATATGGGAATCTACGGGTATTCGAATCAGGTAGCGCCACCGCCGATTCCCCTGAGGCCACCGATCCCGGCAAGGAACACGTCCGAGAGGCCGGTCTTCGTGACTCGCAAGTCCAGCGGAACTCCATCGAGGATCGAGAACGATCGATCGGGCACCCGAAGATGCGAGGACCCAAGAAAAGCCACGGACGCGTCCACGTCTGTCAACAAAAGTGGCGCCATTGACGCCAAGCATGGCAGTCGCGAAGCCACCAGCTATTGGCGAATACCCAGTGACCAGTCCAGCAACGCTGATAAATTGATAGATCTCGATCCTTCGAGATCCATTGCCGGACATGGCGAAGCCAATGCAGCCGCGTACTCGTTATCAGCCAATGTCATCGCTGTCAACGCCGCGGAAATCGAGAGACGCTCGTTCGTCACTGATTTCCATGGAAACTTCGACGAGAGGCCGGCAGAGCTTCAGTTCAAATCGAGCTTCGAAGAGCTCAGAAAAGTTTCCCGCGATCTCGAGAGACGCCTACACGAGGGCATCGTGCGGAACATCAGGGATAACGGACAAAGCACCGGCAGCGATTTGCAGAACGCCAGAACCACTGGAATCATTGGACACTGGGATGGAAAAGGAGCTGCTCTTAGGAATGTCAGGTTTGTTTATTGTTTGGGGTGTGCAGCACGAGCGTCCTAGCTCGATCCTAAAAATTCTTTACAGCCTGGTTGTCCCGGTCAGAAATTGCCAACGTAACCTCGGCTCCGAATCAGTCCGCAAATTATTCCGGCGATGTTCGAGCGAAACGTTCATCGAGGAATGAGAGTGGAGAGCACCCTAGCTTGTTGCTGATCGATCCCTCCAGTCCGCGGCGTATGTTCCGGGCTGCAGGTGTCGGAAATGCGCCAGGGTCTCTCTCTCTCTCTCTCCCCCTCTCTCTCCCTCTCTCCCTGCAGCCACCACGAGAAATTTGTACTCCCCTCGTTCCTAAGCCTTCCTCTCTGTCCCCTGCAGTCAAGTTGCAATACCGCAGTTCGGGATTATGTCGGGCCGTGAGAGTGGAAATGAACGGGATGTTTGGTCGACCGCTCAATGTACATACATCTGATCTAGCACGTGGTGGCTTTTGGAAGATTGCGGGTGCGTGCTTCCGGTTTAAGGGCGGGGTAAAGTTAATTCGGCGAAAAAAAGGCATTTTTTAAAGATTTTTTTTTTTGGCGTAACGAATAGTGTTCGTTTATTGAAAAATTTACATATAATAAAGTAACGTTTGAACAACATTCTCCGAAATTTGCATTGCAAAGTATTCAAAATTGAGCGAGTGAAAATTAAAGCCCGGAGGCGCCTCGAAAAAAAGTTGGTTTGCGGTGTGCACCATAACTCGCAACAGAATCATCTGAAACAAAAAAATCAAAATGCATTTGTTAAAGGAGATGTTTCTCGAGGTAATGACGGGAGGATTTTTTTTTCTTCGATTTTTCGATTTTTCGTAGCACTTGGCAGCCAAAAACCTGATTTTCGCTGAAAAAAATCGGCTAATTTGTTGTTGAAAAATTAGTAATTATTAAAAAAAACAAAAAAGCTCTCGACAATACCTGGTGAATTATGTGAAGAAGTACTGTGCAACATTTCAAAGCGATTGGTCCAGTAGATTTTGAGTTATCGTGCACACGGACTTCAAATATGACAAGTCTCAGAAAAACGGTTTGAAAAACGCAGAAGAGTTTGGTCGCTTAGCGCTCGTTGCACATAAGTTTGAGAACACTTCTCGATTGCATAAAAATCTGAGAAAATTCATGCATATTAAAGGTACTCGAAAGATTAATTTTCCATAATAATAATTCCAAAATGTTATTAACAAAATGATGAAAAAAAAAAATTAGTCAACAAATTTCCCCGCAACCCAATTTTTTTTCGTGATTCGTTCATTTTTCCGAATACGTATGAATTTTTTCAGATTTTTCAATTATCTTTGAATTTTTATAAATTCAAAATAAAACTCGATAATTTTCTTGTACTCACTCAAAGTCGTCGATGCCAGGTCCGTAGAGCAAAAGGCTACCATCAAGATGATCGAGAGCATCTTTTTAGCAACACTGATGTGTATACTAATATACACCACTAATGTGTATACTAATATACGCCATGCCTCGAATATACATAACGGGACCGGAACAGGCCCGTTCATCAAGAAATTTATTCGGGGTCGAAAAATACAATACCGTGCCGCGCAGCTGCCGCCCAGGTATAAAACCCGGCATGAACCAATAGACGTTCAAATACTCATAACTTCGTCAATTTTGCTCCGATCGACTTGAAATTTTAACACAATATTCTTGATATATTATGCATTCATATAAAAAATAAAAAAAAATTTAAATACTTTACCCCGCCCTTAACATGGGAACAGTATGATCGGCAATCCAGTTTCCCGCGTTCCTTCGTCTCCTGACAATCGACTTGTCGCAGCCGCGATGAGCTGAGCCTTGCGTTGTTTCGATTATCAGGCTTCAACGCGAGAGATCCAAGTTCTCGAAGGAAAGTGATGATTCCACCGATGAGCCGCGCAAGCGCCCCGATCCTGGAATCAATCGTCCACCCAGGCCGCTCCCTTTCGAGGAGGACACGAGCGTGCCGAAATTCGACACTTTTTCCAGTCCCATAAGCATCCGTCGGGAAGCCGAGAAGAGATCCAAGTTCGAGGCTCTTCAGGCGGCTTCCAGGAGCTTGGAGAACAGACTGTTGATCCGCGAGGACACGGGCCATCAGAGGCTCCAGGAGATCGAGAAAAGGTTTCAGGCATGCGCCACCGGCAAGATCGATGATCCCGTCCATGAAGCCATTAGCCGTGACCAATCCCTGGACACCAAACGCTGCTATCAGGAACGAGTCTCCAACCCTTTCGAGCATCAGCAACAGGCCAGAGGGAAGTACGAGGCGGATATGGAGAGAGCGAGAAACATGCTGCAAAATAATCCGAAGAAAGAGACGAAAGCCACGAACGAGAGATTGGCGGATAAGCTGGTGGTGGACAAATTGCCAAAGGCGACACAGACGAATCTTCCGCCACCGCTGATGTGTCAGAGCCCCGGGCCGAAGCCCATCAGTGTCAGGCAGGACAGCAACGTTTCCTCTGACAGTTTCAGTCAGACGAGCTCGCCCAGCTACACGAGCAAAACCATCGAAGCTCCTCTTCTGCCTCACAAACATATCAACGGGAAAGTACCGGGTGAGCATTCCGTTTTGTTTCTTCCTTAATTAAGTTTTCTCGCGAACACGCCCTACATCCACCTACGCGAAGAACGAATCTCGTTAACGAAGCGACGCTATTGTTACTTGAGTTACTCGGTGCTGGAAGCAGACGGGAATCTTCGAGACTTCCGGAGAATCGATATGCGTCGCCTCCCAGCTGTCTTCCTCATCGAAGCAGCCGTACTCCAGCTTATTTGAGGCAGGATTCTACTTTGAAACCATGAAAAAAAACGCTGTTTTCGTGAATTTTTTCTGAGAATACTATTAAAGATATCGATATGGGGTTTAAACTGTTCGATAAATACACTCTTTGAGTACATAAAAAAAAATTTTTAATGTATTTTATTCATTTTTTGTACACGTAAAATATGTTTAAAGCCAACGCCTCGAAAAGCAGGTACCGTTGCCGTGGTCGTGAAATCTTCCCGACGGATGGTCTGAAACAAAAAAATCAAATAGTTTCATGTTCAGTATGTCTTCAGGAACCGACCTAACTAGAATATTTTATATACGTGCAAAATTAACAAAATGGCGGCTAAAATACGAAAAAAAAAATGCGTTTTTTTGGGTCTTTTTTTGCAATAAAAAAATAGTTCTAATCAAAATTTTAAGTTGATTGTAGTTAGGTCGGTTGGTACACACATATAGAATATGTGTTCCAAATTTCATAAGGATCGGTTCAGTACTTTTTGAGTTATCACGACCACGGTACTTGAAAATGTCGTTTCGAGAAAAACGCGTTTAAAGTTTTGGTGAGTGATAAATCGTAGAAAAAATTATCTTACCCTCAATCAGCGATGCCTGGGCCATATAATATGCCTTCGACGTGTGCCAGGTGGGTGTTTTCATCCAATTTAGCCTTTCAAAGTTTCAAAGTAGAATCCTGCCTTAACGGACAACACCACCGTGACCCCCTGTTTTTTTGCCATTGTTCAAGAATTTTTTTTGTGGGAAAAAAAAGAGATATTCGAAATTTTTTTTTTGTTTTGTTCGTTGTTTATTGAAGATACATAAAAAAAAAATTTCAAATTTTTCACGCCCCATGGTGACGCTGGGGAAGCTCCCGCGTCAGGTACTGTTGCCTCTGCAGTGGTTCGCGGCACGCAGCAGCAACTCTCTTCAAAGTCGATCTGAAAAAAAATACCGAGTGTTTTCGTTAATAATATGATATTTTGAAGAGAAGTACACAGGGATTTGAAAAAATATTGATTTTTAAAAAATAGGCACGCTTTTGAAATTAAAGGACGATTTTCGAGCAAAATTTCCCGTCGAAAATAGGCTATAACTTTTTTTATTATTGAGATATCGAAAAAATCCTATGTACTTCTTTAGATGATCTAGTTTTATCGATGCAGTCCAAATTTGAAGTCGATCGGATAAAAATTGCTCGAGTTCTGCTGCGTACCGCACTCAAAAAAGTGGTTTTGAGAAAAACGCGTTCAAAGATTTAGGTTTGTTAATTTATGCGATAAATTGGAAAAAAAATTTTTTTACCTCAAATCAGCGATGCCGGCACCATATAGCTGGCCTTCAAGAAGCAAATCATTGTCCCTAGCAGCTTTTCTCGAACTTGTAGAGGCTCTTCTTGCCTCTTTCGCAGCGTCTGTGAGCGAGCGCTCCGCCAGCTCGATCCGCGCTGCGTCGGTTTCAACGCAAAAATTGAAACAATCTGGGCCGATAGTTATCCCCAACGTCTCCAAAACTTTCGTGAGGCTTCTCAGGCCATCATCGAATAATAATACCGCGATGATATCAGCTGCAATATCGACGATTTTTTTGCTCCCGGACTGACACTTGGGGGCTATTGCCCAAACTGATTTGTTGTAGCTTTCGTTGTTGTTTTGCGCGAAGCCGCCCAAACAACGCTGCAGCAAATCGTCTCTGCTCAAATTTTCCAAGACTGGCGTAATTGCCTCCGATACTTCCTCAGGAAGAGGCGGCTTATGGCGATATTCAGAAATATTACCGCGCTGCACCGCTCCACAAAATATTCAATATCTCCGAAAATAATTATTTTTTCGACCTGGCTCCAACGGCATCTTAATCTTAAGGAAGCTTTCCAGTGTGACAGCCCGAAAAATCGCTGTTTTTCGCGATTTTTTTTTTTAAAGAAAAAATAATCTAATCGGTCTGGTTTTTTTTTTGTATATTAATTGGGTATTGAAGAATACAAAACAATTTTTTAAAGATCGATTTATTTATTAATTAATATCTATAAAAATGATGAAACAATTGTTGCAGAAAATGCACTTGGATGTGGTGTCCACGTTGGGGGTCACAATTTTGATCTGAAACAAAAAACACAAAAAGATTATTGATCGGTATTTAATTGGCTTTCGTGCTATGGAGGCTTTTTTTTTTTTTTTTGCAAAAATGGCGCCGGTTTGAACAAAAAGTATCGATTTTAGCATTTTTTTTGGCAGTTTTTTTTACAAAAAAATAGGAAGATGTCAAAAAAAAAAAAAGCTTCCATAGCACGATAAACAATGACGTTAAGAATATTGTGTAAAAAATTCAACTCGATAGCTTTAAAACTCTGCCCTCCAAGTTGGACACCGTTTTGAAAAATGCTGTTTCGAGAAAAACGCGTTCAAAGTTTCGCTGTAGCTGTAGCGCTCCGTTGCCTTCTTCCAAGAAATGCTGTACAGTAACCGAAATAATCTGAATTTCGGCATGAAAATTTCAGGGAATATTCGGAAGAGTGTATACTATTCGATAAAGCAAAAAAAAAAAAAATCGATTTTTTGAAAATTTCACACTGGAAAGCTCCCTTAAACGTATTTTAGATTTATCTAGAGGGTTTTCAAAAAATCGATTTTTTGTAGCCGTCACAGTGGTGTTGTCCGTTAAAACGGCGCAAAATCATTGCGAGCTGCTTGAGAGATTCCCGAGTCATGACCGAGCGGTTACCCATCCGAGTATCGGCCCGGGCCAACTTAGCTCGAAATGGGAGATCGTCACAGCGGTAAACCGCTCCGTAGAAAGACACTCGTCTTTCTGCGGATTCGATGTGGTCTGGTTCGGGTCTCTCAAGCTGTACTTCCATTCTCTACCCTCAACGACCAACCTGCTCCGTTCTCCCGGAAGTACCCTTGTCGATAATACTCACTGAACGAGCCAGGGAGTTCGCTCTAGGTGGAGCGGAAACTCATCGAGCGCGATTGCCTTTCGCGTCGTGTTTTGCAGGCAGAGCTCTCGCAGCGGAAACGGACAATCCACCCGGCAGCCCGATCACAAAGTCAATGAGCACACCGGCCAGTCTTCAGGCAATCGTAAAATTCCAGAATGGCAGCAACATGTCGCTACATCACAGAGTGAGTTGACGCAAACAGTACGCCATGATAAATGTTCAATCACACCACTTGCTATGGAAGGGTGGTCGATTGTTGGTACGTTCATTGACGAAGTTGCGAAACTTCTGGAAGCCATACCCGTACAGAATATCCGCCTCTCCCTCCTCCGTCTTCCTCCTCGTTTCCACAAGCAACCGGTGACTCGACGGGATTCTTTTTGCTCCTACGGAAAAGCAGTTCGGGAGCGTCCTGAGACCCGCTGAATTAAGGGGCGAAATCACAGTAGCACACAAAAAAATAGGCATATTTTCGGGAATTAATTTTGGCTGAATAAAAGTATCAATCGAAAATCTGTAAAGTAGGTTTTATAGCAATACTAAAAAACGTACAAAATGTAATTTTTTCAATAAAAAATATTTAAAAATGGCCGCTGCGCAGCATATGCCCCAAGGCGCCTATTTTTGAAAGCGTGTCGATGGCCGAAGACGTAGACTCCTTAATTTTCGACCTGGAAGAAAAAACCAAAATTTTTTAGTTTCCATATAACAACAGCTAGCGAGCTACGTAGGATTTTTTCGATATATCGATTTTTCGCAAAATGGTGCGTGTTTGAAAATAAAGTTAAATTTTCAACAAACAAAAAACGCCATAAAATCGTCGATAAAAAAAAACTAAGCCATATAAAATTAAAAAATCCTACGTAGCTCCGTGGAGAAAGATGTTTCGAAGCTACTGTCAAAATTTCAAGTCGATCGGTAAAGATTTGCTCGAGTTATGTCTTCGGCGAGCTCAAAAAAAGTGGTTTCGAGAAAAACGCGTTTAAAGTTTTAAGTACTGAGAAACCATATGAAAATTTCATATACCTCTAATCTGCAATGCCTGCACCGTACAGTCGATTTTCGTACGCAGTATCCTTTTTCGTCCCTTTTCTAACACGACTCGACGATGTGTCACTCATAATGACAATGATTTACAAATATCACTGTTTTTTATCACTATTTGTGTTATATATGTATGCACGAAAGTGAAGCGTCGTGAAAAAGCGTTGTATTCAACGCAAGAAATTTGGGCACTCGGACACTTTTGCCGTATTCCATCATTTGGTATATTATTTTTAAGACCCTAAAGCACTTTTTAAGCGAAAATGTTTTTTTTTCGAAAAATTGAAAATTTTACGGTGATTTCCCCCCTTAACCGGGAAACCTTAGCAGTTCTCTCTGTTCTCCGCTTCCCTCCTCGAATCCCTCCCAGCCCCGCCTTTCGTCTCAACGACGGAGAACTCGCTTGTTGACTGCCCGAATTGGCCAGCACTCAACGCTTATTGTTAGAACATTCACGATCACGAGAGACGCCTTTGAGGTTCGGATACAGTTTCCGTTCACGATCTTCATGACGTACAAACGCCCTCGTTTAGGCACTTCCATCAATCACGCGTCGAACCGCTTGTCAGGTCTAGTTGGTTCGAAAACAATAGCTGCCTCGTCTGCAAGCGTTTGGCTGCAGGAATCTCGATCGACTGTTTTTTTTTTGCGCAGATCATCAGAGACATGAGGCGACCGAGCAGCCACTATGTGACTCGTGGCAGGTTGCGATTTCGCTTCGCCCAGGTGCTTCTCAACGCGGTGGCGTTGCTCGCCATCGCCGGCGGACTGGCGGCCTACTTCAAGTGTGAGTCAGAATTGGGCAGCAGACATTACTTTTGTAATTTCATTACCCGTAAATTAAAATTACTGTAAATAACTGCAATATTTAGTCACTAATTACAATTACGGGCAACAATTATAATTTTTTATTGATCAATTACAGTTACTATAAACAATTGTAATTTTGTGATTATCGACTACAATTACTCGAAATAATTGTAATTTTTTTGTTGCCAAATGAAATTACTTGAAAAAATTGTAATTTTTTGCTGCTAATTGCAATTACTTGAAAGAATTGTAATTTTTCCGTTATCCATTACAATTACTGGAAAAAATCGTATTTTTTGTATTATTCATTACAATTGCTTGGGAAAATTGTTACTTTTTATATCAGTTACAATTTTCTTACGATTAACCCTGTAACGTCACAAAGACACTTTTCACAAGTCTTCTTTTCGACGTGATTATTTGCCATGAAAAAATCGGGGAAAAAATTCCTAAAGTAGCTTGTCGACTATTTTCAAGGCCGCTCTTTCGAATGGCGCAACTTAAATTTCGCTAAAATTATTTTTTATACAATATTTTTGTAAAATATTGTATGAAAAAGCTTTGTTTTTACGAAAAAAAACGACATATTCATTTCGATGCATAGAATTCTCTCAAGCAAAAAAAATCTTAGGAAACCGCATTGCGTGGTTTACTATTACTGAAAGTAATTTTAATAACTTCTGATTTAATTACAATCGCTGAAAATAATTGCAATGATTTCTGATTCAATTACAATCACTGAAAGTAATTTTAATGAACTTCGACTTAATTAAAATGACTCAATGTAATTTGAATTAACTCCAATTCAATTACAATTACTGGAAATCATTTCAATGGACTCTAATTCAATTACAATTAGCGAAAGTAATTTCAATGAACTCCGATTCAATTCCCGAGTCGAAATTTAGACCCTCCTTTAAACCTCCTTTCGATCCCAATTTGTCATTCAATGGAGGTTCAAGAGGTTCAAATGGAAATCTCAAAAACATGTATATCAGAACCTACTGAACCTCCAAAAGTGGCAGAAATTGGACTTTTTCACTCAAAGGAGGTTTAGTAGGTTCATCTGAGCCTCCTTTAAACCCTAGTGAGCCTGATTTAATGCTTACGCAAACCTACAGACCCTCTTTTGAACCTCCTTTCGCCCTACTAACTGTCCTTTGACTCCTTTCACCGGTGGCTCGCAGAGCCTCCTAGCCCTCCTTTAAACCTCTTCTGACCCTACTAACCCTCCTTTAAGCCTACTTCAATATGCTGCCCTCCGCTCCCCCCCCCCCTTCTCTCCCATCCGCAGTTCACCGATATTCCAAAGAAGGGATAATTATAATTAAAAAATATTTTCAGATAAACTATATATCATTTATTTATAATAATGAAATAAACTTGAAAACACACAAACAAATGTAGTACCAGCGTACTTTACTGGACTACTAACGTATACTATATTTGTACTATACTATAGTGCAAATATAGAAATATGGTGAACTTGAATAACACACAAACAAATGTAGTACCAGTTCACACAAGCCGAGCCCATAGGCCTAGAGGAGGCTCAGGAGGTTGAATAGAAGGTCCAGTAGGGCTAAAGGAGGGTCGCCAACGGTGCAAATTTCTCCATATAGGTTCAAGGGGAGTCAAAGGAGGGCGGCGGTCTGTGCGTTACAAAGGAAATAGGTTCTCGAGCATTCAAAGGAGGGTCTAAATTTCGACTCGGGTTATTATTACTAAAAGTAATTTTAATGGAATACGATTTAATTACAAATTACCTTAAGTAATTTGTAATTGTTAATTTTTTATTACAATTTTGCCCAACACCGGTGCGAGTCCATCAAATTTCCTACTCTAGTGTCGTACTTACGTTGGATGTGCCTTGTTAGGTTTAGCCTCCTGTACTCCAACCTCCAGCTCCCCTCGTAACAACCACTCGTGCCACCCAAACGCCTCCAACTCCATCAAGTAGGCACATTGAGCTACCTCAATGGATTCAAATGAAGCCTCAAGACGATTCGGTATTGCGCTGCTCTTTTTTCCAAACAAACACCTGCCAAAGTGCCATTGTCCTATACGTTGTATCGAACTGGAGAACCTTCTCCAGTTCTTCTTTCTTTGAACATTCTTTTTTATCTCTGATTCCGCTCTGAGCCCGCCGTGTCTCGAGAGCTCTTTCTCTCCCTCGCGAGGGAACCTGTCGGCTGCTTCAGCCCCGGGCACTCTCGTCCCTTTTCCCTCGACGTCCTGGCAGCTTTTATCAACCCTTCGAGTTTCCCACGATGGCCAAGTAGACGCTGCTGGCTACAAACTCCACGCTTATTCCACTCACGTTTTATACATGTCCGGGCTATCTCGACGGACAATTGAAACGAGAAACCCTTCGGCTTGGAACGAACCGCCTCGTGATCCGAAACCTTTTTGGTTATATTGCCCACAGGACTGGGGTGAAAAAAATGATTTTAAATTTATATAAAAAACTTGTGACTCGTAAGCGGAGGAATCTTATATGGAAATATTTGGAAAAAAAGGCTTTTTTTAGAATTTTCGTGGCATAGCAAGGTCGCTGCACATTCATAATAATTCAACTAGTCTTAAGGGGACTGGAGAGTTTTAAAATATCAAAAATTTGCATTTAATCGTTTATAACAAGGCCACGAAAAAAATGGATATATTTTTTCTTTTCGTAGATATTTCTTGTAAAATTAGAAAAAAAAATAGAATCTCCTCGAGATTTGTTCCCAGGGTAATATCATCGGTGCGCCAACGTAATGAGGCAAACCACGTAAACCGCGCGACATTTTACCTTCGGATTTATGCACGATCTTTAAACCCTCACGACACATTAAGGCGTTACCCCCACTTGTAGCGCAAAAAAAGGCCTTTTTCATGAATTTTTTTGAAGAAAACTACAAAACTTTTTTAATCGATCAATATACCATCTTAAAGAACACATCTTGAAGAACTTTCAGTAACTTTTTTTATTGAAAAATATTACATTGTTTAGTGGCGAATGGCCGTCAATGAAATAATGTTTTTATATACGCGGTTTGCGGTGACCAGCATTGCGGCGAAGTGGATCATCCGAAAAAAAAAATGCGGATGGATTTAGTCAAATATAAGTATAAACTAGTCTTTGATCGAAGGATTTTAAAAAATATTCATTTTTCACAAAATGGCGGACAGTCAAAGTTAATGGTTCGATTTTAACGAAAAAAAACGGCTGTTTTTTGGCTATAAAACGGCCATTTTTTTTCGAAAAAAAAAAATCGAACGATTAAAGACTACATTTTTATGTATTGAATAAGCCTGCAAAATTTCAAGAAGATCGGTTCATTAGTGTTCGAGTAATCTTGGTCACCGACTTCAGAAATGCCATTTTGAGAAAAACGCGTTTAAAGTTTCAATTTCAGTTCTTCGATTCACGGATTCTTCTCTTTCAACGCTCATCTCTCAGTCAATTTTGTTCGGATCGACTTGAAATTTTCAGGACATATTCTCAGATACTTATACTTCGAAAAAATGCAATAAAAAAAATCGATTTTTTCAAAATCGCAAGTGGGGGTAACCCCTTAATTATACCTGGTATCAGGTATTAATTATACCTGATTGCGATCGAAAATTTAAGGGATGTTTGCACATCACTCCGAGGCCCGATATTTCGCAAACGGGGCTTCAAAATGAAAAATGGCAAATGAAATCTCAACGTCGTTTTGCAAGACCTGTCGACGGAACCCCCACTCGATGGGGATGAGAAAAACAATTTCACCCTCACTTTACGTATAAGGGAAAAACCCAATTTTTCCCATTTTTCGCTCAGTATCAATCGAGATGGCCCTTCGAAGCATCTGTTCGTAAAATGTCACATGCTTCGAAAAGCCTAGAACTGCGAGGCTGTGGCATATACGACGAGGGCGCGATCTTGGAAGCCTAGAATCTCGATAACTTGCCTCGCGTCGAATTTTTCTCTGCAGCACATCCACGCGGGTTGACCAGGCTCGAAAACAAGACGGTATATACAACCGCGGTGCTTTCGGTTCCCCAGGAAATAAAGACCATCACCGAGCCGAAGAATCCCGCCCCGGGAATTTGTCTTCCTGTCATCGTCACCTTTTGCCTCTACCACAAGGTAATAATTGCCATCGGGACGAACGAGCACACGGAGAGAATTTTTAAGTATTTTTTACGGTGAAATCTCCGTAAAAATTACATAAAAAATTTGAAACCGGTGACAAATGTGCACATAGTCAAAAATTGACACTAGCTTTTAATATTTTGCTTTCATTCGTGTTAAAATTTAAGCAAGTAGCATAATTTTTTACATTTCTTTCAGTAAAAATTCTGACACATTCTCATGTAGAATTTTAACAATGGGCTGCCTCAAAAATTCCAAGTTTCTACAGTCAAAATAACCTGGACAAACTTGAAATTTCTAAAATCCCTAGCGAAAAATTAATTCCCTATGATTAAATAAATACTCTATATACTGTATTTCTGAACATTTGTGTTCTTGATTGCTACTTATTTTAGCATATCATCTTTCCGTACCATTGTAGACGTCCTTTATCGAAGTTTCTTTTCGCGTTTCTTTGTTTTCTTGCGTAGAACTGCGTAGAACACGTTAGACTGCACGAGACCACGAGGCTTTCTTGGCCCATGCTTCGTACTATAATGCGCATGCGCGGTACCGCTGTTGCTAAGCAACGCGGGTCGGCGTCGTTCGTGCTCGTCATACTGCGTCATACACAAGCGCACTCTCACAGCTTGCGTTCACGTATACGCACGCTCGCACACAGAGCTCACGCGTACGGTCAGGCGACCTAGCCCTAACTGATTTTACTATAAAGAACGTAAAATTCCGGTGGACCCACGGAAAATTTCGGCTTCCTTTTTTAAATTTTTATGGAAAACACGCAAATTTCTCAATGTTCAACTGAAATATTTCATTTATATTAGCACTTTTTTAACTTATTGTCGTAATCTTTACGTTTCATGAAATTTTACTATTAATTTCAGTAAAAATTCTGGAAAACATTTTAAATTTCTGTTACGCAAAAGTAAATTTTCATTCATTTCCATGAAAATTTATAATTGATTTCCTAAAAACCTGAAGAATTGCACATTTGTCACCGAGTTACTGTGATTTCACAGTAAAAATTACTCAAAAATTCTCTCCGAGCACGCGAGCAAATTGCGGCTGACGAAAAATTCGTCAGTGAAAAATGACTGTGCCGACGTTTTTGCCTCGGGCCTCGAGGATGATCTATTTTCTCCGCCTTCGCGTAGCCACTTGATCTTTTTTCTCATAATCTCATTACTTTGTTCAGCGCGCGTGCACGTGAAAAAAAAAAAAAAAAAAAAAAACATTGTTGGTAAAAAACATCGCGAACTTTCGTCAGCTCGAATTTTTCTCCTTGGCGAGATTTGGTCCGCGAGGAATTTCAAACGTTGACGTTGGACGGAGATGCGCTTCGGACACGTTTCCACGATGTATCGCCCATTTTTCTCCGAGCCCATTTTCCTGCCTTGACTCAGCATGCGGGGCTTTCCTCGACCGCGGGGATTTAAAATTCATAAGATTCCCGGCTAACGGGTATATTGCGGTGAACGGCAGTCCCGTGTATGCGCTCAGAAAAAAAGAGCCAATCTTGGCTATCCCCTGCTCGTTTTCTCTGATAAGATAAATGACATTGCTCGGTGCTCGGGTTTTTTAAAACCTTCGTTACGGCGTTTCGTTTTTTCTTCCGTATTCCGTTGTCTTTTTATTTTTTCTAGCATTTGCTTTTTTTTTTTCAACGTTTTGTCTTCTTTTTATTATTGGCTCATTGTTATTGTTGTTACTGTTGTTGTTATAATCGTTATGATATTTTATATTATAATATAAATAGTTATTATAATAGTTAATATAATATATAATAGTTATTATAATAATAATATTAATAACAATTATTATTGATATTAACAATAAGCATTATTAACAATAAACAAATATAATAATTAACAATAATAATAATTATCGTTAATACTATTTATATCTAATTATGAATTTTATTATTAAATTATTAACATTCCTATCAGATAATTATTGTTAATAATAATTATTATTGCTATTTGTTGTCATCATTATCAATTGATATTGTCAATTGTTGTAGTTATTTATCACCATTATTATTATTAACTACTCTCAATAATGTTGACTAATAATTATTATTCACTATTTTTCATAGTCATAATCATCAATTATTATTTATAATATTCGTTATTATTTACTATTATTGGTATTCTCACTTTTTACTGTTATATAAAAATCACAATAATAAGGGAACAAATAAAGTCTCGATGATTATTAATGATACTATTATTATTATTATTATTATTATTATTATTATTATTATTATTATTATTATTAATGCTCTTGATGTTGGTGTTATTGTTATTGTTACTGTTTCTACTTTGTGAAAGTTTTGTCGAAACATTATAAATTTAATTAATTCATTGCCGTAATTAATTAATTCATTCATCGATCTCTTTTAATTTCTCTCTCCCTCTCATTACCTTTTGTATTCTTTTATTTATCCCTTTATAAATATTTTCTTTTTTTGCAGAATTTATTTCACCATTATCTCAATTTGTGTATTCTGCTTATTATTGATATTATTCTCATTTTATTTCCTTTCTTAACATTCTAGTATCAATTTTATAAACAATTCATGATTAATTTTATAAATATTATTATCAACGCGAATATATAATTTCATGAAAATTTTGCCACAAATGCACCGAGGCACGAATAATTTAATTAAACGAACAAAATGCTCTCTTCCTCTTTTTTTCAATTCTCACGATAAATCAATAAAAATGAAGACAAAATATTTTTGTCTCGCTCGCCTTCTTTCGTTTCCTCGTAGTGCACCGAGCGACGGTTCGAGTCCCGATGCGAAATAAATGACACGGTCCCGTCGTAAATTCTCGCGGGTTAGTATTTTCAACGACCAATTTTCCCGGCGCAAATCTACGGAATTCGAATTTCCATCCGAGGAATCGCGCGATTGAATTATCGCGCCGGGCGCAGAATGCGCGACACGCAATTTACACTCATCTTCTCTCGTCGTTTTCCAAGCTGTGCTCAAATTTGCCAATCGAGCGATGCACTCCGCATCGATAATGACGTGATTCGTGGCAATAAAAAAATTAAAATGCGCCACGAAAAAATAATGCTCGTTGCCATTTTTTTGTTGCCTTTTTTTAAATTATTTTTTTCCTTGCGTCGAGACATTTTTTATAGGTTAAAAGTAATTGATAAAAAAATAAAACGCGCTTTGATTTAAGGCGTTACCCCCACTTGTAGCGCAAAAAAAAGGCCTTTTTCATGCATTTTTTTAAGAGAAAACTACAAAACTTTTTTAATCGATCAATATAACATCTTAAAGAACACATCCTGAAGAACTTTCAGTAATTTTTTTATTGAAAAATATTACATTGTTTAGTGGCAAATGGCCGTCAATGAAATAATGTTTTTATATACACGGTTTGCGGTGACCAACATTGCGGCGAAGTGGATCATCGGAAAAAAAATGCGGATGGATTTAGTCAAATATAAGTATAAACTAGTCTTTGATCGAAGGATTTTAAAAAATATTCATTTTTCACAAAATGGCGGACAGTCAAAGTTAATGGTTCGATTTTAACGAAAAAAACGGCCGTTTTTTGGCTATAAAGCGGCCATTTTTTTTTTCGAAAAAAAAAATCGAACGATTAAAGACTACATTTTTATGTATTAAATAAGCCTGCAAAATTTCAAGAAGATCGGTTCATTAGTGTTCGAGTAATCTTGGTCACCGACTTCAGAAATGCCATTTTGAGAAAAACGCGTTTAAAGTTTCAATTTCAGTTCTTCGATTCACGGATTCTTCTCTTTCAACGCTCATATCTCAGTCAATTTTGTTCGGATCGACTTGAAATTTTCAGGACATATTCTCAGATACTTATACTTCAAAAAAATGCAATAAAAAAAATCGATTTTTTCAAAATCGCAAGTGGGGGTAACCCCTTAACAATTCACGCTGCCATTATTTGCCTTTAGTAGTCTTTAATTTTTTCAAATTATTTTTTCCTTTGTGTTGAGATATTTTTTGTACGTTTTTTTTTTCTTCGGAATTGTACAAAGCCGAGAGTTTGTTCACCTATTCGTTTTTCGTATCTTGCAAGTGCGTTGTTATACGCGCAGGGCATAATTCCCATTAAGGGGTCTACCGTGTTTGAAATTCCAGAATATGCTTCGGCATTTCGTGGAACTCTCTCTCTCTCTCTCCCTATGTCCCCTCCTCTCTCTCTCTCGGTCTTTCGTCTCCGTGCTCGTAAACTTGGAAAGTATCTACAGTGTCGTTCCTCCAAATTCTGCGCATACATCGTATTTGCGTACCGGGTGCACCCCTCGAGTTGGCACAACGAAATATCTCGAGAGAAATGCGTTCCAGGGAAAAACAGTTCAAACAAAAGTTTCATAGTTTCAAGGAAAAAAATGATGGCTCTGATTCTTCTCCACATAGCGGCAATTTTCAAGGTTATTCCAGGGTCAACTTTAGTTTTCCAATGGGAAACAATATTTTTTATTTCGGAATCATTTTTTGTGCAACGAAATAGGTAACTTTCGTCTGGAACTTTTTTACGTTCGACTTTAATTTTCCAACAAGCATGTGCGACGAAATTTTTTGTACTGATTATTCGGTATCTGCTTGGTTGAATATTCGAAATATCTAAAAAAGTTTAAGTCGAACGGAAAAAAGTTTCGGACGAAAGTTACGGATTTTTTGACGCGAAAAATAATTATGAAATAAATATGATCGGTTCCTATTTCAAAAACTAAAGTTGACCCCAAAATAACCTTGAAATTTGACAAAAAATAAAAAATCACCCACAGGACAATTTTTGTTTCTTGAAACTGTGAAACTTTTGTTTGAAACATTTTTTTTTTAAACGCATCCCTCTCGGGATATTTCGTTGTGGAAACTTGAACGATACACCCTGTATGTCCGTGTGCATATGGATTGTATCTGCACGCTGCATATTACGCGTGTCCATATAGACGCCTCCCAATTTTTTTAGGTACCCTACAATTTCACGGTCTTTCCGAACTATGCCGGAAATTTTGGACAACGAGACGCCCAGCACGCGCTCGAGCTTTACGACGCCGTAGTCGACGTTAAGTGTTACGAGCTCGCGGCTCTCTTTCTCTGCAGTGTTTTCGTACCGAAATGCGGCACGAGAGGTCAGGTCGTACCGTTCTGCCGAAGTCTGTGCACCCGTGAGTACACTGCTCGGCCACGTCATTTTTTTCTCCTTTCCCTCAGATTTTACTTGTATTTAAAAAAATTTTTTTTTACATCCCTGCTCGAGCAATAAATGGTCTCGTTTTTTTCGTCGTATTCTTATTGTCATTTCTGTGAAAAAAAAATAAAAATGTTACTTTTTTAGAGACCATAAGACGCTGCGGCTTCTTTCTAAAGGTCTTTGCCCTCACGCTACCGGATTACCTGGAGTGCGATCTCTTCCCTGAGAATACTGACTCGGACGTGTGCGTCGGTTATCACGAGGTTATCGAGGCTGAGAAACGTGCGGAGAAGCCCGGTGAGTCGTAGAGACTTTCTTTTTTCGTTTTTTCCTCCAATTTTTTACCTTTATGTACAGGGTGTCCCATTTGTATTGGGACATCGAAATAAGTCGAGAACAACGAGGTAAGTCGAATAATGACAACTTTTTATTTATTCAGTCGATGTGTTCAAGGTGATTTCAAGGTCAACTTGAGGATGTTGAGTCCCAAATCGCAAATGATGATAAAATTCTGAAAATTTGGTATGTTTTTGTATGGAGTATTTCAGAGGTCGTGTAAAAATTTCACGACAATTAGGAAGCTCGTTATTGAACAATTAACATTCACAAATTAAATGTTGTTTTATGGAAACTGATGTAACTTTGCAATAAGTTTTTTTTTTTGACCTCTCAATTTTATAATATCCACAATATACTGAAAGCAACGGAAACAAAACGAAGTTTATTGATAATTTCTTTTTTATTTCTTTTAAAAATTGTTCTTAACAAAATGTTAATTTTTTAATAACGAGCTTCCTAATCGTCGTGAAATTTTAACACGACCTCTTAAATACTTCATACAAAAACATACGAAATTTTCCGAATTTTCTTATCATTTTTTATTTCAACCCTTAAGGAGGTTGAAGTAATGATGATAGAATTCGGAAAATTTGGTATGTTTTTACATGAAGTATTCAGGAGGTCGTGTAAGAATTTCATGACGATTAAGAAGCTATTTATTGAACAATTAACATTAACATGTTTCATAGGGGCTGAACATCCTTAAAACTTTTTTATTCAGCCATTTTTCGGACTTTTATTGAACGTTTTTTAAACAAATGCGAAGTACATTATGCATGTAACGATCTAGGCTACTTTTGTCACGATTCGGTAATGAACACGATGAGGACTGTTCGAAATGCTCTTTTTTCACTTCATTAATTATTTATCGGCCATATTGATTTCTTTTTCAAAGTCGAAGGCCATCATTTGCAATATCTTGTGTCATTTTCCAGAAGAGAAAATGGCGGAATAGAATAAAAGTTTCGGTAAAAAATTACTTGTTTTTTTTTTACGTACAAAAGACACCCCTATAAAATAGTTTTCCATTTGTTTAAGTTGACCTTTAAATCACCTTGAAAACGTCCTCTAAATAAAATAATCTTACCGTTTCACTTCTCGTTTGAACCTATTCGACACCTGTCTCGGAATTTTTCCATTTACGTTGCTGTTCTCAAGATATTTCGATGTCTCGAGACAAATGGGACACCGTGTATAGAACTATATATATATAACATTTATGTGTCTTTGCGGGAGGCTGGAAAATCCCTGCCTTGGCGGGGGCAGGGGGGGGGGGCGTCCCGGTAATTGAGGGATTAAAATAATCTCGAGACGACATTTGTCGACGACGGCGACGACGAGACGCGAACCCGCACTTCTGGGGGGATCTTAAGGGGGTGTTTATGTAACTCGACATTTTTTTACTCTTAAACCTTCCGTCCAATATACTTCGCGCTTATTCAAGTGCTACGAAATTTCTGCCGAATTCACTTCTTCTTTTCTTCCTTTTCTCCTATTCTTTTTTTTCCTTACCTGGATACTAGCTCAGTCGCGATAAGCCTCATCAACCTCACCGTTTCCATTTTCGGTATTGACGTATTTGAGAACTACTTTTTCGTATCGTGATTTTCGGGATTTTTTTTCAAAAAACTATCTCGTCGCGATCGTTCTTCGCTAGAGATCATGTTGGGCGATACGAAAACGGGGGATGCGTCGATGAATCGAGAGAATCGATACTGCGGTTGATTCAAAGATTGGTGGTTGCGCTTTTTTTTTTGCAAAGAGAAATCCCATTCAGGGATTGGATATTTTACGTTCTCTCTCTCTCTCTCTCTCTCTCTCTCTCTCTCTCTCTCTCTCTCTCTCACACACACACACACACACACACACACACACACACACACACACACACACACACACACACACACACACACACACACACACACACACACACACACACACGCGCGCGCGCGCGCGCGCGCGCGCGCGCGCGCGCACGCACACACACACACACACACACACACACACACACACACACACACACACACACACACACACACACACACACACACACACACACACACACACACACACACACACACACACACACACACACACACACACACACACACACACACACACACACACACACACACACACACACACACACACACACACACACACACACACACACACACACACACACACACACACACACACACACACGCACACACACACACGCACACTATATATATATATATATATATATCTATATATACCCACACAGAGCGATATAGTTCAATTGTGGAGACTTTTTCGTATTTCCGGTGTCGTGTGAAACTCCAAAGAATGACTCTTGAATTTCGGAAATTTGTTTTTTTGTCAGACATGAATATTTTCCATTCGTAACCCAGTATCGTAAGCTCCGTAGCAACTTCGAAATGGAATTCCTCTGTGCTGTTTTTATTGTTGACATACATATTATTACTATTGTTATTGTCGATTATTGCTATATATACGATATATTATAACAATGTGTTCGTTACCTAATTATAGTTTCTAATTTATGTAATTACTAGTGTACGGATGTATGCCATTGTTACACAAAGTCTTACAAGGAGCATCACTTTGCTGTCCGCCTTCGATTTTGTTGACACCCACGTAGAGGATGAAAAACTATTAAATACGTATCTTTTAATCGGCGGAAAGACGGTTTAAAGGAGTGCGAAAATCCCTTAGAACGAAACATGTCAAGAGATACTTTTGCATTTTCACCTCCGCAAACAGTCGACCCATTTTAGTGAAACTGAAATGAAAATTTTTCGCATGGAAAACGATCAGAATTCCACTATGGGTAGATTGAAAATAAAAATGACGTAATGAGCCACCCCTTCATTTCTATTTCTCTCACCCGACATTTAAAAGAGGTGTGTGGAGTTGTATGAAACGGGTAACACACTAAAGGGGGTGGAGGGGTAAAATTAAAGGACTGCGTGTCGTTGAGGACGAACGATTATATCGAGCGATATTGATAGGTAAGGCGCCCTAGTCCCCTTAAGATTAATTTAACGTCTTCAAGAAATTATTCAGCTTCGTATCACATTATTACGTTCTATCGGGTTTCTTCCTGCACAGTCGTTTCAGAAGAGAGGTTCCTTTGTTCTACTTGTTCGGCTGCGATGAATCCCTCGCAGCTCTCGCGTTAAGTCACTATTGTTCCTCAATTTATCTACGGAAGCCCGGTCATATTGAATTTCAGTGAGAGAAGGAAGTCTGGAGGTATGCAATAACGCATTGGTGGGAAATGCCGTGGAAGCGGGGCGAACATTTTCTCAAGCGATTTCAAGGCCTCTCAACGAGGACAATAATAATGACGATAAATCAGATGTCGTTCGTGGGTGCACCGCGATGCGCATCGTTGAATTGATAGGATTGCGATAATGATCGCGAGTATGGCGTAGCATGAGGAGGTCCTTGAGAAACCGCACGGCGGAACAAAGATGCGCGCCCTCGGTTCTCGATCCACCGTACATCATTATTCCCACAGTATATACACGGGGTTTTGTCAAAGTCAAGCCGGATCTTTGAAGGACAGATAGATCAGTGAATTCTGAGAACTTTCGTCCTCAAACATTTCTCTCTCCGAGCCACAGTTCTCCAGATATCGATGAATCAGTGAAAGCCAATCCGGTGGCCGATCCGGTGCCGCGCGGCCAACGCGAGAGCACCGCGCCCCTCCCTTGCCGCCCCGGGAACGGCCGGGGCGTGGTGGGGAGCTCAGCGGCTCACCGGATTCGCTGTCGGCCAATCGATTGATATCTCGAAAACACTGCATCGGACAAAAAAATGACCAAGGACTTTTCACTCTAGTTTTTCACGATCTATCGACTGGACAAATGTTCGACGCTGTTTAAGGGACACCCGGTCTAGCATTTACGTACAAGTATATTGCCAGGCTCGTTACGTTGTTTTCCTCAATAATTTCGAACCTTGTAGTTGCACACCCGTATATCTCCGAAGCTTCGCCTCCTATCCACGATTCGAACAACACTATCATCGCGACAGCTTTCCTTTCCCTGTATAAAAGCGAACTGCTCGCGGCGAACCGCAACGTCCGCTTTATTGGCTAAGCGAAATTACTCTTCGTTACCGTCTTAAGCGTGACTTCAACATCTGGGAAGCTCACTTCTCCCAGGTCACTATAAATACACCGAGAGTTTATCCAATTCGTTTCAAACAGTGTAGGCCATTGAACGTGGATTCCATTTGGCATTATTGCTCGCGCGAAATTAAATCAGAGTGCAACGGCAGGAGTCTTAAAGTGTTGCGAGATACTTTCCCGATCTCAATCACCTTAATCTACTTTTTGCTTCGTGCTGTTTGGCTTTCGAGGCTCATGTTTACTTTTCGCTCGATATTCGTTACGATCTTTTTTTCGATACCTCCGCTGCGCACGTTCTCCAAGCGCCGTTGCGCGAAGACTCTTCATGGAACATTTATTTTTCTCCTCCATTTTTGTTCTTTCTATACACCCTTCGCGACCTTTACGACCCTAGCCTTTTCACTTCTCACCCTACACTCGTCATTATCCACTACTTCTGGCTCCTGCGAGATCTCCCTCCCCGTAGTGTTCACCCAACGGGCACGGGGAAACTGCGAATAACTCGTCTACATCTTCACGAATTCTTCGCTCCGCGAGCGCTTAAGGCGTTACCCCCACTCGTAGCGCAAAAAAGGCCTTTTTCATGAATTTTTTTAAAGAAAACTACAAAACTTTTTTAATCGATCAATATACCATCTTAAAGAACACATCTTGAAGAACTTTCAGGAATTTTTTTATTGAAAAATATTACATTGTTTAGTGGCAAATGGCCGTCAATGAAATAATGTTTTTATATACACGGTTTGCGGTGACCAACATTGCGGCGAAGTGGATCATCTGAAAAAAAAATGCGGATGGATTTAGTCAAATATAAGTATAAACTAGTCTTTGATCGAAGGATTTTAAAAAATATTCATTTTTCACAAAATGGCGGACAGTCAAAGTTAATGGTTCGATTTTAACGAAAAAAAACGGCCGTTTTTTGGCTATAAAACGGCCATTTTTTTTTCGAAAAAAAAATCGAACGATTAAAGACTACATTTTTATGTATTAAATAAGCCTGCAAAATTTCAAGAAGATCGGTTCATTAGTGTTCGAGTAATCTTGGTCACCGACTTCAGAAATGCCATTTTGAGAAAAACGCGTTTAAAGTTTCAATTTCAGTTCTTCGATTCACGGATTCTTCTCTTTCAACGCTCATATCTCAGTCAATTTTGTTCGGATCGACTTGAAATTTTCAGGACATATTCTCAGATACTTACACTTCAAAAAAATGCGATAAAAAAAAATCGGTTTTTTCAAAATCGCAAGTGGGGGTGACCCCTTAATCGACTCTGTCCAGCCGAAATCTGCCATTAAGACTCTCCAGCTCGAACCACTCGAATAATCGAGAGGACCGACCGCGCACTCCTTTCGCAGTGGAGGATCGAAACAGTAAGTGCATTCTCCAGCGAACACGAGCGAATCTATCGCGCCTATGAAATTTGCTCGTTACGAAACTCATTGTATAGTCGAAGAGCAAGCCGACGAGCGGCTTGTCGCTGTTCCGAGAGTTCTGAAAAATTTCCGATCAATACTGTATCGCGGTACGAGAGCAGTTTTTCCGAGAACGAAATGGCGGTAGGAATATTGCAACACGAATGTAGAACGCGGCCTAAAAAATAATGATTAATATATAGGTATATATTACATTGGAAAAATTGAATACGTGCTTCGCCATTAAGGGAGCTTTCCAGTGTGACAGCCCGAAAAATCGCTGTTTTTCGCGATTTTTTTTTTTAAAGAAAAAATAATCTAATCGGTCTGGTTTTTTTTTGTATATTAATTGGGTATTGAAGAATACAAAACAATTTTTTAAA
The DNA here is from genome assembly GCA_951751655.1 of Ophion costatus. Lineage (NCBI taxonomy): Eukaryota > Metazoa > Arthropoda > Insecta > Hymenoptera > Ichneumonidae > Ophion > Ophion costatus. The sequence goes on along the minus strand of OX632360.1, from coordinate 1,427,231 downwards.
GATCGATTTATTTATTAATTAATATCTATAAAAATGATGAAACAATTGTTGCAGAAAATGCACTTGGATGTGGTGTCCACGTTGGGGGTCACAATTTTGATCTGAAACAAAAAACACAAAAAGATTATTGATCGGTATATAATTGGCTTTCGTGCTATGGAGGCTTTTTTTTTTTTTTTTTTGCAAAAATGGCGCCGGTTTGAACAAAAAGTATCGATTTTAGCATTTTTTTGGCAGTTTTTTTTACAAAAAAATAGGAAGATGTCAAAAAAAAAAAAAGCTTCCATAGCACGATAAACAATGACGTTAAGAATATTGTGTAAAAAATTCAACTCGATAGCTTTAAAACTCTGCCCTCCAAGTTGGACACCGTTTTGAAAAATGCTGTTTCGAGAAAAACGCGTTCAAAGCGTTCGGAGCAGCTGTAGCGCCCGTTGCCTTCTTCCAAGAAATGCTGTACAGTAACCGAAATAATCTGAATTTCGGCATGAAAATTTCAGGGAATATTCGGAAGAGTATACTATTCGATAAAGCAAAAAAAAAAAAAATCGATTTTTTGAAAATTTCACACTGGAAAGCTCCCTTAATATTTCACACTCCTTTGCGTACTTACTTTTGCCCTCTACTATATATTAATAATTAATAATATACACTACCGGCGAAAAGTTTCCGGACGAAAACTCAAAAAAGTTCCGGAACGATTTTGTATGCAATTTCACCGATAGTTGATACAAATGAATTTAATAAACGGCATTTTGAAGGGGAGGAATTCAACTATATTCCGTTTTTTTTTCATAATTTTTACCATTTTTTATGACCAGTACTCTTTTTTGAAAATGCCCAGTCTTCGCCTTTTTTGTTTCTTTTCTGGTGTTTTTTTTTAAAAAGCTGCGTACGATTTTTTTTTCCAATGATGTTTTTATTTTTTTGAACAAAAAGAGGCAATTTGAGACGTAACGTGTAACGCGAAAACGACAAGGGTTCGTTATGACCGAAATCATGAAGGGTTCCATTATGACGCCGGTGAAAGAAATGCGTTAAAATTTTTTTTTCTGTAAACGGGGTCGATCAGAAAAGGAACAAAAGAGGCAAGAAATGATCGTATACGAAAAAGCGTACCAGTCGTAAAAGAAATAGTAAAAAATTTTAAAAAAACCGGAATGAAGGTGAATTCCTCCTCTTCAGAATGTCGTTTATCAAATTCATTTATGTCAATAATCGGCGAAATGGCATTAAAAATCGGTCCGGAACTTTTTTGAATATTCGTCCGCAAACTTTTGGCCAGTAGTATATATTTATATAAAGCATGAATAATATAATCTCGAAGATATTATTATTAATAACATGAAATACGAATGGGTTGAAATTTTACGAATGGTGAAATTGTTGCTGGTGAAAAATCCCAGACAAAGCACCCAGTACAGTTTTCCTGTACATGCAGAGACAGCGTTTTACAGATCTACCGTTCTAGGGTACCCCCCCCCCCCCCCGCCTGTAACATTGCGTGTTACAGGCGGAAACTTATAAAGAACTTATAAAGAAAGAAGGAAAGGAAGAAAAGAGCAAATGTAAAAAGCCCGCAAGGGTGTACATGAAATAAAAGATTCTGTACTACTAAATATATATTCATTATTTAGTTCATTATTATTATCAGTTTTTGTTAAATTATCGATGATAAAACAAGTCGTCATAATAATAAGTTATTATGATTTATTAAACAGCGTTTGAAATATTGTTTGGGCTCAATTTATTTACCGATTCATAATAATATTTTCGATGTTGTTTTCTAGGGATTCAATGTGTGTGCGATATACTTTTCTTCGTCGCAAAACAGCTGTGAAACATACTATTTCCTTTATTTATTCTATTTCCGGTATAATCTAATACCATGATCATATTTATTGAATAAAATCATGAAAAAAATAACAAGTCGAGATAGGTACCTCTAAAAATTGAGTGACCGCGCCCATTTTTTTAGGGAAATTTTCTTTCATTAGTGCCCAACAGTAGCACAAGAATCCAGAAGGAAAAACATTTTTTTAAAATCAGTCTTATATATATATATATTGTTTAATAAATAATGAGATTGAGTATTGATATTTATTTATAATATTCAATACCCACACCCACACATATACATATAATGTTTTCTATCTCCCTCTCTCTCGCATTCCAATTTCAGTATGCATCAGTGGTTTCCAATGCGACGGGACTAGATGCATTCCAGTCGATTGGAAATGCGACGGACACGTCGATTGCGCCGATCAGAGCGACGAGATGAGTTGCGGCGAGTGCAGTACGAGCGAGGACGTCGTCGGGCGAACGAACGCCGATAACGCGACGAATCAGCCGCTCGTGACGAACGGCCGAAGAACGAAAGAATCAAAGGTCAAAAATACCGGGAGCCGTTTCACGAGGCCGAGCGTGCACTGCGGCGAGAGAAGGTGCATGTCGTCCGAGCACGTTTGCAACGGCGTCATGGACTGTCCCTGGGGCCAGGACGAGAGAAACTGCTGTGAGTCGATGGAAAAAATAAAAAGAAAAATACTCATGCCGGGTCGTCCGGTTAGCGCCTTCAACGTCGTCGAAAGTATGGGTGGCCGGAAAAAAAATATACGGAAGTTGCATTGCGACGGGGGCGTCATCAATTGGTGATGACGATTTTTTTGCCGACGGAGTTGATATCGGATTTTTGCAAATATATTTCTGTTTATCATCTGATAGCGGCTGTCGAGACGAATTCCATGACCTACGGCAAATGAGTATTTACACCCATTCAAGGTCATGTCAAGGTCATGTCAAGGTCATGTCAAGGTCATGTCAAGGTCATGTCAAGGTCATGTCAAGGTCATGTCAAGGTCATGTCAAGGTCATGTCAAGGTCATGTCAAGGTCATTCATAGTAATTCAAGGTCATGTCAAGGTCATTCATAGTAATTCAAGGTCATGCCAAGGTCATTAAAAATAATTCAAGTCGCAAAGAACTTCGCTTTCATAAGTGGCTGAATCGACGATAGGAAGTCAACGGTGTTATTGCCTTGATAACGATGCTCATCAATTCGACGATCTTTTCTACACAAAGGTCAGTCAAATGACCTTGAGTGACCTTGGGTTGCAGCCGAAGTGTTTGTACCAACAGCCACTAACAGACGGCAGACCCAAACACACACAGCGTTCCATTTGGTAAAAACAAAAAACACGTGCAAAAAAATTGTCATCACCGGCCGATGATACCTTCTGTGGAGTGCAACTTGTGTTGGACAAACTTTTTTCTCGTGGCCATGGACTCGAGACGATATTAGGGGTGCTGATAGATACGGGATTGGAACAAGCTGTTGGGCTTATCGTCCGTTGGAATGGCAGCGTAGTGATATGGGAGCGATTTTTTGTTGTCGATGCAACGGGATCAGTGAGGCTCAGCGATCGAAATGGCGATGTCGGGAAAGGACGTCTTCAGGTCTATCACGCGGAGAACGGAAGCTTCATACCCGCCTGCATCGCACACTGGGAGGAGAACTCGGCCAAGGCGATTTGCAATCTCCTTGGGTACAAGTGAGTAGTGCTTTTTTTTTCGGGCTAGCTCAGTTGTCAATTCTGCCAGTCGAGTGAACTTTTCCACGTGCTTGGAGTCGCGGAAATGATGGATCTGGGGTTGAGGAAAAAAGGCGCGGGGTAGGTACTAGCTTTGTGACTCTGGAAATGGGGAAGGGAGACCATCTCCTGTCGGAGGGCCAAAGATTCGGGAAGCATAAGGCTGTATGATTTGATGCGATTGATTGGATACCTTGACCCCTGTACGATGCGTCCACGTGAGGGTGTTACACTTGCAATATGCCCTTCGCTCTCTCTCTCTGTCTCTCTCTCTCTCTCGCTCGACTTTCATGATAATGCCCTGCGAAGAGCGGCTCCATAGCAGCTCTTGTACGTTTGTGGGTGCGAGGGCAATCACACGCTGGCCGAGCACGGTTCTGGAAGCCGCTCAAGAGCCCGATCGTTGGAAAGTTTATCGCCGAGATTTTTCTCCGTCCGCCTCGCATTCGCCTCAACTTTTTGCAAAACTTTGGAGAAAACTTGCGAATCGGCAATCACGTTTGTAAATTTTACTTGTAGAATAAAGTTTGCGTTAAGGCGTTACCCCCAATTGTAGCGCAGAAAAAAGCCTTTTTCATGAATTTTTTTAAAGAAAACTACAAAACTTTTTTAATCGATCAATATACCGTCTTGAAGAACACATCTTGAAGAACTTTCAGTAATTTTTTTATTGAAAAATATTACATTGTTTAGTGGCAAATGGCCGTCAATGAAATAATGTTTTTATATACACGGTTTGCGGTGACCAACATTGCGGCGAAGTGGATCATCTGAAAAAAAAATGCGGATGGATTTAGTCAAATATAAGTATGAACTAGTCTTTGATCGAAGGATTTTAAAAAATATTCATTTTTCACAAAATGGCGGACAGTCAAAGTTAATGGTTCGATTTTAACGAAAAAAAACGGCCGTTTTTTGGCTATAAAACGGCCATTTTTTTTTCGAAAAAAAAAATCGAACGATTAAAGACTACATTTTTATGTATTAAATAAGCCTGCAAAATTTCAGGAAGATCGGTTCATTAGTGTTCGAGTAATCTTGGTCACCGACTTCAGAAATGCCATTTTGAGAAAAACGCGTTTAAAGTTTCAATTTCAGTTTTTCGATTCACTGATTCTTCTCTTTCAACGCTCATATCTCAGTCAATTTTGTTCGGATCGACTTGAAATTTTCAGCACATATTCTCAGATACTTATACTCCAAAAAAAATGCAATAAAAAGATATCGATTTTTTCAAAATCGCAAGTGGGGGTAACCCCTTAATGAGTCTGCAAAAGGACGGTGCCCAAAAAAAAACAGATCGATTTTCAATATATTTTTCTGACGAGGGTATTGGGATGACGAGGTTGGGATCTTACACACTATCGATACATAGCCTTGCCAAGTTTGAGTTCTTTTTTCATTGGAAAATATCGATGAACAACGAAGTTATTATTATTTGAAGATAGCGTCACCGTTGCTGCATGGCCAATTGTTGAAGCTGCTTCTGGCAATTGAGTTCATCTCGTATGAAAAATAAAAAAGTCTACTTTTAGTACAACAATGGAACGATATTATTTAATAAATTGAATAAATAAATTAAAATTGAAAGAAATTAAACAAATTAATCGATAAAAATGCTCAAAATTACGAAAGAGTAAAGCTGTAGCACAAAGTTCGATTTTCGGTACAAAAAACAACTCGAACGTTTTGTTATTAACGAATGGACAGACGTGAGAAAAAATCATCCAGCCATACGTCAGAAAATGTTATGAACTAAGCTCGGTCCGAACTTGAAGAATCGGACGAATAGATTTTGAGCTACGGCCTACACAGTTGCCAAAACATAGTTTCGTGAAAAATGGAAAAGAAAAAGGGTTGACAGCGGTAGGTGATCGTCTTTCACAAAAATCGTCGTAACTCGGTCATCTTTCGGAATATTTACAAACTTGTTCTTACAAATCAAACGTTCAGCCACACTTTGCGCGAAGAAGGGCTACACAACTATGCGACGGACAAAATTTGTTTTGAAAATTTCAAACTCACGCAGAGCCCTCAACGAATTTCCGCGCAATTTTAATCATGCTTGACTTCCGGATGATATTGGAATATGGTATGTCAACGAGAGAACGAAATCGAGATCAAAAGTGATAGAATCATTCGGTGGAGTATCAAATCGCTACTGTGGAGAAATCGGAATTGGATCAGTCTTGATGAAATATCGGTGCTCTATTTTCCGATCAGCTGCGTCATTCCTGTCGGTTTTCTTTTTTTCCGGTTGATCGACCACAGCGCGGTGAACTCGTCGATGTTGTCCATGAAAAGTACCAACGTCACGGTGATGAGGCCGATAATGGACACCCCGCAACGTTGGAGACTCGCTCAAAAGGGACGGGCGAACCTCCTCAAGGAATTTCAGGAGTGCACCGACCGTAACGACTATCAAACCGTTGAGTTGGCATGCTCGGAATACGGTTAGTATCGCTCGTTTCGTTTTCCGGATGATCGATCCACTCGAAAAGGTGCATCATCGTCCATCAAAGCCCTCCCCGTAACTTCGGACACGAAGAAAAGCGGAGAGAGCCCTTCGGGTGACTACGGTGTGCCTTTTATTTTGCGTCGAATTCCGCGCCGTTGTTCCAGCGTGTGGACGCAGACGTCACGTTTACGGAAACGCCAGAGACAGATGGAGAATCGTCGGGGGAACGGAGGCAGCCCCTGGCGATTGGCCATTTCTGGCTGGCCTTCTCGGTGGTCCCGAGCAAGTATTTTATTGCGCCGGAGTTCTCATAGCCGATCAGTGGGTACTGACAGCCTCGCATTGCGTTGGAAAGTAAGTTTTCTTAAACCCAAACGGACTCCGGTATTGCTCGAAGATGATGATTCCACTGTGACGTTTGTCGGCGAATAGCTTCAGTCACACCGACGTGTCCGACTGGACGATACAATTGGGCATAACGAGACGTCACGCTCACAGTTATCTCGGCGAGAAGCTCAAGGTGAAGAGGGTTGTGCCGCATCCGAATTACAATTTGGGGGTGGCACATGACAACGACGTTGCCCTCTTCCAGCTCAAGGAACGAGTCAACTTTCACGATCATCTTCGGCCGGTTTGTCTGCCAAAGCCGGAAACGGATTTGCCACCGGGAACGATTTGCACCGTTATCGGCTGGGGCAAGAAAGAAGATACCGATGGTGAGACGCCCTGCCCTGAGACATTGGCAATCACAAATGATGATCAGCGAAGTTACGCGAATCCTTCCCATCGACAGATTCCGAGTACGAGCCAGCTGTGAACGAGGTCAAGGTGCCCGTGCTCGAGAGAGAGCTGTGCAATATGTGGCTCGAGCACAAGGACCTCAACGTCACCGACGGGATGATATGCGCCGGCTATCCCGAAGGCAAGAAGGACGCTTGTCAGGTAAATAATCAACCGGCTCCGTATAATTGATCACCTTGTGTTCCCTTTTTTACGCACGGTAGCCAGTTGGAAGCTGTCCAACTCCGTCATCTCTGTCCGTTTATTTGCCAAAGCAGAGTGTAGGATGGTGGAAGCTTTATCACGTAGACTGGATCGGTCAGGCTGGATGGGGAAGACCTGGTATCTATCCTGGATTGCGTAAACGGGGCCATGGAGACTAGATGAAATAGGGTGGATAACGTAGACAGGGTGAAGTGGAATGGACGAAGCAGGGTGTATGAACATGGCTGGGCAAAGTAGGCCGGATAAAGACTTTCGGACAAAGTAGGCTGGACAGGACATACTGGGCGAAGTAACCGAGTGGCGTAGACTGGACAAAGTAGGCTGGATAAAACGGGTTGGATGAGGTGAAACGGACGAGGCAGGCTGAGAGAAGGAGACTGGCTGAAGTCGGTTGGATGAAGTTGGTTGGTCAACGGAGCCTGGGCGAAGTAAACTCGGTGCAGTAGACTTGACAAGTAGATTGGGTGGAGTAGATTCAACGTAAGCAGCAAAGTAGGATGGATGTGATATGTGCGATGAAGGTTGGAGGCAGTAAATAGGAAATAGGATGGGTAAATAGGATAGGAAATAGGATGGGTAACATACACTGGACGAAGTAATTTTATGGAGCGGACTCGATGAACTTGATTCGGTGTAGTTTATTGGATGAAGCACATAGACTGGATGAAGTAAGTTGAACGGCGTAGGCTGAACGACACAGACTGGCTGAAGGAGACTCAATGAAATCGATCGGTTGACGAAGACTTGGTGGTGTAGACTGCATAAAGTTGACTCGATGACATATATTGGGAACAGTGGACTGGATGAAGGAAATTAGATGAAGTGGACGGATGAAAAAGCCACTAGGCCAGATGTAGTTTTTTGGATTTTGGATTTGGCAGGCTGAACGGCATAGACTGCGTGAAGTAGAATGAATATTGTAGGACGTGTAAGCAGAGCGGTATGGAGGTAGGCTGACTAGCGTAGACTGGATGACACAGACCAGACGAAGTAGGCTCAATGAAATCGGTTGGATAACATAGACTGGGTGAACTGGACTGGGTGATTTGAGTCGGATGGAGTAGGCTCTACGAATTAGACCGAATTAATGAAAATGGACAACACAGACTGACAAGGAACATCCCTCTGGTGATACCCTTCGATTTCGTTGAAATTTGGATATGTTATGAAGCACCGAAAAATAAGCGATACGTATTTTTTTTTATCGGCGGAAAAACGGGTTTAAGGGGTGCAAGCACCCCTTGAAAAAAGGCATCTCTAGGGGTAATATAGCAGTGTCACACACTATGAGTCCGCTGATTTTAATGGAACAAAAACGAAAATTCTTCTAATCCGAAGCAATTAAAAATCCACTATAGTGCCATTGCAAAAAAAACATTAAGGGGTGTACCACCCTAGAGATGTATTTTTTCGAGGGGTGGTTTCACCCTTTAAACCCGTTTTTCCGCCGATAAAAAAAAATACGTAACGCTTACTTTTCGGTGCTTTATAACATACCCGAATTTCAACAAAATCGAAGGGTGTCACCTGAGCGATGTTCCTTGTGAGTGAGACAGGCCATACGGAGAAGACCGAATGAAATGCTCCGGCTGAAATGGGCTTTCCGAAGCAACCTGAATGAAGTAGCCTAAATGAAATAGGCTTAACCCAAACAATTGCCATAGAGCAGTTAGCCAAGCAGACTGTCCGAAGCAGTCTAGACACCCCATTCAACAGCCATTCCTCCTCATCCTCCCTTTTAGTCTTCACCGATAAAGGCCTACGAATCCTGATTGTCCACTGGTCACAGGGCGACTCGGGGGGTCCGCTGCTTTGTCAGGACGAGAACGATCGTGAGCGATGGTTCGTTGGTGGTATAGTCAGTTGGGGAATAAAGTGTGCCCATCCGAAGCTGCCGGGCGTTTACGCTTACGTGCCGAAATACGTGACGTGGATACGCGAGGAAATGGCCAAGTATTCGGAGCGCGACAAGGGCTAGCATAAGAAGAACGGGGCCAAGGAGCCCGTGAAGAAGAAAATAACGGACAAGGGCTTCAGAAAAATGCTCGACGAATGGATGCTCGACGTTCCTGGCGAGAGTTAACATCGACCGGTACGGCGAGCAACCACGTCGACGGAACGAACGAGAAAATTACAATGACAACATCAGGTCATTCATTTCGCACAATGCTCCTCCGTAGTTCTCTTGGATCAGGCCGTATCGTGTGCAACTCGTGCAAAAAAGAGTACAGTGATGATCCGTAGAGGCTAGAAGTACATCGCTGGAGAAATTGCACGTACAGCAATGAGAAAAACTTTTTGTATTTAGACGTTATCTTTTGTCTCGAGTGTCGAGTTGAATGTTTAGCTAACTTAGCGATTAGGTACCCATTGCGAAATCATTGCTCGATCAGCCCTCCAGAAACTCCCTTCCTGCAACGATCTTCCTGTCTTGGTGGACACCCCAAAGTTCCAGTAAACCAGTAGCAACTTTGGGAATTAATTTTGAGAAAACCAGCCACACGATTTTGTTCATTTTTGGTACAGTATTGGTGCACGTGCTGAGGAACGTGTCTGAAAAATTCTGTCATCCGCAAAACTCATCTACTATTTTTCTTCACGATTTTTGACAATGTGATGTCACGTGATGATGGATAAGTTCCAAAACCGCTTTTTTTGGTCATTTTTCCAATATCGAACAATGAATATAGAATATCGAGCAATGTTTTTGCAAACGAATTTGCATCGTTGTCACTCGAATACGAGGATCACGGAGGAAACGAGAATCAGTCTAAACGGTCTTAACGATAAAATAGGTATAAAAATAAAATAGCGAGGGTAGGCTGCTAGGACATCGTTTGTGGCGTCGTTTGTTCCTAAAATAATGAACGTCTGGATTCCAAGACAATAATTGAAATACTCGGAAACATAGCGAGATACGATTAACTCTGCATCGAGCACAAAAATACCGAAGGAGAGTAAGAAAACAGCTTTGAGGCCTATCGAAGGAGCACCAACTACAGCGAAGTTCAGATAAAGTACGGGCGAGGCAGGCAACCGTGGTATATTATTTTCTACAAGATTGGCCGACTCAAAGGGTCAATCTTCAATCCACACGCACACACTTTTCGTAACGAATAACTAAAAAAAAAAAACAAAAGAAAAAAAGACAAAAAAGGGAGCTGTAAGAATATGCAGATCAAAAGAGCGCATCTGATGCGGGAACTAGGAGAACGTATAACTGAGTAAAACAGACATTTTTTAAGTCGAGGAAATAATGTGGCGATGGTCCACCAAGTGGTCGAATTCATTTTTTGGTGTACATTAGAAACAGACAATACAAAGACGGAGTAAAAGATAAACATACACATTCACATGTTACAGTTCAATGCTGTTTTGAGTTAAAACCCGCTTTATCGAGTAAAAACAGGTTCCGATTGAACGCCTTCGGGAAGACTAGTTTTACCTAGTAAAAATCAATTCGTGTTTATAAACTCGAACGAACCCAAACGAGATTATGTCCAGAGACCCGAATGGATTTCTGCTTAGAAACTCAAAAAATCCAATGGGAATTGAATTTTGAAAGCCAAATAAATTTATCCCAATCGAATTAAATAAATAAACCCCAATAAATTTACCCCAAATAAATTTACCCGAATTAAATAAACCCCAAATAAATTTACCCCAATCTAATTAAATAAACCCCAACAAATTTGCCCCAAACAAATTTACCCGAATTAAATAAACCCCAAATAAAGTTACCCCGATCGAATTGAATAAACCCAATCGAATTTATGTTTGGAAACCCGAAGAAACCTAAACAAGCCGGTTTTCAGTTTAAACGCGTTTAACCTTTTAAATACTAGTTCCAACCGAACGCCTCCGTTACGACTAGTTTTCCCTAGCGAACCCGAATTAATGTACGGAGAAATCCAAACTGACGAACCCAAACGACCGCAGACAAACCCAAATGAACAAAAACCAACCCAAACTTTAAACTCATTCGGAAATAGTTTTACCTGATTCAATTGATTAAAACTACTTTTTCCTATTTAAGACGACTTTTGTTTGGGTTTGTTCGTTAATCGACGAGTTTCAACTAACATTCGAATTTAATTATTTTTTGTCATTAACGCATCTCTCTCGGGAAAACAGATGCAAACAAACCCAAACTTGACTTCAATCGGAAATAACTTTGAACGATTCATTTTGTTGGAACTAGTTTTTCCTAGTTGAAGCGAGTTTGGCGAGGTTGTTTGGGTTTGTTCGTTAGTCGACGAGTCTTCGCCAATATTCTAATTGATTTATCAGTAAATTGTCGTTTCTACTATTATAGGAAAAACTAGTTGTAACGAATGAATTTTACTAGGGATTTTACTAGGGAAAACGGGTTTGCTTGGGTTCGTAAAGAATATCTCTAAGAAAAAATAACAAATCCACACGAACCCAAGCTTGACCTGATTCGGAAAAAGTTTTAACTGATTCGTTTGGTCAGAACTAGTTTTTTCTAGTTAAGGATGTTGAGTCCGCAGTCGCAAATGACAATAAAATTCGGAAAATTTGGTATGTTTTTGTACGAAGTATTTCAGAGGTCGTGTAAACATTTCACGACAATTAGGAAGCTCGTTATCGAACAATTAACATTCACAAATTAAACGTTATCTTATGGAAACTGATGTAACTTTGCAATAAGTTTTTTTTTGACCTCTCAATTTTGTAATATCTACAATATACTGAAAGCAACGGAAACAAAACGAAGTTTCTTGATAAATTTTATTTTTTATTTCTTTTAAAAATTGTTCTTAACAAAATGTTAATTTTTTCATAACGAGCTCCCTAATCGTCGTGAAATTTTAACACAACCTCTTAAATACTTCATACGAAAACATACCAAATTTTCCGAATTTTCTTATTATTTTTTATTGCAACCCCTAAGGAGTTTCAAGTAACGATGATAGAATTCGGAAAATTTGGTATGTTTTTACACGAAGTATTCAGGTGGTCGTGTAAAAATTTCATGACGGTTAAGAAGCTACTTATTGAACAATTAACATTAACATGTTTCACAGGGTCTCAACATTCTTAAGGCGTCACCCCCACTTGTAGCGCAAAAAAAGTCCTTTTTCATGAATTTTTTTAAAGAAAACTACAAAACTTTTTTAATCGATCAATATACCATCTTAAAGAACACATCTTGAAGAACTTTCAGTAATTTTTTTTATCGAAAAATATTACATTGTTTAGTGGCAAATGGCCGTCAATGAAATAATGTTTTTATATACACGGTTTGCGGTGACCAACATTGCGGCGAAGTGGATCATCTGAAAAAAAAATGCGGATGGATTTAGTCAAATATAAGTATAAACTAGTCTTTGATCGAAGGATTTTAAAAAATATTCATTTTTCACAAAATGGCGGACAGTCAAAGTTAATGGTTCGATTTTAACGAAAAAAAACGGCCGTTTTTTGGCTATAAAACGGCCATTTTTTTTCGAAAAAAAAAATCGAACGATTAAAGACTACATTTTTATGTATTAAATAAGCCTGCAAAATTTCAAGAAGATCGGTTCATTAGTGTTCGAGTAATCTTGGTCACCGACTGCAGAAATGCCATTTTGAGAAAAACGCGTTTAAAGTTTCAATTTCAGTTCTTCGATTCACGGATTCTTCTCTTTCGACGCTCATCTCTCAGTCAATTTTGTTCGGATCGACTTGAAATTTTCAGGACATATTCTCAGATACTTATACTTCAAAAAAATTCAATAAAAAAATAATTTTTTTCAAAATCGCAAGTGGGGGTCACCCCTTAAGACTTGCTTAAGTTTGTTCGTTAGTCGATGAGTTTTTAGTCAGCCTTCACATTCATTTGCCAGTCAATTATATTTTGTACTGCGAAAAACTAGTTGTTCTAAAGGCGTTCAGTAAAACCTAGTTTTTTTTTCTAGGGAAAATGTATTCGAACTGAAAACGGGTTTTAGTCGTATATACGGGGTGTATCTTAACTACTAGTTTTCCGTTCGTGAGCACATACTCTCCTTCCAAGCAAAACGCTTTTTTTTTTTTTTTTTTCAAAATGTGCGACAAAAATTGGCCGAGATATTCACGAGTAAAGTTCAACCGCATCCGCCTCCGCATCCGCGCAAGTGGATTCAATTCCATTGATTTTTGTTAAACTGAAATTTGAATTCAAAGTTGAACCTTTCAATTTCTAACGTTGAAATTTGAATTTCAAACCTTATCCGGTTATCCAAATAAAGTATTAAATGATAAATAAAAAGTGTTAGACAATATTGTCCATTGTTAACTCGAAAGATCTAAAGATCTAAAGATCTTTTGACTAATCAATGGATAACATTGTTTAAACATTTTTATTTACTATTAAATACCTCATTTGGACGAACGGATAACGTTCAAAACTCAAATTCCAAAATTCAAAGTTCAGATCCTCTTGCCCGAATGTGGATTTGAATTCATTCTCGCGCTCGCTTGGACGCCGAAACTGCTGTGCCATTGTTTATCACCGTTGGACTTTATTCGTTAATATCTTAGGCAATTTTTGCCGTACGACACGAAAAAAAAGCGTTTTGCTTGAAACGAGACACCCTATATGCTCACGAACGGTAAACTAGTGGTTAAGATTCACCCTTTGTATATATATATATATATATATATATACATGAGACAATAGATTATTCTTTGCGTTTGGGTTCATACTTCCTCACCGTTCATCCCCGTTGATCGTAAATAGCCTATACATTTATTGTAACGCATGTGATGCGAAACACATTAAATTATTAAGCATAAATAACTGTCGTTCGTGTGTTAAGGTAAAAAAGACCTGTTGAGGTAAAATAGCACGAAACATAAATAGATGAATAAAATGATGAGAGGCTTCCTCCAAAGTAGTCTTAAGCGTCAAACTGTGAGTTTACGTTTACATATTACAATATATGCTGTAAATACAGAGATTACACGGAGAGTATTTTTAAGTAATTTTTACTGTGAAATCACAGTAACTCGGTGACAAATGTGCAATTCTTCAGGTTTTTAGGAAATAAATGATAAATTTTCATGGAAATGAATGAAAATTTACTTTTGCGTAACAGAAATTTAAAATATTTTCCAGAATTTTTACTGAAATTAATAGTAAAATTTCATGAAACGTAAAGATTACGACAATAAGTTAACAAAGTGCCAATATAAATGAAATATTTCAGTGGAACATTGAGAAATTTGCGTGTTTTCCATAAAAATTTAAAAAAGGAAGCCGAAATTTTCCGTGCGTCCACCGGAATTTTACGTTCTTTATAGTAAAATCAGTTAGGGCTAGGTCGCCTGACCGTACGCGTGAGCTCTGTGTGCGAGCGTGCGTATACGTGAACGCAAGCTGCGAGAGTGGGCTTGTGTATGACGCAGTATGACGAGCACGAACGACGCCGACCCGCGTTGCTTAGCAACAGCGGTACCGCGCATGCGCATTATAGTACGAAGCATGGGCCAAGAAAGCCTCGTGGTCTCGTGCAGTCTAACGCGTTCTACGCAGTTCTACGCAACAAAACAAAGAAACGTGAAAAGAAACTTCGATAAAGGACGTCTACAATGGTACGGAAAGATGATATGCTAAAATAAGTAGCAATCAAGAACACAAATGTTCAGAAATACAGTATATAGAGTATTTATTTAATCATAGGGAATTAATTTTTCGCTAGGGATTTTAGAAATTTCAAGTTTGTCCAGGTTATTTTTACTGTAGAAACTTGGAATTTTTGAGGCAGCCCATTGTTAAAATTCTACATGAGAATGTGTCAGAATTTTTACTGAAAGAAATGTAAAAAATTATGCTACTTGCTTAAATTTTTACACGAATGAAAGCAAAATATTAAAAGCTAGTGTCAATTTTTGACTATGTGCACATTTGTCACCGGTTTCAAATTTTTAATGTAATTTTTACGGAGATTTCACCGTAAAAAATACTCAAAAATTCTCTCCGTGTACGTATACGTATGTATATATATATATATGGGGAGAGAAAAAATGCAACGAGGAAAAAATTGCTTGGCACGAAAGATCGAAATATTTTTTCTTCACCTCGTTTACGTTGAAGCTTGCGATCATTGATATAAATATATGTCGTTGAAATTATCAATATCGGTAATAATATTGTTTTTATTATTTAACATACTACTGATTCTGTTTATCAAATGATTTAATAATACGGAAAAAGGTACAACGATTACTCATATCGTATTAGTATTATAATCATGTAGTAATGTAGCGTTATTTTTAGTAATACATATTTTTATTATCATCGTTTCATTATTGTTTTAATAATAACGATCATCAGTATTATTGTACCATTTTTTTAGTGATTATTATTATAGCTTGACTTATATTTTAGTAGTTATGAATACGATCATTATTTTATATATTTTTTAGCAATCATTATTTTTATTATCATTATTATGGTTAATTACAAATATATATGTAGAAATAGACATTTTATATTGATATAAAATGTTCATAGTTATAAGGTACTATAATAAATAATAAACGATAATAATATATCACTATAATTATTATCGTGTAAGTATAATAATGATCTCAATATATTCCTATAAATAGTTCGATGAAAAACGAGAGCTGAAAAAATATCGTCGAGTAACAATCGTGCCGGGCAGTTGGCATCATCGTTGTATTTTTTTGCATCTCGAATTATATTGCTAGGTGAGCCTGTACATTTGTAGCTCAGCGTAGATCAGGCTGTTGTGACTATTGATATAAATAAAATATTATTATCGGTAGGTAGAGAGAAAAGAGGAATAAAAATAAACGTTGACTGAATTCTAGGGATAATCTACTGCACCAGCACTTCTTTGATTCGCACTCAAAAGTAAAATAGTTTTCAAACGAGTATACTTTGTACAACGAGAACGAAAAAAAAAAGTGAAGAAACGAGATCGTTCGTAAAAGAAGAGAAGCTTAGAGGCCTCGGAGTTATCGACTTGGATTCCGTATGATAAGACGACGAGTATTGTTGGTAACAATAAAAAAAAAAATTCACTTTTTCTTTACTTTAAATTAATTTTTTTTTTCTTAATTTTCGAGATCGTTCGATTTTCAATAATCATTTATTTTTGTCGTTGATCATTTTCGATCAACTTCCGTTGAGCTTGCGACAATGAAATTTTTTTTTTTTTTTTTTAAACTTCGATAAACGTGACAATAAAAGTCTTCCTTAGTATCCAGACAACAAGTTAGTCTTAAAGAACGAAAAAAAAAAAAAACTTAATAATAACCGACAATACTGTGTGAGCAGACAATAAATGAATAATATTAGGCAAATGTTCCACAATGGACAATAAAAATTTCGACGTTTAAGGCTTAGCGTAATATTAATATTTGTATGAGCTGATAGA
The DNA here is from genome assembly GCA_951751655.1 of Ophion costatus. Taxonomy (NCBI): domain Eukaryota; kingdom Metazoa; phylum Arthropoda; class Insecta; order Hymenoptera; family Ichneumonidae; genus Ophion; species Ophion costatus. The sequence goes on along the minus strand of OX632360.1, from coordinate 1,410,783 downwards.
TAATTAACGTTGATACTGAACCGTAACGCGTAACGATAGCGATAAGTCGTACTTTATTGAAAAACCAGAAGATCAAGAGTTTGCAAGAAAAAAGAGGAAAGAAATTAAAAAAAAAAAAAAAAGACAATTTGCTCTCTCGGACAATGCGAGAAGTCGAGTCCCTCAGTAATTTTCCGATCACGACGCACATCGCGTCTTCCTCGTCGTGTCTCGGTAACGTTACGGACAATCAGGTGGCTAAAGATTTCGAAGACTTTTTTTCTCACCCCCCAAGATCTTTTTTTTAATTAACCTTCGCTGCAAATAAAAATTTGCACGATGCAAATTTTCCACACCGCGCAGTATTTTGAGCAAACGAGCCAATTTTGAAAAAGAAACGAAAAAAAAAAAAAAAAAAACGAAAAAACGCTCACATTCGTAAGCGTGCACGCGACTTCCGTTGGCCAACCGGAAGTTCTACGGTGACGCGGGGGAGGCGCGAGAAAAGTGGAGACCGCGTATAAAATAAAATGATTGGAATCGGTGACGAGAGAAAGTAAATGTTCTAATTAACGTATGGCTAATTCTGATGGAAGGAAGAAAACTAATTTTAAAATTCTACCGTATAAAAATATAAACCAGCAAGTCAGGATCGAATTTACAAAAAAAAAACATTTCATCAAAAATCTCGCGGATTTTTTCCTGTGGCAGAAAAAACGGGGGACAAAAATAACTACGGATATTTTGAATATTTCGTCACGAGGACAGTCGGAAGGACACTCGGTCCCAATTGGTCAGGAATCAAGGCATATGGGCCTTTGGCAATTTCGAAAAAAAGCAAAAAAAAAAAAAATAGAGGAACTCAATAACGCGGTGACAATACTAGCCAATCGTGTCAGTCACGAATCGAGCAATGAGAGTTATTTTGGTAGCACAAGGAGGATGATGAGGTGCATCGAGACTCGTGGGCTCGGACACGATTGCTATTTGTAAGCCTTTTTGGAGGAGATTTTTCACGGGCGGGAGACGAGTCAATAATTAGTAGTCAATGTAGCTCATAGTACGTGTCAATTAGCATTAAGGGCGGGGTAAAGTTAATTCGGTGGAAAAAAAGGCATGTTTTTAAGATTTTTTTTTGGCGTAACGAATAGTGTTCGTTTATTGAAAAATTTACATATAATAAAGTAACATTTGAACAACATTCTCCTAAATTTGCGTTGCAAAATATTTAAAATTGAGCGAGTGAAAATTAAAGCCCCGAGGCGCCTCGAAAAAAAGTTGGTTTGCGGTGTGCACCATAACTCGCAACAGAATCATCTGAAACAAAAAAATCAAAATGCATTTGTTGAAGGAGATGTTTCTCGAGGTAATGACGGGAGGATTTTTTTTTTTCGATTTTTCGTAGCACTTGGGAGCCAAAAACCCGATTTTCGCTAAAAAAAATCGGCTGATTTGTTGTTGAAAAATTAGTAATTATTAAAAAAAACAAAAAAGCTCTCGACAATACCTGGTGAATTATGTGAAGAAGTACTGTGCAAAATTTCAAAGCGATTGGTCCAGTAGATTTTGAGTTATCGTGCACACGGACTTCAAATATGACAAGTCTCAGAAAAACGGTTTGAAAAACGCAGAAGAGTTTGGTCGCTTAGCGCTCGTTGCACATAAGTTTGAGAACACTTCTCGATTGCATAAAAATCTGAGAAAATTCATGCATATTAAAGGTACTCAGAAGATTAATTTTGCATAATAATAATTCCAAAATAATATTAACAAAATGATGAAAAAAACAAATTAGTCAACAAATTTCCCCGCAACCCAATTTTTTTTCGTGATTCGTTCATTTTTCTGAATACGTATGAATTTTTTCAGATTTTTCAATTATCTTTGAATTTTTAGAAATTCAAAATAAAACTCGATAATTTTCTTATACTCACTCAAAGCATGGAGCAATAGACGCTCAAATACTCATAACTTCGTCAATTTTACTCCGAAAGACTTGAAATTTTAACACAATATTCTTGATATATTATGCATTCATTTAAACATTTTTTTAAAAATGAAAAAATAAAATTTTAATACTTTACCCCACCCTTAAACGAGAGTGAGTGCGAAGGAGAAAAGGAGAGAGAGAGAGAGAGAGAGAGAGAGGGGGAGAGAGAGAGAGAGAGAGAGAATGATCGTTTAAGGGGTTAAGCCTAGTTGCAACAGTCGAAGACAGCTCCTTCTCGAGACTTTTTTTTAAATAAAATCGTGATCATACATTTCTACAAAACTTAGGTAAAAAAAGTATCATCTGAAATTTCTCGAAATATCTTTTGCGATGAGCACCGCCCTTCTGAACCAGCTTATCTTATATTAAAAAAAAATCATACAGATTTCGTTACTACATTAGTTTATTCTACGATCAATCTAAGGAATTTTCGGAACATCGAAATTTAAAAAAATCGGCCCGTGTTCAGAGAATCATAATTTTTTTACAAAAATTGGCATTTCTCGTTCATCAAAATCAAAGTATTGATCGCCAAAAATCCTTCGATCAAACACTATATTTTTACGTGAAGAAAAAAGCGAAAACATTTCAGAAATATCTATGCAGTAGTTATTGATATATTCTGCTCACTAAATGTAAAAACGTTCTTTTAAAACAAAAAACCGTCAAAGTTTCAAACGACGTTCGGAGCGTTCGGACGGGCGTCATCATTACAGCCTATAAATCTGTCAATTTTGAACTGTCAAAATATATTAGTTTTGAAAAAAGTGTTTTTTTTTTCGACTCTTACAACTAGGCAAAACCCTTTTAAATGTCAAATTAGTTTTTAGTCTCGTTACACGTACTATTGATTTAATTTTGTGTGTGTATGTGCATGCACACACGTACACACCCACACACTCACACACATATATATCTATATATATATACATAACGAAATACTGCGCACAAAACTTACACATCTCAGTGAGGTAGAAAAAAAAGTTTAAAAAATCACACACACACTTTTCGTGGACAAAACACATGAAAATGGTGCAACTACTCCTGTCGAGTCAATGTTCGAAGATCGGTTGAAATAATGACACATATATATATATATATAAAATCTATTGTAAACGGTAGAATAGTTGAGGCTAAAGATGTAATAATGACGAGCGTCGTTCAGGCTGCTTGGAGGTGAATAAGGTGGAAACCCTCGCGCCCTGTCATTTGGCAAACGGGGACAGAAATTGATTGTAGGCAAAGATATAATATTGAAAAAAGAAAAATATGAACGTATACTTACGTGCGAAAATATATAATGGGTAAAAAAGTATGAATGGACACCTTGCTTCGTTTCTGCATGTTTTTGGGAAAATATTTATACGAAGATTCATAGGAAGGCGAGTGTTCATATTTCATATGAGTTATAAAACAAATTAAGGATGTTGAGTCCCTATGAAACACGTTAATGTTAATTGTTCAATAAATAGCTTCTTCATCGTCATGAAATTTTTACACGACCTCCCGAATACTTCATGTAAAAACATACCAAATTTTCCGAATTCTATCATCATTACTTCAACCTCCTTAAGGGTTGAAATAAAAAAATGATAAGAAAATTCGGAAAATTTGGTATGTTTTTGTATGGAGTATTTAAGAGGTCGTGTTAAAATTTCACGACGATTAGGAAGCTCGTTATTAAAAAATTAACATTTTGTTAAGAACAATTTTTAAAAGAAATAAAAAAAAATTTATCAATAAACTTCGTTTTGTTTGCGTTGCTTTCAGTATATTGTAGATATTATAAAATTGAGAGGTCAAAAATAAAACTTATTGCAAAGTTACATCAATTTCCATAAAACAACATTTAATTTGTGAATGTTAATTGTTCAATAACGAGCTTCCTAATTGTCGTGAAATTTTTACACGACCTCTGAAATACTTCATACAAAAACATACCAAATTTTCAGAATTTTATCATCATTTGCGATTTGGGACTCAACATCCTTAATATGCACAAAAATATGTACATGTTTGTTTAAGATAATCATTCGAAAAGATGTTTAGAAAATGGTGAACGTCAAAGTTTACACGTCGCTTTTCTTCTGTGTGTTTTTTTTTCTCGATGAATCGTTAATATTAACATTAACAGGGACAGCATTTATATTCATAATAATTCGTCGAACGAAGTGATTCGCGAAAATTAAATATGTTTGTGTTTGAGAAATATTTTTGAAAAGCAAGGTGCGCGAGTGTCTCAAGTGTGTGCACACCTTGCCCTTTTTGTAGGTTTTTAGAGAATTATACATTTTAGCGATCAAATGCAGGATTCATATTTACGAGCAGGGGAAGGTTAATTCGGTGAAAAAAGGCACGTTTTAAAGATTTTTTTTTGGCGATGCGGATAGTGTCAGCTTATTCAGTGAATTTTCATATAACGATGCAACATTTCAACACTATTTTCCTAAATTTTCATTGCAAAATATTGAAAATTCAGCGAGTGCCAGTGAATCTCCGGAGGCGCTTCGAAAAAAAGTTTTCGGAGGATTTTTTTTTCGGTTTTTCAATTTTTCGTTGCACTTGGGAGCCAAAAAATTGATTATCGCTAAAAAAATCGGCTAATTTGTTGTTTCAAAATTTATAATTATTTTAAAAAAAGCTCCCGACAGTACCTGGTGAATTGTGTGAAGAAGTACTGTGCAAAATTTCAAAACGATTGGTCCAGTAGATTTTGAGTTATGGCGTACACGGGCTTCAAGCATGACAAGTTTCGGAAAAACGCTTTAAAGTTTCGCACACTGAAAAATTCAAAATACAACACGATCATTTTCTCATACCCACAAAGAGTCGTCGATACCACGTTCGTAGAGCAAAAAGCTTCCTCGTCAACGGCCTGGAGCAACGGACGCTCAAGTACTCATAACTTCGTCAATTTTGCTCCGATCGACTTGAAATTTTGACGCAATATTCTTGAGATATTAAGCATTGATTTGAAAAAAAAAATGTTAAATGCAAAAAAAATGTAATACCCCCCTTGATGAAGTTATCGACAGAAAGAATTTACAAACTTTTATATCCATATGTACGTTTTTTCAAAGAAATAATTCCGAAAATTATAGTGTGCAAACGCTACGCATATACAACGTGACTATTTATGTATGATGGATAAAATGTACATGCTTCGACTTTTTTCTGTGTGTTTTCGGATTATTATTAATTTCAACAATAAAATACAGCATTCGAAATAAGTTTTCGTAAGGAATAAATTGCAAAATTATATACATACAGGTTTTCTTTGAGAAATAATGTTGCACATCTGACTGTACTAAAATATTTCTTAAAAAATTATATATATATATATATATAAATACATGTTTTTTTTCAAGAAATAATTTTGCACATCTTACGTTACCAAAATATTTCTAAAAAATTATATATAATTTTGCGAATTATTTCTTACGAAAACTCATTACAAATACAAATGCTGTATTTCATTGCACACACACACACACACACACACACACCCACACAAAAGACACACACATACCCACCAATATATATATATGGTGGGTAAAAAAGTATAATATACCTCCCCTTTTGCTTGTGTGAATTTAGGAAATTATGGGTAATAACATCAAAATACAGTATTTATATTTGGAATAAATTATGGAACGAAATAATCCGCAAACATATACATACATTTTTTCTTTCCGAAGAAATAATTTGAAAACGTGAGGTGTGCAAATACTTAAGATACATACATCTATTTATATATATATATATATATAAATATATTTAATTTTAAGAATAATCGTGGAGCAGCTGATTCTCCATTGGCCTTCACCGCAATCCTAATTGAGCTTGCTAAATGATGTACGATTTACCATAAAAACTGCTACAGCGAAACATACATGTACACTGTATAATTATCGTGCGGAGATGTTCTGTGAACGAGCCTTCCAATAATGTACGGGCACTAGCACAATATCGGTGTGCGACGCTCGTTCATAGGCACTAACACGTTAGAATTTATACTAGTCGTAGAAAGATAAGCGGTGGATTTCAAGATAGCGTAAAAAATATTATTCAACGTCGAACGACAATATTGGGTACAGCTTTAGAATTTTCAAAACGCTGTTATAATTGCGCCTGGACGCATTTTCGTCGATCTTATTTTTTCCGATAGACGGGCAAAAAAAAGTTGTGCGATACTCGCGAGATACGAAGAATCATGAATTTTTGTTGGCGCAATCCTGGAAAAAATCAATTTCGATTTGGATCTTATTCATTGAATGGTTCGGAGTTGATCAAAGGGTCGTTAAAATTCGTCAGGCGATGCAGAGGTGCTTATATTTTTTGTTGGTCCATTGCTCTTTTCTTCGCATTGGAATTTTGCTAGTTTATGGACGAGGCCCAAAAAAAATCATTGATTCTTTGATACTGGAGTATTGAAAAAAAAACAACATAAGTAGTAAAAAAAATACAAATATATATATATATATGCATATAGCCTTTTATCTATATTGATATGTTTATGTACAGGGTGAATCACTTGGAGAGCCTATAGGGTGTGTCAATGCGAATAAAACGCTTTTTCTTTTAATGTCGTGCGGCAACAATTGGCTAAGATATTCGCGTTCAAAGTCAGAAGCTGATTAAGCAATCGCACAGTAGTTAATCACGTGCGATTTTTTTCCATCCGGTATTAAACAATAAACGAAAATTATTGAATTATATTAATGATTTTCAAAGGGCGCCTAGGAATTAATTATTGAAAAAAAATTGCAAAAGAAATGGACTTGTCCGAAGGTGTATTCGAAGCAGCGCTCCGGCTTGCACGTCCCGCGCGTGAGCAACTACCGTGCCATTTTTTACTACACACTTGCAGAAATGGAGCTCTTATTGTCAATACTGCTTTTAAGGATGTTTAGTCCCTATGAAACATGTTAATGTTAATTGTTCAATAAATAGCTTCTTAATCGTCATGAAATTCTTACACGACCTCCTGAATACTTCATGTAAAAACATACCAAATTTTCCGAATTCTATCATCATTACTTCAACCTCCTTAAGGCTTGAAATAAAAAATGATAAGAAAATTCGGAAAATTTGGTATGTTTTTGTATGAAGTATTTAAGAGGTCGTGTTAAAATTTCACGACGATTAGGAAGCTCGTTATTAAAAAATTAACATTTTGTTAAGAACAATTTTTAAAAGAAATTAAAAAAAAATTATCAATAAACTTCGTTTCGTTTCCGTTGCTTTCAGTATATTGTAGATATTATAAAATTGAGAGGTCAAAAAAAAAACTTATTGCAAAGTTACATCAGTTTCCATAAAACAACATTTAATTTGTGAATGTTAATTGTTCAATAACGAGCTTCCTAAGTGTCGTGAAATTTTTACACGACCTCTGAAATACTTCATACAAAAACATACCAAATTTTCAGAATTTTATCATTATTTGCGATTTGGGACTCAACATCCTTAACGAGAGATCGACACGTTTCCGAACCTCCATCAGTGGGGGGTAGTGGAACGAACATTCCACTACCCCCACCTGACCAACAAGCCACTCAAAGCTGCTCTGCTTCGAGCACCGTGCTAGGGCCTAGCGCTACTCCCACCATGTGCTACTCCCACCATGCGCTACACCGATCGATATTTGGCACATAGTGGGGGGCTGTTGCATCCGTGGAGGTTCCGATAATAGAGGCCACAGTCTACTAGGATTTTAAACGCGAATATCTCGGCCAATTTTCGTCGCAGGACATTAAAAAAAAAAGCGTTTTGCTCGCAAGGACTCACCTCGTACGCTCGGACAGTAAATCCTGATAGTTGCGAAACACCCTGTATTTATCGATATATATCACAGGCAAAGTAATGTTTGTACGTTAAATATATATTTAATGTTGGATACCTAAGTACCGTTGATGATAATTGCATGTGTTGCTGTGATCGATACGTCTACGTAGTACGTAGTGACGCTATATTTGTAACTTTGAGTGTGATAAAAGCAAGGCAACAAAAAAAAAACAAAGAAAAAAATGAAACAGATATAGAAAAGTCAGGACTAAGAAAGTTGCTGCCAATAGCTCACTTCTTCACTGGTCAAGTCTTTCCCCAAGGACTTCCGGTAAAACGAATACTGAAAAAAAAAAAACGAAATAATGAGGAAGGAATTGCATGCAGAGCTTCGTAGAGTTCGAGAGACAATTGAGCTTGCAAAAATCGTCAGTGGTGAACGCTTTTCCGTAGAGTAAAAAAAGAGCAAAAAAAAACAATGAAAATGCGAGAATGAGGATGATTCGTTGGTCGTGCGTCGCGACGCTTGCACTGCCTCTGGACCTTCGTTAGTACATGAACGACAAAGGGAGAAATATACAAAACTTTGCCAGCTGTTGCAAATTTAATTTGTGCCGTTTGAAACTACAATGACTCACGTACAATTGCGTTATTATTATTTTAACGGAGATGTCGAGGGGTTCGAGATGACACCCCACTCTTGCCGGTCGAGAGTTCTGGAACGACGTTTGCACGTGGTACTGGGTGCGTGCGTGTGTGTGTGTGTGTGTGTGTTCCCTCGGTGAAGAAAAAACATATACGTAGCGTTATGGAGCCCGACAGCCAAGTGACTTTGTTTGGGTTTACTTGGATACGTTTGGGTTGTTTCCTTGGGTTTGTTGAGTTTCTTTGGGTTTGGGTTTGTTTGGACCACTTTGGACTAGTGATATCAAAAGAATGCCCGTGAGTACGGACATTGCGCTGATGAAAACCCAAAGAAACCCAAAGAAGCCCAACAGTGTTTGGGTTTGGGTTGGTTTGGGATACTTCGGGCGAATGACATCAAAATAATGCCCGGAAGTACGGACATTGCACGGATAAAACCTAAACAAAACCAAACAATTCCAAAAAAGCCCAATAGCCAAGTGAGTTCGTTTGTTTGGGTTTGGGTTGTCTGGGTTATTTTGGCCAAGTGACATCGAAGAATAAACTTACGCGTTTGTTTGATCCTTTTTTATTTAAAGTAACGAACATTTTCATAAAATCTATGCTTTCTTTTATTCTATTGTTCCAAAGATTTTTTTTCAACTATATTTATTAATTTAAACCAATATCTAACACCGTTGAGTAATAAATAATCAATAAGCTTCTAATCATTTTGTCATTTGGTATTGTTTACTCGTGAAAATATTCATTCGTACAGACTAAATGCATCTATTGAGATTTGAAAAAAAATTGAATCGAGTGGCGAATCCATAGATGTAGTTCTCTCTGTGGCCGGAGTGTGGCGCACCGCCTGAGACTTCTCCCGCAAGCCACATGTACTCCGAGCGAGCAGACAAACGACTCCGCGTAACTTCTTCACTGAACAGTGCTGACTTATTCTAGTCTCCACGGATATTGGAACATTTTTAGCATCTATGCTACCGCGTTTTAGCATTAAGGCAGGATTCTACTTTGAAACCATGAAAAAAACGCTATTTTCGTGAATTTTTTCTGAGAATACTATTAAAGATATCGATATGGGGTTTAAACTGTTCAATAAATACACTCTTTAAGTACATAAAAAATTTTTTTTAATGTATTTTATTCATTTTTTGTACACGTAAAATATGTTTAAAGCCAACGCCTCGAAAAGCAGGTACCGTTGCCGTGGTCGTGAAATCTTCCCGACGGATGGTCTGAAACAAAAAAATCAAATAGTTTCATGTTCAATATGTCTTCAGGAACCGACCTAACTAGAATATTTTATATACGTGCAAAATTAACAAAATGGCGGCTAAAATACGAAAAAAAAATGCGTTTTTTTTGGTCTTTTTTTGCAATAAAAAAATAGTTCTAATCAAAATTTTAAGTTGATTGTAGTTAGGTCGGTTGGTACACACATATAGAATATGTGTTCCAAATTTCATAAGGATCGGTTCAGTACTTTTTGAGTTATCACGACCACGGTACTTGAAAATGTCGTTTCGAGAAAAACGCGTTTAACGTTTTGGTGAGTGATAAATCGTAGAAAAAATTATCTTACCCTCAATCAGCGATGCCTGGGCCATATAATATGCCTTCGACGTGTTCCAGGTGGGTGTTTTCATCCAATTTAGCCTTTCAAAGTTTCAAAGTAGAATCCTGCCTTAATGCTGCAGAGTCACTGGGCTATTCGGGTACTTCGATCACGACCTGACCAGAGGCACGTCGAAAGTACACGGAACTCAGCAAAAAGTGTACGAATTTGCATATGTTTGTGAAAATTGTTCGTGCGCTCCTCAACCGACAATTAGAAAGTTTGCAATAATCTGTTTTCACACTCGCCAGAAAATTGAACATCCGCAAAAAGAAATTGAGAAAAAACGACACTTACTCATGAATAAAATAAATGTCAGCGTTTCTTTTTCGAATTATTTCGATTTTTCAGTGTGCTGCAATTTGGCGTGCCAGTCGAATGATTTTCAAAAATATTACGCGAGGGTTGCGAGAAAATCGCGAGAGTATTCGGGATGAAGGATATGTAGTGTTTTGTGAGGTGGTAGAAACGTCTCAGATTGGTACAAAGTCTTTATTAAGAGAACTATGAGGAAACACTATAATACGTAAATGGTGGATATAAGAAAAATAAATAAATACTATATATACATATATATGAAAATAAATGCATATGCATACGAGAAAAAAATATATATGAGATGAATATTGATATATCATATATTTATGGAAAATGCGTGTTGGCAAATAAATTATGTATTCAGAATGTAGCAACTGTCTCACTTAATTATTCGATCCTCCCACTATGTTGAGAAAAACAGGCGTGGCGAAATTGGAAAAATAAACTTGCACCGGCAGTGTCAATAATTTTATTATAAAATTAATATAAAATATAATTTGATGTAATATGAGACATGATAATATAATTCAATGTAGTATTGACATAAAGTGTAAATACTTAGATTGACAAATCAGCATAACATATTATTTAATATATAATATAATTCAAATAAATATATATAACAATATAATTAAATGTAGTATGGGAAACTGTAATAGCAGTAGACGCATTCGTAATGCTTTCATACGGTAGATTTTTCAAGCTTTCCTACCATCGGTTGATAAGCTATTAAAAATTTTGGAAAAAATTCACCCTACGGTGGATTCTTGGAGCTTCCTTACCATCGGATAGCAAGCTGTTGAGGGAATTGACCAAAGTTTAATTTCCAAACTTCATTACCATTCGCTGGTAAGCTGTAGGAAATTTTGCGGGAATGTAATGTACGCATGATTCCTCGAACTTCCTCTTCATCGGCTGGTAAGGTGTCCATCCAAGAGAATTTAATCCAAGCTTGATTCTGCAAGCTGCCTTGCCATCGGATGGTAAGCTGTCAAGGCAAAAGAATCCTCTCTACGTTTGATTCTACGATCTTCCTGACCACCGGATGGTAAGCTGTTCTCTCTACGGGAATCCAATCGCCGTTCACTTTTTCGAGCTTCCTTACCATCGGATGGTAAGCTATCCAGAATGTCGAGGGGAAGCCTACGCTCGATCCACAAACTTTCCTTGCCGTCCGTTGGTATTGTAGATCGCCTGCTAGACTTCATCCCATCCATTCGTCGATAACTGTTCGTTCGCAATGCTTCCTTGGAGGTTCTCCAATACGCCACGAGATGGACTTCCTAATCCCAGCTTACGCTCGCGGGAAACTCTTCGAAACTTTCCCTCGATGCATTGTAGAATTCTCCCGAGCGATAATTCGAAAACACCAAAGGGGAATAAGAGCGAGAAAGAAAAGTGAGAAAAATCTTTGATGCATGCTCCAAGGGCTTCATCCCCGTCACGTCTAATCCTCCTCACGAAGAATAAATTCTTCCCGATCGCGCTCCCGCGACTATAGAGTCGTGTCAACGTGTACATAGTTACGTTCGTCGTTCCTTTAATCCTGCAGGTGATTTTACACCGTTTTGCTTCGTATCTGATGTGACGTTAAATAGCGAGAGTATCACGGGCCAGGGGGTGGATTTTTTCGTTCTTCTCGTTTTTTGTATCTTCCTGCTTCAAAGGGTTTGCCTACGCATGAAGAGGCGAATGAGGCTTGAAGGGGGAGGCTGGTGACAAGCCCTCGGGATCGGATCGAGCAGTAGTGCGCGATGAATGGGATTTGCGACGATTTGAAATTTATCCGCGTGAAATCTGGCCTTGCTTTTCATGTTTGTTTCTGCTTCGTAGACGTGTGTCAACGGGATTCGGCCATCCGGCAATTTACAGTAGCGATAAACGGAAAGGCGATTTGAAAAATGAACAATGATAATAATTATAATAAAAATCGTCAAAACTCTGACAACTAATCTCGCTTCAAAAAATGTATAATAACAATAAGTAATAGAGTAGCAATAATAAGGATAGTACACTATAAAATAAGTTACCATAATACAGTAATTCTATTAAAATTGTATAATATAATTTTGAATATTATTATATGAACAATTCTCCCGAAATTGTTCATTTTCATGTAATCTGACTTTTTATGTAAATGCTATTCGGTTACTTTGTAGGTGTTTTTTTTTGGATACTATAGGTTGATTACTAAATCTAAATCTACAACTACTAACTACTACTACTACTACTAAATCTAAATCTAAATACATTACTAAATCTTCCTACAAAACAGATTTGGCAGAAAAATCGTCGATATCCTTTTTTTTTGTATTTTGAGTATAAAAATCATCCCTCTGGAGTGTAACGAGGCAGATTTCATATACACTAGCGAGCTGAAGAGATACGAAAAATTCATAAACACAAGAAAAAAAACATTCCTGGAAATTATCGGACAGTTATTCAATTTCGTGATGACAAAAAAAATTAGTACAGGTATTGAACAATAAATAACGAAATTTCGAAGCCGTTTTTCTCACTGATTCCTCTGGAGCTGTGAATCAGTTCATATATTGTGTAACGAGTGGCGCTAGCTGACCATACTTCTCCATCTACTCTTGCGGAGAGGCTGATTGTGTCGTATCATTTTTGTAGCCTGTGCTTTTTTTTTATACACACCCTGTCTGTTATGAGGTATTATCACAGGCGAGCAAGTCATTTTCACCTATATCATTTTTCAATAAATCAAGTCACTTTTTACTTGTTCAAGTGGAACATTCAGACATCTACTCATCTCTAGATTTTGAGGTTAGAAAAACGTAGCATGCCGCGCTGTGCATGCAAAACCCGTTTGAGGAATGATGCCATAGGAATCGTCATTCCTCTGGGTTCCTCCCGACATGTGAGATCCAGGGGCATGTTAAATGCGCCAGAGGAATAACACCATCTTGGTTATGCATGTGGTGATACGCATGAGGCTACCATAAAAATGATTCTTTTAGATTATTGCGATGCCGGCATCGAAAGAAAAAGGGCTCTGTAGAAAACGAGACGCTAAAACGGAGATTCGAAAGTCTTCAACAGGTGTAAGACAGAAGTTAAAACAAAAAGAGCGGGAGTAATATTCTAAGAAAAAGATTAGAAGATAGTAACAAGCCAATAAAAACTTCGTAGGAAAAGGTTTGCATCATTCCTCTGGCCCTGCTATTTCTTTCGATGATTATAAATCTCTCAAAATTGAAAAACCAGTGTGATCCATAGGGAATTATATTATACCGATTAGAACTGGAGTCAATTGCAACTTTTAAATGAAAAAATGCAATATTTTTGTTGATAAATTTCGTTGTCCTGCGTAAAGTGATCATTTCGGGAGAATCATCCACATAATCTATTGTATTATATTATATAATATTATATTATAAAAATTTTATTATATTATTATTATTTAATATATATTATATTATACACTACATACCAAATAATAATAATAATAATACCAATAATAATCATAATTCATACTAATAATAGTGAAAATAGCATAAAAAATCAAAATAACAGTTATAACGAAAGCACGAAGAATTGATATTCGCATCTACTTTTGATAAATAAACTCTTACTAAAACTCGGCCGAAACGCTTCAAAGCTAAAATGAAGTAATGTTCACATAACTGTAACAAATATCGGAGGTAGGAAAACAAGAAAACGTGGTTCTCGATCGGAGACTCGGTGCTGTTGGGCTTTGTCCCATTAATGTCAAACTTCAAAATGAGAAAACGTCGTATGGTAGTTGACCCGGGAGGGGAGGGGAGAGCGCATGCTGTGCACCGTAGGCATATCATTGCTAATTAAAACAAACATGATTACAAGTTTCAACTTGAATTTATAATCGAGGGCTCATTAGACCCGATCCTCGTGCGGCTACGTGTTTTCTTTCCTCATCAGAAATATATTAAGTATATATTTAAGTATAAGTATAAGTATATAGTATAAGTATAAGTATAAGTATAAGTATAAGTATAAGTATAAGTATAAGTATAAGTATAAGTATAAGTATAAGTATAAGTATAAGTATAAGTATAAGTATAAGTATAAGTATAAGTATAAGTATAAGTATAAGTATAAGTATAAGTATAAGTATAAGTATAAGTATAAGTATAAGTATAAGTATAAGTATAAGTATAAGTATAAGTATAAGTATAAGTATAAGTATAAGTATAAGTATAAGTATAAGTATAAGTATAAGTATAAGTATAAGTATAAGTATAAGTATAAGTATAAGTATAAGTATAAGTATAAGTATAAGTATAAGTATAAGTATAAGTATAAGTATAAGTATATAGTATAAGTATGAGTATAAGTATAAGTATAAGTATAAATTTGAGTAAACCTAAGTAGATGTTATTTGGCTAACAATAATTTAATTTGATTATTTAGATAATCAAAGATTATTTAAATAATCAAATTAAATTATTGTTAGCCAAATATATAGCCATATATATATATATATATATATATATATGTTTTAAAAATACTAAATAATCAAATTAAATTATTGTTAGCCAAATAACATCTACTTAGGTTTACTCAAATTATTATTAATCAATTACTTATGAATATATTAAAATGCGAAATAAAATATTATATTTCAGAGCGATCACTAACTATTCGGGCTTTACGCAGTGGGAATAGATTTTTTAAACTAGTTAATTTTTACAAATTAACGGAAGCTTCGTGATTAACGCGATTATTCTAAATATTCCGACTGTCTTAGAGCCCAAACGATTATTGCCGATCGCTCTTAAAACGCTGTGACACCTTCTCAACGGATATCCTCTTAAGAGGGTGTAATACGGCGTTTCGAGGATGTACAATAATAAGAATAATAATAAAGATATTACCATCGATCGGTAGCTTCTCGTCTCCCGATCGATTCTTCATTATCCCCCTTTAGGATAATATCGACATTTAGTCACCCGCTGAGACTGAGAGATCCGCTTATGTACATACCCCGAGCCCGAGGATTATGCGCAAACCCGTGGTTATGCATTAAGTATTTACACACTGACAGCGAGAGAGAGAGAGAGAGAGAGGGGGGAGTAAAAGCCCTTCGCACGTGTCGATTATGACACCCCTCCCCGACCTTTTATTCACGTCATCACTCAGCCTCAAAATTTCGAGAAAAAAAAACAAGAAATCTATTTCTTCCTCATCATCGTCACAGTCGCGGCCAAAAACAAATTTTCAAATTCGTATATAAATCTCTCTCTTTGCGTTTTTAATTAACAAGGAAAATTTTAATTATTGGCCTCGGTAGCTGCTCGCGCGAATAAAGTCGAAAGAAAGAAGGTGCGGGGGGACGAAAAATAAGTTGGCAGGGGTGGAAGAACTCGGTTGTAATTAGTTTCCGCCAGGGGGCCAAAAGAGTGCGCGCAGTGTAATTAGCGCTCGACGAAAAGAGAAGCTGAAAGTTTCGACATCTCGCGCCAAGACGCGGAACGGAAGAGGGGGAGGGGGCAGGGGGCAAGTGACGAGAAGATGCGAACGAGAGAGAGAGAGAAAGAGAGAGGGAGAGAGAGAGAGAGAGAGGGAGGAGGAATGAGAGGCGTGTTTCTTTAATTACGAAGTTGTTATCACGCGAGGCGGTTTCACTCTCGGCACTGCCGGCGGGAATCCTTCTCGCCATGCACTTGCTCACCGACAAAAGGGCCTGCCTCTTATAACACGTATCACTAAATTCGGTCGACTATACGACCTTTTTTGTTAGCCCTCCTATATACATATATACACACATACATACATACATAAACACACGGACACACGCATATATATATATATATATGACAGGGGTATCGTACATAGTTCGTTGGTGCACAACGAAATTAACAAACGCGCGAGAGCGCCCAGTTGTGTATGTACTCAGTGTGCACAGTTTCACGAGGCCGTCCCCCGGGTGTGTAACGCGGTGGTAAGCATGTTTTATTAATTTATCGTTCCCAGTATATTACTAGATGGTGCTGGCGAGTGCGCTACGTACCCATCTCTTGCTGAAATATAAGCGAGAAATAAATAATAATTATTATATATATATATACACACAAGTGTGTGTGTGTGTGTTTGTTTGGGTGTATTATTTCCAATATTATATTTGATTATAATCGTAAGATTATCATACATTGTAATTGTATCGTAAAATAATACGGGCCACTAATTTCTTACAGTAATATGTCCTGAAAAAATATAAATAATGATAATGATAATAATAATAACAATATTTAAAAAATAGGAAGTAATATTATAATCTTGACATAACTGTACTTTATAAAAGCTTTGACTATAGGTACTGTCATATTTTATTATTATTATTACGGCCCCTGTCGCGAATTTTATAATTAGCATAAAAAATTGCATCAAGCAAAACGTTATTTTGAAATGAAAATTTATTTTCTATTTTTCAAATTGAATCGATTTGTAATTTTTTAAAACTATTTATTTCATTCGATTCATTTGAACATTAATTTATTATTTTAGATGATTGCTTATGATTTATTAATTCAAAAAGTTATTTATTTGATTTACTGCAAAATAAAAATTATCATTATTGTCGTCGTTATTTCTATAAGAATTACCATTATTACACAGTTACGATATTACATTGCGATCTCAATGTAAAACAATAGGAAGAAAATATGTGCGTGTATGCGTGTGTTTGTTTGCATTTGTATTTGTAGTTTCGATGGAGGCTAAAAAACCGAATGGGGAAAGGCAGTGCGAACGGAGAAACGACGAGAAGCTGCGATCCCGCACTGTTGGTCGCTATTTCTAATTACTTCGTAATTAAAAAAAGCCCGTATCGGAGAACGAACGCCACGGCGGTCGGCCCCCTCGGGCTCGTCCTTTGCAGCGGATTAAGGCTGACAAACCCCTGGTAACCTGAGCTGGCGGGTTATTGTAGTTTTGTAATTTAATTCGAAAGGAAAACATGGAGCATTTTTAGTACATATAATAAAATGGAGAATAAAAATGCAAAATGTAGGTATTTGACAATAAATGTATTATTTAATAACGCTTCGTTCATCGAACAATTGTTCAATAAAAAAAAATAAAGTCAGTCTTTCACTTATTTATTATTTAATAAATTAACTATATTAATTATTTATTTATTTGATTCTTTATTCATCTAGTATATTTATTTTTTACTCGTGTATATTACTAATATATTTATTTATTCACTTATTTTGTTAGTTCGTTTAATTGTTATTTATTTAAGAAAATTACCCATCATTGTCTATCTTCAAATGTCTTTTTTTTTTCAATTGTCTCTTCGGCCGTCCCAGGGGGGTAAAAACAGGGGCTAAATAATGGATCGGGATAATGAAGATGTCACAGTTTACTAAAGGGTGAGTGTAGCTACTGCGGGCCCTTTCGGAGCTCCATTTCGCATCACGATCACGGCTAATCGGGTTACTCGTCGCAGGGACACAAAAATTGAGAAGATCCGAGTAAGAAAAGCTAGAAGGGATGAAACGATCTTGAGCTCCATCCCTCTCGCTTCCTCCGCCTCGCTCCGGACGAGGCCCTAAGCCGAATTAATGTTTCGAAGGTGCAAATAGCGAGTGTCGCACCTGCACGCGCGCAAATCCGCTCGGGGGAAAAAGGACGAGCTCCGTGCCGAAGGGTGCTAGGCCTCGGCCCTTCTGTAAGCCAAGTGTCAACGTACGTGCGAAGCCACCCTCGATTTCGAATCCGTCCCTGGCTCAGGGTGCATATAATATCCCTTTGGTCACGATTTATAGCCGGCCGGAGCGAGGGAGAGAGGGAATGAGGAAGGGAGAAAAAGATCGGGAGAAACGTCACGATATTTCGTTCGTAAAATAGGACGCGTGAATCGCACGGCCCTTATTCGACAAGAATTTATCGGCACCCTTTGATTTTTCATCGACGAATTGTCCTAACAAGGAACATCACTTTGGTGTCCTCCTCCGATTTTGTTGAAACTTTTTTATGTGGAATAGTATCAAAAACTAAGAGACACGTATTTTTTTTTATCGGGGGAAAAACGGTTTTGAGGGGTGAAACTCACCCTCGAAAATGGGGATGTTTTTTCGTTTTTCGTCGATAACGTTTTAACGGTATGAGATATAAAAAAAATTAAAATTGCAACAATGTTTATTTTTTCATGTACTATACATTGGAGATGAGAACGATACCATTATCGACGAAAAACGAAAAACACCCCTATTTTCGAGGGCGCTTTTCACCCCTTAAAACCGTTTTTCCGCCGATAAAAAAAAATACGTATCGCTTACTTTTCGGTGCTTTATAACATATCCAAATTTCAACAAAATCGAAGGGTGTCACCCGAGGGATGTTCCTTGTAAGAAAATTTTTCCACGAGTCGCGGCTAATCGGTAATGGAGAAATGGCGGGGAAATCCGAGGGACCGATGAAAATACGGATTTACATACATAAAAATGTCCTATATGTATATAGGGGTTGATTTGAGGAACAAATAACACTATTAGCAAGCACGTGGAATCTTTAGTCATAAAAATGGTAATAAGAGTCCCATGTCATATAATTTTAGGACTTGGAATTATTTCGTAGCGCTTTGTTAATGGCAAAAATATATTTATTTTAAATGAAAATAAAAAAATATAGTAATGAAAGTATTGCTTATCGCTTTCTTCTGCTTTTGACCATCTTTTGAGCAGGGTACGAATACCGTGTCGGAAGAACGCCTCGTCTTTATTTAGATGCAATCGACCAATCGACCCATTTTTGACAATCTTCGTAAGAAGTGAACTTCTGCTCAGACAAGCTATGAGCCATCGAACGAAACAAATGGTAATCAGAAGGAGCGATATCTGGAGAATACGGCGGGTGGGGTAGGACTTCCCATTTAAGTGATTCCAGATATGTTTGTACCGGTTGCAGTCGTTAGTGATCCCTAGTTATGGTTTCATTCGGTTTCAGCAGTTCATAATAAATCACACCCCTCTGATCCCACCAAATACAGAGCAGGAGCTTGGCATATTCAATAAATTATAAAGTGTTGTTATTTACGATTCAAAAAGAGGTTATGTACAGCAAAGGACATTAATGATAGCTGTTTCACGATGAATACATTACGGTCGGTAACAACGAAATACTGTACTACCTACGCCATCTCTTGTAAAACGCTACGAATTAATTTCAACGCCTAATATCGACACAGCGTACTAGGTGGTAGCACATGAAACAGCCCGCTGCCAATAGATGGCGTTAGATGGACTATTCTCTCGAATTGAAAGTTGACAGTCCATCTTATGATAGGTCCATAGAAACCCGCCAAAACGCCATAGGTAACATTTGTGCGACGCGTTATCATCCACTTAAATTATCTTTGCAAAGGCAAGTTTTGGAACAAATAAGTCACCATCGCGGGAGGGAATGCTCCATTATTTCCTGTCAAAGAGTCGGCCTTGAAACCGCTTCGTTTGCTAGTGGGAGTGTATGTCGAAGATGCTCCATCGGGCATAACGTGCAAAGAGTGCATTGTTGCAATTTCGCCGCTTCCAAAGTACTTATTTCTCTATGGACAACAAGGAGCGCAGAAACACCAGCCAAAAGAGGGGATCGACTGCAACTGATGCGTTTGAAGCGAGCTTCGCACGAGGAGAGGCCGGAATGGAAAAATCGCCATGACAAGTTGATTTTGCAGAACGACAACGCTTGGCCACAGGTTGCTCAACCGGTTGAGAAGTACTTGGAAGGAGTGAACTGGGAAATCCTACCCTAGCCGCCATATTCCCCAGACATCGTTTCTTCCAATTGCCATTTGTTCCATTCGATGCAGTCATCGCTTACGGCCCAGCATGTCACCTCATACGGAGCCAAAAAATGGCTGGATGATTAGATCGCCTCAAAAGCAGTTGAATTCTTCCTGCGTGGAATCCGACTGTTGGCCGAAAGGAGGGCCTGGGTTTGTTGTTACTAAATCACTATTTTTTCGTTCGCCCAAGATTGGGTGGTTTCTGTACAGTTACCTAATAGTATAATAGAATATTATATTTATATGAACGTATTTAATTATATATATATATATATATATATATATATATATATTCCCTGCAGCTCCGAGGATTTTCAACCCTCTTCTCGTTAACCGATATCTCTTCCTCCCGCACGCTCTACTAATTGTTTTAACCATCACAATGCTCGGGGATACATGTATAACGACTCCTTGTTCGACAGGACCAATATCCGGGTAAATGGATACGGATAAGCTCGTTATCCGATCATGATCGAATTCGTGGAAAAAAACAAGGCTGTTATGTGTATAGGGGGATGATCATTTTCACAGTAAAAGGGAACAGAGATAGAATAAGAGAGAGAGAGAGAGAGAGAGAGAGAGAGAGAGAGAGAGAGAGAGAGAGAGAGAGACAGATGGGGAGAGATACACTTGATTACAACTCTATTATGGGCCAACCACTCAAGCTCGCGCTATCTTTTCTCGCCGTCGCACAAATCGCTTGAGGACAAATGTGAGCAAGCTGTACACGGGGAGCAGACCTCGGGGGCCCTGAAGGACGTGTCCGGGCGGTGCCCGCATATCACCAACGGCGCCCAAGTTTATCGAATACGGTGACGCGATAAGCCTACTTAAAAATATAATAAATACAAATAAACCCGATATATATATATATATATATATATATATATTTAGCTGTTTTGAAAACAAAATTATTTTTTTCTCTTCTATGATGCAGGTGATGAATGATGCATGGTGTCTCGATGAGGCTGGCGACAGACCCCCCAAAATCAATATGCAGAGTGTCCCATTCATTTTGGGACCTCGAAGATATTCTGTAACAGCAAAGTTAATGGAAAAAACCCGAGACACGCGTCGAGGAGACTCGAACGGCGATTAAAATGACAAGATAACTTTTTCATTTACAAGAAATTTTAGTGTCCGCCATCGATTTCGTTGAAACTCATATATGTGATAAACCATTGAAAACTATTAAACACGTATATTTTTCTATCGGTGGAAAAACAGGTGGCGGGGAACCACCCCTCGAAGAAAAGCGAGTCACCTCTGACACTTTTTTTTGTTGAATACTTTTATAGCGGATTTTTCATCGTTTTACATTATAAGAATTTTGGTTTTCGTTTCAATCAGATCGGAGGGCTGCATGTGGGTGAAACTGCAAAATCGGCCCACGACACGTACCTCAAGAGGTGGTCCCTCCCCTTAAAACCGTTTTTCTGGCGATAACACAATACGTGTCATAGATTTCATTGCTTTATCACATATATGAGTTTCGACAAATTCGAAGGCGGACCCTTATGTGATGTACCTTGTTAGTAAACGTTTTCAAGATCGTTTCAAGGTTAACTTAAGGCAGGGAACCACTGTGGCGGGTAAAAAAATCGATTTTTCTTTGCATTATCTTAATGTATACATATTCGAGAATATGTGAAAAAAACATTCCATTTGAAGCATTTAAAATTGACCAAGTTACAGATGATTCAGTGAGGGCAGGTAGCGCAGCGATTTACGTATATCGAAACTTTTAATCGCGATTTTTTCAAAAGACTTTTCTCGACTTGGCCGGAATCATGAATCTAGTTATAATTGTCCGGTGTTTAATCGTAAAAATTCAAAATTTTCGTGATTGCTGTAGTTATTGTTGGACGTATGCGTTTTTTAAATTCAGTATTTTTTAAACTCCGAATATGAATGAATTCGAAACCAAATTCGAAAAATAGCTATGTATAACGTGAAATACATATATATTTATTATAAAACGTTCTTATTTTTATTTCACAGAACAATCATTGCCAAGTTATCGGTCCGACCGTTGGACCGCATTTTTTATACAGATCCTCTAATACACCTCGATACAGTTGTTAATTGTTAATTCAAAAAAATAAAAATTTACACGAAGAGAGTTCAGTGTATGCTCAATGATATACCTTCTTTCCAAATTCCAAATGAATAATCCAGCAGACAGAAAAAAAAATCGGTGAAAACGAACTTTTTCCGCCCCGTCGAAATCCTCCCTCGATTTATGATTCGAAGTGGAAGGCCATCATTTTCAACGTCTTTGGTCATTGAAAAAACAAAATAATGGCCAACTAAGACAAACGTTCCGGACAAACGTCACCAGTTTTTTTTACGTAGAATAATATGCCGCTACAAAAAAATCGAGGTTTCCATTTTTTTTTAAGTTGATCTCTATATCACCTCGAATACGTCCACCGAATAAAACTGTTCTGTTGTCACGTTACACCTCGTTTGAATCCACTCGATACGTGTCACGGGTTCTAATTCCAAGACAATTGCAAATTGTCAAAAAACAGCGAGATGACCGCATACGCGTTGTTCTTACGTAATTTTGGCCGCTGTCAACCGTACCCAAAATTTCCTGGGAGTTCGCATGGAGCAGTGCCAAGAACGATAAATCAAGCACCGATTGGGCTATTCGGGTCCGAGCGGGCCCTTCTGCTCATCTCTCGTCCCTTTTCTTTTCTCGCTTTTCTTTTTCCTGCCCCGTTCGCGGTTCCCTAAAACAAACGTGTAATTTAACGGTGGCTAAAATGCGAAACTGAACGACCCCCCCATGCCACAAATTATATATATATATAGTTTGTGAGAAAGGATCGCGAGGGAATGGTTAGGGAAGCCCCGAGTCTCGTTTGGCCCTTGCGAGGGCGAGAGAAAGTGAGAGGGAGAGGGAGAGAGATAGAGCTTCCGGCCGATTATGATGGGTTATATTTTAGTAGGCGGGATGGACTCCCGTTTAAACGGCAATTAAGCTTCTCGCTCCGCCCACGATAACACTCGTCGTTTTCGCCGTCCATAGTAGGCTGCCCTGCTCGGGGTCTCGAGGACTTCTTCAATAAAGTGCACAATAAAAATTATTACGTGCGCGACGAAGTACGTCTTGTCAGGGACAATTTTGAGAGGAGAAACGAATTTTTTTTTTCTTCGACTCACTCTGAGCAGTAAATATTTAATTGGTAATTTTTAATCGAAGATCGAATAAAAAAACTTTTAGTAATAAAACATTGATATATAATATATATGATATATGTATGATTTATTAATTTTAAAAATGTTCAGTTCGATGTTAAATTTAATTAGAATACTATTTTTTTACGTCTTCAATTTATTGATTTTTATTAATTTTTTATTACTTTAACACTAAGATAGTAGTATATAAATTCAGAATTACGTGAAAAATTAAATTTCATATTAAATGAAAGAATTAATATTCAATTAAAAAGATTGCATTTTAAATATATATAGTATGATAATATAATATATTCGTATTCGTATTACTTAAATTTGATCCATTTTTATATGGATAATGTTTATGTTCATTTTATGTATGCAATTTATGACGTATCAAATATAAAATAAATCCGTAAAATATGAAATATAAAGTGTGTACGTAGAATAAATAATATATATATATATATATTTCATGCATTGTACTGTATATATAGTTCAATGCATGAAATAAAAAAAGTAATAATAACAAGTAGATAGGTGAATGCTTCCGCGTACAAATTGAGGAAGTGTGTTGCCCGAATCAATGAAATCTAATAACAACAACAATAAAAATAATAATGACTAAAAAAGACTCGTAATGGAGAAAAATTGTTTAAAAAATCGAAGAAAAATACGTCTTTACGTAAATATACATATACAAATCCGTACAATTTTGCGCGATTTTAGTTAACGTCGACGTAATTCTTTGGCGAACGTACCACAGGAAATGTGGACGGTTTCGAGTCACAATTCGCTGCGAGGACTTGTCTCAAGGGACACACCGTTTTCGCATCGCGTGTGCCCGAACGATCGGATATCTGGCAGGGGGTCGTCCGGTCGCTGCACGCGAAAGGAAACGGTGAGAAAGAGAGAGAGAGAGAGAGAGAGAGAGGGGATGAGAATACTGGTCGATCTACTCTCGCGTCGCCGCTAATAAATTGATAATTCATTCAGTATTCGTGGCCACATATTACGTGGCGTCAACAAACACACATACACTCGCATACGCACGAGAGAGAAGAACGGAGGGGGGGGGGGGTTGTGAGTTTCGTGGTCGGAGCATCGAACTAAATGATAAAAAGATGACGATATATAACACCAATAATAACAATTTTTATATCATTATATTATATTATTATATTAATTACATTAAAATTATAATGCAATTCGAATATTATAACATAATCACATATATTTAACAATAACGATAATAATAATGATTTTTTAAATAACATAAAAATAAATAGAGCAACGAAACTGCAGGGGCGAGCGTGGGGGATTAAAAGACACGAATGATCGGATGCACAAGGAGAGAGAGAGAGAGAGAAAAAGATCTTTCGAGACGTTTCGGTTTCGCCACGATAAATCTCGCGTATTTGGCGGCGGCGGCGCACGAGCCGCGTCTGACGCGAACTCTCCTTCTAACGATATATTCTGATATAATTAAAACAATAAATAAGATGGCGTCCCACCGGGAGCCGGGAGGGGGTCGAACTCAACTCCGGGAATTACGTGCGCTTCTTCTAACCCATACGTGAGCCCGTAGATCGCAACTGGGCATGTGCCTGTTTGTATGTTTGTGTGTGTGTGTGTGTGTGTGTGTGTGTGTGTGTGTGTGTGTTTGTTGTGTGTGTGTGTGTGTGTGTGTGTGTGTGTGTGTGTGTGTGTGTGTGTGTGTGTGTGTGTGTGTGTGTGTGTGTGTGTGTGTGTGTGTGTCTGGGTGGGTGTGTGTGGGTGTGTGTGTGTGTGTGTGTGTGTGTCTGGGTGGGTGTGTGTGGGTGTGTGTGTGTTTGTGTATATGAATTTTCTTTTTTCCGCCAGTTTCACCATCCTAGTGCAACGAAAGAAAACAAGTAGGGCGCCTTAGAGCGTATATCAAGTGAGGAAAATAAGTCTTCTCGTGCCAGAGGACGTATACGTCGAGGGTTTCAAGGGAGAGGACCAGAGCGAGGAGCTTGACCATAACCGCATTCGATATACACGTATATGCTGTACAACCAGTAAGGGGAGAGTTTCTTCCCTTGCCCAAACCTAAAGATGTTTGCGGTTGAAAATATTTGTGTATAAATAAATATATCACCTATATACGTGAATGTGCAGTAATGCATTTTTAGCTGTTACTGTACAGATCAACATTTATTTACGGCATTGGAAGAAAGATTTTACCGAATGTAGAGATTGGCTTAGACATTGCAAAAAATAAAGATTTCGGTTTGTTGAATTGGAGGAATCACTTCACGAAGACGCTAGCCAAAGTTGCAAAGGCTAGGAGTGGATCACACAACAGTTTAGAAACGTTTGGAAGCACTAGGAATGACTGTCTAACATACAGCATTCATTTTCACGAAAAAAAAACAGTGAGTACTTATTCAACATCCCAATACTTAATTATTTTGTTTTATTGTTTAATTATTTAGTTATTTAAATGAATCGAAATGATTTTTGAAATTTGAAGAAGTATTGAATTTTAGATAAGACCATGAAATTCATTTGCACACCAGAAATGTATAGATGAAGCTTTACAAATAAATTTCTTGCTGTTTTTGTACATATCAACATTTTGTTTATGGCGATGGAAGAAAGAGTTTAATGTAGAAAATAGTCTCTGTTATTTTTAGGATAATCGGGAATGATGGAGGACACTTTATTGAATAAAATCTTTTTCATACTTTTGTAAATAAATTGATATAATTTTTTAAATCTAAAGAAAGGTTTAATTCTAAGTGCAGAGCATTAAATAAATTTGCATATCTGAAATATATATACACGCATATAAATGTTTACAAATAAATTTGTTGCTGTATTTGTACACATTGAAATTTATTTAAGGGGTTGGAAGAAAGACTCAAGTGAACAATATAGCCTTCATTATTTTTAGGATATTCGAAAAATGACGGAGGCCATTTTAGTGTATAAAATCTGACTTTTACTTTTATAAACAAATTGAAACATTTTTCAAAATGTGAGCAAATATTTAATTAAATAATAAAAAAATAATCCTCATGCTTTTTTTTTTTATAAAGTTCGATATTTATTTAAATTTTAAATATTATTTTAATTTATTTATAAGAGTAAAATAACCCTTTTACTCCATAAAGTGACTACCATTATTTTCGAAGATACTGAAAATAATGAAAACTATTTCGTAAATAAAATACGTGATTCTTTAAATATTTTAATAATACTGCAAATTTTGATAATGTTATTGATTCTCGTGTATAACATATTCGATCAAAATGTGCCTTCTAATTCTACAAATGAATTTTGAACCTTACAAAACAGCAAGAAGTGCATTCGTGAATTTACATATGTCCAAATAGTAACATTCATGCAAATCCATTCGCATATTCTTCCATTTTGCCGAAAACTAACAGTTTTTTAAATAAAAAGACGCAATACCGAAACGACCGAAAAATTCTCGGCCAAATTATCATCAGAAACATCAACGTCCGACAGAAAAAAAAACAGAAGGAAAAAATACAGATGATTCCGCCCGAACAATCTACGGTAAATCGTGCGAGGACGTCTTCTCCCTTGATGATGTCTTTTGAAGAAGAAGAAAAAAAACTCCGCGATGACTGTATCAAATAATAGTCGTGGTTCAGCGGCGGCCCCGGCTCGCTGGCTGATTGATCGTGCACCTTCGTATCTCTTGCTGCGGATGAATGATAGTCCAACGAGTCGACGAGAGTATCAGGGTTGGAAATTCATTGTGCCATCTTTGTGCGCTCTATACACCGCCAAGTTGATGCGTATCGGCCGATGTATCGCTCCGAAATGTCTCGACCAAGGGTTATACTGTGTTCGGTATATATATATATATATATATATATATATATATATATATATATAGTCGATAGAAGTGCGGGACACTTGTAAAATTTGCGTCACAAATTGGCACTATTCGCTCGTGGGCGCAGGCCTGCATTATAAGAATCGCGAGGGGTTGGCTTCGGGTATCCTCAGATTATCAGCGAGATATTGGATTAGATTGCATTGGATAACTTCGTTAGGCCTAGTGTGCTGTAGGGCGATTTCAATGATGCATGTAATGCAATTGTACCATATTTGTATATATTTACTATATTGTATATAAATAAGAATTTTCCCAAAATATAAATTAGACATTAGGTGATCGCATAACGATTATGAAAAAAAAAAAATCGTTAAATTCAGCACAAATAAAAAATAAACCATTTCAATCCTGTCGAAGCTGAATTGGAAATCACAAAATCATTAATAGCATTACTGGACATTAATTAATGTTCAGTAATGCTGTTAATGATTTTGATAACTCCCGAACTTATCGAGATATCGACAAATGTCGCTATACAATCTTTTTCATTTTGAAGCACTCTTTCGTTAAAAAATATGAAAAAAATTATCAATTATTCATGTCAACGTTTTTTTTTGCTTCTAAAGGGAAAACTATTTTTGTCAAAGATGATAGCCATTTTTTAATTTTTTCAAAAAATTCTCTAAAATAGAGTGACTCATTATATGATTTTCAAGACTAGTCTCATCGTGGGCCCATTTTTCTTTCTATGTTTTTTCGAATTAATCATATTTTTCTTACAAGATTTTTATCAGATTAATCTGATAAAATCTTGGTTAAATCTGATAAATCTTGGTTAAATCAGGTTTGACACAACCTTTCAAATGTATTACATAATGACCTACCAAATTTAAAAAATGTTATTACCATTTTCATTTTTGGACACAGCATCCTTAATGTATTCATATTATTAAAAAATGCACGTATTCATATATATATATATAATACTTATTCATATTGTATATGTATGTATGTATGTATGTATGCATGTATGTATATGTATAATATGTATATATATATATATATATATATATATATATATATAGTGGAAGTCAAAGGATTTTAATGACTTTGGACATTTGCAAAATTCTATTCGAACAATATGATGCATTTTATAGAGCTATATAGTATCTCGGTGAAATCAGAAAGTAAGCAAATGATATTACTGTAATATAATTTTGCAATTATCGAAAGTAATGGAAAACTCTCGACCGTTACATATATGTGTATGTATATCTCATACTTATAAATATATCACTTATATATATATATATATATATATATATATATATATATATATATAGTTATCTATACTTATATAAGACATATACGTGTATATATAATAAAATATAAAGATACATAGGAAAAGCAACAAATCCCGAAAAGACTCGTACCGGTGGAAAATCGCCCATCCACGTCCCCCTTGCTTCTCCCCCTATGCCGGTATCAGTCGAGTCGGGCATCCGAGAGCCCCAAAGGGCCAACAATTTCTATCTCGATTCGTATATTTTTTTCTTCTATTATTTTTCGTCGTTCTGACAACGCGGGTATGGAGGCGACAGGCGGCGTCGGAGCGCGCGCCCGCTGGTATGTCTGGCATTTTTGGTTGGGCTCGCTG
Organism: Ophion costatus; assembly: GCA_951751655.1. Taxonomy (NCBI): domain Eukaryota; kingdom Metazoa; phylum Arthropoda; class Insecta; order Hymenoptera; family Ichneumonidae; genus Ophion; species Ophion costatus. The sequence goes on along the minus strand of OX632360.1, from coordinate 1,381,978 downwards.
AGCCCACGAATACACACACACGTCTAGCCGCACGGGTATTAGGTCTGCTATGAAGTCGAAAAATTATTCGCTCTCTCCCTCTCTCTAGCTCTCTCACATGCAACTTTTCCACTTCGACTAATCCGAGTGTACAAAAGTGGCAAAGGAATTCTCCAGTAATTCTTCAGGAATTCTCCAGGAATTCGCCAGGAGCTCGCCAGGAATTCAAGAATCGCGCGTGAATAAAAAAACCCAACGGGGGAGAAATGTACCAGGCAAGCATGAAGAACACAATCGTATCGCGATTAACCTGCCAATGAACTGTCGATCCTACTATGACCAAACTTCCTCACTAGGGACTTTCATCGTCAATGGACGTTTCAATTTTCCTGCGCTTGGACGAAAATGGAAAGAGCCAAGGACTCTTTTTTCTCGGACTGCCATGAAAAGTGCTCAGAGGGGACGCCGAAAGTGATTTTTTTCGAAGGTATTCGGCTTTTCTCTTAAGGCCTTAGGCCACAGTAACGGGTATAAAATCATTTGCGAATTGAACCATTTTTTTTCGTATGAAAAATGATCCACTCATAAAATTAATTACACATCTATCTAGTATGAATATCAAACTGTTAGAATTTTTCTCTTCGATCTACAAAATGGCCGACTACTCGAAATAGCTTTTTCCAATTCGCGGGCGAATAACTTCAACAATTTTCACTCGATTTACTTCAAATTCAAAATTTATCTTCCTAATTGCATTTCGCAGAGAAATACGTGCGGAATTTCTGACTAATCGAAAACTTTTCATTTTACGAGCAGTTTACGAGCACTTATAACGAAATTTTTCACTGAAAAATCATTTCTTAAGTTCAAAT